>SJYT01067684.1:13924-35444 GCA_006410635.1 Cephalophus harveyi
CTTATCTCTTCTTGCTATTCTTTGGAACTCTGCATTCAGGTGCTTATATCTTTCCTTTTCTCCTTTGCTTTTCGCCTCTCTTCTTTTCACAGCTATTTGTAAGGCCTCCCCAGACAGCCATTTTGCTTTTTTGCATTTCTTTTCCATGGGGATGGTCTTGATCCCTGTCTCCTGTACAATGTCATGAACGTCATTCCATAGTTCATCAGGCACTCTATCTATCAGTTCTAGGCCCTTAAATCTATTTCTCACTTCCACTGTATTATCATAAGGGATTTCAATTAGGTCATATCTGAATGGTCTAGTGGTTTTCCCAACTTTCTTCAATTTATGTCTGAATTTGGTAATAAGGAGTTCATGATCTGAGCCAGTCAGCTCCTGGTCTTGCTTTTGTTGACTGTATAGAGCTTCTCCATCTTTTGCTGCAGAGAATATAATCAATCTGATTTTGATATCGACCATCTGGTGATGCCCATGTGTAGAGTCTTCTCTTGTGTTTTTGGAAGAGGGTGTTTTCTATGACCAGTGCATTTTCTTGGCAAAACTCGATTAGTCTTTGCCCTGCTTCATTCCACATTCTAAGGCCAAATTTGCCTGTGTTACTCCAGGTGTTTCTTGACTTCCTACTTTAGCATTCCAGCCCCCTATAAGGAAAAGGACATCTTTTTTGGGTGTTAGTTCTAAAAGGTCTTGTAGGTCTTCATAGACCCATTCTACTTCAGCTTCTTCAGTGTTACTGGTTGGGGTATAGACTTGGATTATGGTGATATTGAATGGTTTGCCTTGGAAATGAACAGAGATCATTCTTTCGTTTCTGAGATTGCATCCAAGTACTGCATTTCGGACTCTTTTGTTGACCATGATGGCTACTCCATTTCTTCTGAGGGATTCCTGCCCGCAGTAGTATATATAATTGTCATCTGAGTTAAATTCACCCATTCCAGTCCATTGTAGTTCGCTGATTCCTAGAATGTCGACATTCACTCTTTCCATCTCTTGTTTGACCACTTCCAATTTGTCTTGATTCATGGACCTGACATTCCAGGTTCCTATGCAATATTGTTCTTTACAGCATCGAACCTTGCTGCTATCACCAGTTACATCCACAGCTGGGCATTGTTTTTGCTTTGGCTCCATCCCTTCATTCTTTCTGGAGTTATTTCTCCACTGATCTCCAGTAGCATATTGGACACCTACAGACCTGGGGAGTTCCTCTTTCAGTATCCTATCATTTTGCCTTTTCATACTGTTCATGGGGTTCTCAAGGCAAGAATACTGAAGTGGTTTGCTATTCCCTTCTCCAGTGGAGCACAGTCTGTCAGACCTTTTCACCATGACCTGCCCATCTTGGGTGGCCCCACGGGCATGGCTTAGTTTCATTGAGTTAGACAAGGCTGTGTTCCTAGTGTGATCAGATTGACTAGTTTTCTGTGAGTATGTTTTCAGTGTGTCTGCCCTCTTGCAACACCTACCATCTTACTTGGGTTTCTCTTACCTTGGGAGTGGGGTATCTCTCTGTTGATTCAACTTCCAGTATGAAATGCTAAAATTCTGAAATAAGTATCATAATGTTTCAGCATGTCAGACTTGGCAATCAACACCATTTTGATGTTTCTACAATTTGTCTTATAAGCCTAGTAAATACTCATGGGTCCTAAAAGCTAAGAGTCTATTATTATGTGACAGCCAGTTATGTTTCTAAAACAGCTATTTTCCTAGTATTTCTAAAGTTCCACTGAAATAAACACCCAAGCACATTCCTCAGTACAAGCAGACATTTGTTGATACTTCACAAATCCTGAATTGTTACAAGCACCTTTACAATTCAGGATGGCAACTCTGATTTAATAAGTAATAAACCACACAGAATTTTATTTTCAGGGAAAGCATGCAAAGTAGAAGGGTGAATAAACTGGAAAAGATGATCTCATTTACTCAAGTGATAACCTTGAAGTAAACTAGAAATGTACCCTAACGAATTGATTTAAACTGAGGAAATGGTATTGTATCACTGTGGTTTTGAATTCCTTCCTGTGACATGATATAATAAAGTCTGTGTATACCTGAAAATCTGTTTAATACAATGGGAAGGGGGGTTAAACTTCTCTATTTGAAAGATATTTCCTCAGAAGTCTATATATTGTAAATCTTTCTTTTCTAAAATCCATTTATAGTTTTCAGGAAGATGCAACCATTCAAAACACTTATTACAATGGGGAATTTTAACTCCCTAATTTTTTGCTACTTTTTATGAAGCTCAAAATTAAAACTCTTTCAACTCATCTTTATAAAACTGAAAATACCTTCAAAAATCTATACACATGGCTTAAGCTTGTCTAATAGTCCATTATGCCTAGAGATTACATAATAAAGTTCATTGATAATAAATTACATCATAATTAATGATACCAGAGTGCTCTCAAGAAAATAAAACTAGATTTTATCAGTTTGATTTCTCTTTGCTAACAAACTGATAAACAAATGTCTATAATTTTTAGATAAATATTGGCTGTTTTCTTCTTTCATATATATGTTTTTAAAATACCACACTGGGAGCAGCATGCATATGATCAGTTAACAGCCTATTATAACTTCTAATTCTGGCTATATAAGGGCATAACTGCATTTCTTTCTTTCTTTCTTTTTTTTTTTTTTTTTATAATATTTCATAAAGTTAAAATTGACCTTCAATATAGATCCTTTAAGAAGCACATTTCTATTCCACTGGAATCCAGATTAGAATCAAGTTCAAATGGATTCTGCCCTGTTCCCTTCTTCGGGGAACTAACATTTCATTTTATGTACCATTACACAAAAAGATGCCCAAGTTCTTTCAACCTCTATTCTATCAAGTTTGAGAATTCATTAAATATTAATGCACTAATATAAAATCTCTAGACTCAATGGCTTCCAAGAGACAGGGGTTCAATCCCTGGGTCAGGAAGTTCTCCTGGAGTAGGCAATGGCAACCTACTCCAGTATCCTTGCCTGGAAAATCCCATGGACAGAAGATTCTGTCCATAGGGTGGCAAAGAGTCCGACACAACTGAAGCAACATAGCACACACACACAGAAATGACAAAGCATTCATTCACTCTTCCGAGCTGAACAATCAGTGGACAGTTGACTGGGTGCTGGCTTGAGGATAGTAAAAAAATGTACATATTGTCCCTTTGTTTCCATACAGATTCATGGTGTTTTGACTGTCCAACCATACCTTGTCTCCCACCCATCTTATTATCAAAGTAAAAAGATTCAGATTTCTCTCTCCAATTCCACAGAACCTGAATTTCCAAGGCACTGATGTCCTCCTCCTGCTTTTCTGTTACTTCCTCAAATATTTATCAAATTTCTGCTTCTGAGAAATTCTTCTTAAAACATATGCATTTGAATCTTTTTGACTAGTACATTATGCACAGCTCCATGTCTGCCTTTGTAATAGATAAATTTAGCTGTGCAGGACGGAAAAGGAGAGGTGCATGAAATAGTTTTTTTTTTTTTTTTAGTGAGACCAATGAGAAGAGAAAAGTACACAGATTAATATTCTGGGTGTTATCTCAACCAAGTTTATAATATTTTAAAATGTATTATTTACAAAAAGTATGTATACTTACTGGTTGACAGCTAGCCAGGATGATTGGAAGTTGTATATGACATGTTTAGAAAAATTCTTCTCCATAGAAAACAATCTGCATTAGTTCCAAGACTAAGAAAGAGCTTGAAAAAACACCCTAAATAGCTGAAATATGTAAATAAATAAAAATATTATCTAAGCTACTCAGACAAGAAGTCTATAGGAGCTGAAATTTAAAAATAAAATTAGTCTGCAAATGATATTCACCTAAATTGCAAAATAAGATATGGGTTAGGATATGAGACAATATTACAAACATTTGTTCTATTATATTAGAATAAAATTAACATTAAAATAATATAAATCAGATTAGTGTCTCAAGATGTATATTTTTTCCTATTTTCCGCAAGTTTCTTTTTTTTTTTTTCAGTGAGAACTGCATTAGATGGAATGAATAAAATTTCATTCCACTTATTTTACTTTGGCCAAGTGCAAATGACTTAGAATGGTGTTTATCTTATTAATCTAAATAGCATTAGGGAGGGGAGAGAAATGAACAGAAGTACAATTTTGATTTCTGAGTCTGCAAATGGAAATACTTATCAAAGAATATAGTCTAACCGTGTGATCCTCTGAATAGAAATAAGGGAACAATGTGCATGATTTGTTAACTAAGTTTATCCTATGAAATGTAATAATGTAATTGTCTGCTACATCAAACAAATAGAAGTATGCTGATTTATTCACTTAGTTGCATCTGAGAAATGTCCTAATTATTTTTTTTCTTTTTATATTTCATTCTGATGACATTGGTTTATATTCTGAAAGAATAGAAAGAGGGAAATAATCTATTTTTTACAAAGGATTTTAAAGTGCTATTTTGGATTTAAAATTTTTTAATATGAATTTATTTATTTTAATTGGAGGTTAATTACTTTACAATATTGTATTGGCTTTGCCATACATCAACATGAATCCGCCACAGGTATACACATGTTCCCCATCCAGAACCCCCCTCTCTCCTCCCTCCCCATACCATCCCTCTGGGTTGTCTCAGTGCACCAGCCCCAAGCATCCAGTATCATGCTTTGAACCTGGACTGGTGATTCATTTCATATGATATTATACATGTTTCAATGCTTTTCTCCCAAATCATCCCACACCCTCCCTTTCCCACTATAGTTAACAATAATGTATCAATATTGACACTTTAATTATAAGAACTGTACCATACTACCATAACTTGTTAATGATAGGGGTAATGCATGTGGATAATTATTTCTATAAATCTAAACCTATAAGAAATTACATGAAACATGTATACTATCATGTAAGAATGAAGCACCAGCCTATGTTCGATACAGAATACAGGATGCTCGGGGCTGGTACATGGGAATGATCCAGAGAGAGGAAATGGGGTGAGATGTGGGAGGGGGATTCAGGATTGGGATCTCATATACACCCCTGGTGGATTCATGTCAATGTATGGCAAAACCAATACGGTATTGTAAAGTAAAATAAAGTAAAAATTAAAAAAAAAAAGAAATTAAATAGTTTATTTTTAGAAAGTGATATCATAGTCAAATGATAAATTACATATAATTTCATGCATTAAAGCCAAAAATATATATCAGTGTCAGTTACACTCATGAAAATATTTTTCAGTGATTATGCTTATGGAATCCTTCAGATATTTATAAAATTAGAAATCTCTATATATGTATATTTTCTCAAATATTCCAGCATAAATTTGATGTCAATGTATGCAAATGAAAAAAATTAAGTGATACTGTGTATGGGAGATTACTAAGCTGTAGTTTTGTTCCCACCTTGCTTGCCTCCATTTTCTTATTTTGGGGGAAAAAAACATACAAACCACTTGAGTATGATGCTGCAAATTTTAATTGACTTCTACTACATGCTAAAAGACTTTCCTGGTGGCTCAAAGGTAAAGAATTTGCCTGTCATGCAAGAGTTTGATTCCAGACATGGATTTGATTCCTGGCCCAGGAAAAGGAAATGACAACCCACTCCAATATTCTTGTCAGGAAAACCCCATGGACAGAGAAGCCTGGTGGGCTGCAGTCCATGGATGGCAGAGAGTTGGACACCCCATAGTCCAACAACAGCAACTACAGCAACTACAAACCAAGCATTTATCCATATGACAGTGAAAATAATGTAGTCTTTCTTCAAAGTGCTTACAGTTTAAAAATGACAAGAAATATTTACAATTGATTATAAAACTGATTCTAATATGATGGGGGTAAATAAAGTGCAATTATGAGAAGGCACATTGGGCCCACTAAACCATCTCTGGGGTGAAAGGAGGAGGCAGTTGGTCCAAAATAGAGAAAGTGAAATATACTGAAATCTGAAAATTATGCCAGAATTAGTTCAGAAAAAGTGGTTGAATATTATTCAGGCAAAGAAAATAGCACATGTAAAATTGCAAGAATAAAAGTGGGGATTATTCAGGAACCATAAATAGTTCACTAAGTCTAGACCATAGAGAATGCATAGGAGAGAGAACAAGAAAGAGAGGAGAAGATAGTCTATCCATTTTTGAGGGGAAAATCTTATAAGTGTGCCTTGGAATATTTACCCTTTGACACTGGAGCTTGTATGGTGATAAATGTTTTTCTTGATATGCAGAAGACTCACAACATAAAAAGAAGAGTAAAGACCAGTTCAGTTCAGTTCAGTTCAGTCGCTCAGTCGTGTCTGACTCTTTGCGTCCCCATGAATCACAGCACACCAGGCCTGCCTGTTCATTACCATCTCTCGGAGTTCACTCAGACTTACATCCATCGAGTCAGTGATGCCATCCAGCCATCTCATCCTCGGTCGTCCCCTTCTCCTCCTGCCCCCAATCCCTCCCAGCATCAGAGTCTTTTCCAATGAGTCAACTCTTAGCATGAGGTGGCCAAAGTATTGGAGTTTCAGCTTTAGCATCATTCTTTCCAAAGAAATCCCAGGATTGATCTCCTTCAGAATTGACTGGTTGGATCTCCTTGCAGTCCAAGACCAGTAGGTTGAGAAAACAGTAGAGTGCTATAAGCATTTTTAGTAATACTACTTGTATTGTAATCATGTAATTACATATAATACAACTCTTTAGGTGTAATGTGAGTAGAATATACCTTCACTGAATAAGCTGTAGCAGAAGAGTGATATTTACAGATTTAGAACGCAAGGAAACCTGTGACTTCACAGAGCTCTGCAAGGTATTATTAGCCTATATTAGAAACAACAAGATTAAATTTCATCAAGATTGATTTAATTTCACAAAAGTAGCAGTCTCAGCTGTGATTTGAAAGACAATATATCTGATTTCATAGACTATTCTTAACATCATACCATACTGCCTACTTTGTCAAACTTATTTCTCTGCATTAATTTTTAAATCCATCTTCCAAATATTTATTGATTGATTACTATATGGTAGCCACTCTGTGGAGAAGGCAATGGCACCCCACTCCAGCACTCTTGCCTGGAAAATCCCATGGACGGAGGAGCCTGGTGGGCCGCAGTCCATGGGGTCACTAAGAGTCGGACACGACCGACCGACTTCACTTTCACTTTTCACTTTCATGCATTGGAGAAGAAAATGGCAACCCACTCCAGTGTTCTTGCCTGGAGAATCCCAGGGACGGGGGAGCCTCACCCGCTGCTGTCTATGGGGTCGCATAGAGTTGGACACAACTGAAGTGACTTAGCAGCAACAGCAGCAGCAGGCACTCTGTAAGAGCTTGGGATACATAAATTAACTGAATAGACAAATACTCTTCCTTCATGATTCTTATATGTTAAAGATAAGCAAGCCAATAAGAATAATTAATAGACAAATTAGGTAGATTATTATAAGGCAATGATTGCTATAAAGCAACAGAAGTAAGGGGAATATGGATGCTGGGATGGGGTAGAAGTTGTCATTTTAAATAAAAATGTCAGGATAGACCTTACTGAGAACGTGACATTTGATCAACAACTTGTTGGGAATAAATGAGTAGCAATGAGTATATCAGGGATAAAAGTGTTCCTATCAGAAAGAATACTAAGTGCATATTCCCTGTATAAAAAGTCCTAACAGAGAATACATAGTTCATGAAAAATGGGTAACTGGAGAGAGTTTAATAATGGAACAATTTTCAAGTGTATTGACAAGTGTGTAGGGAAGCCACAAGGAAAATTATAAGATCTTAGGTCTAATGACGTAGAATGAGAGGACGAGAGACCAGTTAAGGTGATACAAAGAAAGCAATGTAGATAGGTCCCAGACACACAGGAATTCCAGAAGACTTTGTTTGAGGGACTCATCTCACTTGCAATGACCCCATTATGAAGGAGCTAGAGTAAAAACCTGTGAACCTCTACCTTCTTTCCTCCTGATCCTCTCCTGGTGATCCCCACTGGCTGAACAGAAGAAAAGATGGAGAAATATGAAAAAAGAATCTAGATAGGCAAACCAAGTTCTCTAGCCCAGAACTTAAGATCAGAAACATGCCTGGTCTTTTTTAGCAGGCATAAGCAGATTGAGCAAATTGAGAGAGAGTAAGAGTGGTAGGAAAAGTGTAAAATACAGTCGTTAGGAAGCACAACCTATCAAGAAAAGAGTGAGTTTTAATTTCAATTGAAGTTTCAATTTGAATTTACTTATATACATGTAGCTATTGATTTATGACATTTCCAACCATTCTTACTAGTTTTCAGTTCAGTTCAGTCGCTCAGTCGTGTCCAACTCTTTGCGACCCCATGAATCGCAGCACGCCAGGCCTCCCTGTTCATTACCATCTCCCGGAGTTCACTCAGACTCACGTCCATCGAGTCTGTGATGCCATCCAGCCATCTCATCCTCGGTCGTTCCCTTCTCCTCCTGCCCCCAATCCCTCCCAGCATCAGAGTCTTTTCCAATGAGTCAACTCTTCGCATGAGGTGGCCAGAGTACTGGAGTTTCAGTTTTAGCATCATTCCTTCCAAAGAAATCCCAGGGTTGATCTCCAGAATGGACTGGTTGGATCTCCTTGCAGTCCAAGGGACTGTCAAGAGTCTTCTCCAACACCACAGTTCAAAAGCATCAATTCTTCGGCGCTCAGCCTTCTTCACAGTCCAACTCTCACATCCATACATGACCACAGGAAAAACCATAGCCTTGACTAGACGGACCTTGGTCGGCAAAGTAATGTCTCTGCTTTTGAAAATGCTATCTAGGTTGGTCATAACTTTTCTTCCAAGGAGTAAGCGTCTTCTAATTTCATGGCTGCAGTCACCATCAGCAGTGATTTTGGAGCCAAAAAAAATGATAGCTTAATCTTAGGACTGTCATTTCTTACTGCAATGGATGATGCCTGGCAGCTTTATGTCAAAACTTGTCAGAAGGGAATACTTCAAAGGTGCTTAGGTTCTCAACTGACAAAACAATAAAACAGAGAATATATCCTCAGTTAAATGAATATCCCCATGTATATGGAGTTTCCAACACTTCATTTTACACACTTTGTAATTTCTTACTTAAATTATCATTTCCTTATGAAGATTGTGAAGGTGCATTTACTTATAATTAGTATGAGTGCTTTGATGGACTAGACATTTGCAGCACTCTTTCAAATAAAAAGACTAAAAAGACTAATTAACTATAAATTAATATTTATAAGGCAATATAGTGCCTTAATTTGACTATACATATAGAAAGATGATCCAAAAAGAAAAACAATAAACTAGGGTTAGCTGTATTTCTGAGGTAAAAAAAAAAGCTTAAATAAGATCTAATCTGCTATTTGTTTCTTTGTTTGAAGTATTTTATTTTTGGGTTTTAAATGTTTATTTAGGGAATACACTTTTGATCCAGCACATATTTTTCTATGTAGACAGATGGTTGCATTGGCTGACTATTTATCTCTTAATTAAAAAGCATTGTCCTGAATGGCATGCTAAATATATTCCATTTGTAAAGAGAAGCTGTTTTTGAATTTTATCCAGCCCTAAAATAGATGAATAGTTCGATAAAACGATAAAAAACGAACTTCTGTCATTTAGGTGCCTCCAAAACTGCCTAGAACCTTAAAACATGATATAGTAGAATCTAAGGAGAAGAAAATGGCAACCCACTCCAGTGTTCTTGCCTGGAAAATCCCAGAGATGGTGGAGCCTGGTGGGCTGCCGTCTATGGCGTCTCACAGAGTTGGACACGACTGAAGCGACTTAGCAGCAGCAGCAGCAAGGAAATGCGTAACTCCATTAATGTTGGGCTACAGAACAACTTTACATAGTCTACCTTTCCTTTGTTATTTTAGATGGATATACAGTATCAATACTATAAAATATCTTTTCAGTCTCAACTTGTCCTACTGTAATCATCCTATTTACTTTATCAATTGGTTCCCTACTACAAGCCCTGCTAGAACCTTCTTACTCCATATATTATTTATTTTTTCCCAAACACTATTGAGATCTAATATAATATTTAATTTGTTATATATATTTGTATATATACAGTATATTATATATATATGTATATATATATATATATAACACAAGCCATACAAATCAACATAGGTAAGCTAGCTTGCACATTGAGGAAAAATCCATCATAGAAATCTGTGCACTCTCTGGAATTCTTCTAAACTATGAATTATTTTTAGTATTTTACCAACCTTTTCCTCCCTGTGTCCCCAAATCATTGATCTCTTCACTTGAGCCCCTATCTTCTGGGCTTAACTGTACAGTATTTACAAGCCATCCCAATAAATTGGTAGTCGAATGTAACACCAGTAATACACCACAGCAATAATAATTACTAAGAATACATTGCAGAAACTTCAAATACATCACCCTTTCCTTGGAACTCTTTTCATTTCCATTATGACCACCAATAAGAAGTTTTCTTCTTTAAAGCCTGTTTTACATAAGGATAATGCCTACAAGGTGATGGTAGAAATACAATGCAGATGATTTCCTCTAGGCACTGAAATCTTGATAACAGAGGAGACACCAATTTTTGCTCTCCATTTTATTTCTTTCATATCACATGCTGCTTGTATATGGTGTGTAGAGTGAATACATCCTGGGAAATTTATTGACTATGTACATTGTTTAGGTGACTGGTTCAAGTATAATAGTTACTTCTGCAGTATAGTTACAGCAGGCCGGAACTAGATATGAACAGATAAGGGAGGGCATGGGACAGGTGGCAGAAAATTACACATCTTATAGACAGCTGGGGTCCTTGGGCAGACAGAGGAAAGCAGGAATCTTCAGAGTGACAGGAAACCACACATTTTGGGGTGATAAGTGTCCTGGAGACAGACAAAAGAAAGCTGGGGAAAGACAGGAATCTTCTGCATCTGCATATAACCTGTTGCTCATTATGCTTCTGTTACAATAAAATTAGCCTTGCAGATGAGAAGTATCCATCATGCACTGTCGCCATGACCCTTCTGATAAAAGCTATTAAGGACAAAATTCCCTCTGCCCTCAGGAGCAAAGATGAAAATAAGGAAATAGGACCCTCAAACTCCTTTCTGAATGAATATTCCATCCTTGCATTTGCATACCCCTCATAACAGGCTTGCCAAAGAAAGCCAGGGCAGCTGCTCACCTGTCTGTTGCTCTCTGCTTAAATAAATCCTCACTTCACTTTCTTGATCTCCCTGTCTAGTCTCTGAATTCTTTCTGTGACAAGATAAGAACGTTGTCACCCCGAAACAGTATTACCACTGCAAAATCACTTTTTGCTCTTTCAGGACTGCAATGGATAGTCCAGTTCCTAGACACCAAATCCTCAAAATCCAACAGACCTACTTCAGTTGACGTATGTAGTACATATATTAATGTGCAAATTTTAATTGCCAGTTTTGTTGAGAGACTTGTTCAAGTTTTAGAATGGACTGAAATAAGCTGTCAAGAAAAAAGAAAGAAGAAACAAGTAGAAATAAACACTCCCAGATTTTTCTTTCTGAACCTAGCTATTGAAAACAGGTATTTAATTCCAACTAAACATGAACATGATGAGTTCAAGTAACTGCCTCCAACAGCATATTCAGTCCTCTTACAGACACACCTTGGGGGGAATCCAATCCATTTTTAATTAATTTAATTAGACACAACTTTGTCAATTAACCTGATAAAATGGAGCTACTTATGGGCCATGTGCTTAGGTGTTTAGAGCCCTGATGCCTGGCTCCTGCCTTTTGAAAAACAAGTTGCTAATTATTTGCCAAATATGTAGGCAGTGCTTTTGTTAAGGGTAGAGTATTTGTTGAAACTCTAACATGTTTTCAACAGACTTCAGCAATCTAGTATTTCCTCTCAAATTTTATCTGTTGTATCTTATAACCTCTGCATGCCTTCATTTTCACATGCTCATGAAAAGTGTTAGACTTGGTATATATCATGTTGGTAGCATTTTCTATGGTTAATTAGAGGAACTAATAAATATCAATCCTACCATGTTAGAAATTGTTTCCCTGCCAACATAAACACAGACACACACACACAGACTGCCTGATGCAATAGCCACATCAGTTGATATCCCCGTGAGTAAAAACTTTTCTGTACATTTACGATTCTGTTTCACATAGCTGATGAACTATTTGAAACTTAATTATTTAACCAATGACAAAAGCAACAACACTTGGTATTTTGTACAAATTACTGACAAAGCAGGATGAAGAGGATCAATAGAAACTGAATATTTTTGGTAGGAAAGGCACAAATTTAGCCATCATACTTTTGCCATTAGTAACTACCAAAATTTCCATTTAATGGTTTTCAGTAAGAGATGGCAAAGATCAATAAGAATGAGCTAATGACAGAAAACAAAATATAGAGTTTTCAAAACAAAACATTTTTCTTTAAAAATAGTATATTTGCTGAATTTCTATGAATGTTAGAACACTATGAGAAGAGGAAAGTAACATCCATCTAACTCATGCTATATGTGTAAAAAATTAAGGTATAATTATATATAAAAACAGATATATATATGTCTAACTTTAATATTTTTAATATATGTATGTACTTACAATCATCCTCCAATAATACTCAAAAAAGTCTTTGGGATAGAAGGAGTAGATATTATACCCAGTTCACAATAATGCTAATAATAAAAACGTATGTTAATTTTAGGAAGATGTGTATAAGAGACAGACATAACTCTTTTTCACACTGGTGACTGAATCATGATAACTTCTTAAAGAAAAAAACACCAATCTGATTCAAGTAGAAATAGGGCTTGAGAGTGTTTTAAAAGAATCATTTTAAATAAAAAATAAAACTATTGAAGCATGATGAACAGGGGATATGATAGAAACACAGGAGGCAAAGAGGAAAAGGAAGAAGGCAAGGAAAAGACTGACTTCAACAGCTGTTACACCAGATGCTTTAAACAGATGTGATTGAGATTGGCAGAATTGGAGAACAGCTTTTCAATAAAATTATGCAAAATGAGTAAATTGGACCAAAAGCTTTTATGTTAGCAACAATAAATTCCATCAATTACTTTTAAAGCTAAAAGCCTAGTATATAGGAGATCTCAAAACTGGATAACACATGAGAACTAACGAAAAGAATGTGAAAATTTTCTGTCATAAAATCAAAGAATTCTGTGACTATAAGGAAAATTTCAAACCCCAATTATTCTACAACCAAGAAAATTATAACTAGTGAACTATTAAAGAAAATTATAACTAGTGAACTATTAAAGAAAATTATAACTAGTGAACTATTAAAGAAAATTATAACTAGTGAACTATTAAATAAATTCCATTAAAGTTAGTGTATTTTACAAAGACAAACACTTCCTATTTTTTATTATAATTATTTCATTTGAAATAAAAATGTTTATATCAAGTCCTTGCTTTTGACTGTAAAACACTAACATTATTTCTTAATTTTACTTAACAAATGGCTAGAATCGGTAAAAAAAATAGTACTTTCTATTTTTCCCAGTTATCCATTTTTAGAACTGTGAAACATAAAGACCTATGTGGGTCCTTTCCATTTCTTCCCCTAACTTAGCCCTCAGATCTATAAGGCTTTGAATAAAAATTCTCAAACTTTATACTGTGGAGCTATTAAAAGTATATTGTCTTCAATCCCATCTATTTATTCTACAGGTTGGGGTAGGATCCAGGTCCCAGGAAACTGAATTTTTAAAGATCTCTCAGGAAATTGTATGCATGTTTTCTACATATATTTTTTGCTGCTTTTAAACAATGGTTTGGACCCACAATGCATCTATCTGAAGGTCCAGTTTTCCTTAGAATCTAGGCCTTCGAAAAAGGCACCTAACACTTCCATGCTGTTACTTAAAAATAAAAGAATATTACTTTAGTATCAAGGTAATTTCTATATTATATTGCCCAAAATACAGTTGTACTACATGACACTTATTGGAGTACCTTGATGCATTAAGAAGGTTTTCATTAAGATGTTGCTCTCAGATTCACGGCATTTTAATGAGTAGCTAATGTCTCTACCATCAGGAAGCTTCCATAAGCTTCTTATCTTTCTTCATCAGAGGGCAGATAGACTGAAAACCAAAACCACAGAAAACTAATCAATTTGATCACATGGACCACAGCCTTATCTAACTCAGTGAAACTATGAGCCGTGCCTTGTAGGGCCACACAAGATGCACGGGTCATGGTGGAGAGTTCTGACAAAATGTGGTCCACTGGAGAGGGAATGGCAAACCACTTCAGCATTCTTGCATTGAAAACCCCATGAACAGCTTGGAAAGGCAGAAAAATAGCACACTGAAACATGAACTCCCCAGATCAGTAGGTGTCCAACATAACACTGGAGATCAGTGGAGAAATAACTCCAGAAAGAATGAAGAGACTGAGCCAAAGTAAAAACTACACCCAGCTGTGGATAGGACTGGTGATGGAAGCAAGGTTCGATCCTGTAAAAAGCAAAATTACAGCATGTATGTAGTTGAAATGTTAGATCCTGGAATGTTAGATCCATGAAGTGAGGTAAATTGAAATTGGTCAAACAGGTGATGGCAAGAATGAACATTGACTTTTTAGGAATCAGCAAACTAAAATGGACAGGAATGGGTGAATTTAACTCAGATAGCCATTTTATCTACTACTGTGGGCAAGAATCCCTTAGAAGAAATGGAGTAGCCATCACAGTCAACAAAAAAGTCTGAAATGCAGTACTTGGATGCAATCTCAAAACAACACAATGATCTCTATTCATTTCCAAGGCAAACCATTCAGTATCACGGTAATCCAAGTATATGCCTTGACCAGTAATGCTGAAGAAGCTGATGTTGAATGGTTCTATGAAGACCTACAAGGCTTTCTAGAACTAACACCCAAAAAAGATGTCCTTTTCATTATAAAGGACTGAAATGCAAAGTAGGAAGTTAAGAAACACCTGAAGTAACAGGCAAATTTGGCCTTGGAACACAAAATGAAGCAGGTCAAAGGCTTACAGAGTTTTGCCAAGAGACCAAAATGGTCATAGCAAACACCCTCTTACAACAACACAAGAGAAGACTCTACACATGGACATCACCAGATGGTCAATGCAGAAATCAGACAGATGATATTCTTTGCAGCCAAAGATGGAGAAGCTCTATACAGTCAGCAAAAAAGAGACGGGGAGCTGACTGTAGCTCAGATCATGAACTCCTTATTGCCAAATTCAGATTTCAATTGAAGAAAGTAGGGAAAACCACCAGACCCTTCACGTATGACCTGAATCAAATCCCTTATGATTATACAGTGGAAGTGAGAAATAGATTAAAGGGACTAGATCTGATAGGCAGAGTGTCTAATGAATTATTGATGGAGGTTCATGACATTGTACAGGACATAGGGAGCAAAACCATCCCCAAGAAAAAGAAATGCAAAAAAGCAAAATGGCTGTCTGGGGAAGCCTTACAAATAGCTGTGAAAAGAAGAGAAGAGAAAAGCAAAGGAGAAAAGGAAAGATATACCCATTTGAATGCAGAGTTCCAAAGAATAGCAAGGAGAGATAAAAAAGCCTTTCTCAGTGATCAGTGCACAGAAAAAGATGAAAACAACAGAATGGGAAAGACTAGAGAGTCCTTCAAGAAGTTTAGCTATACAAAGGGAACATTTCATGCAAAAATGGGCTCAATAAAGGACAGAAATCATATGGACTTAATGAAGCAGAAGATATTAAGAAGAGGTGACAAGAATACACAGAAGAACTGGGCAAAAAAAATCTGCATGGCCCAGATATTCATGATGGTGTGATCACTCACCTAAAACCAGACATCATGGAATGTGAAGTTAAGTGGGCCTAGTAAGCATTATTATGGACAAAGCTAGTGGAGTTGATGGCATTCCAGTTGAGCTATTTCAAATCCTAAAAGATGATGCTGTGAAAGTGCTGCACTCAATATGCCAGTAAATTTTGAAAACTCAGCAGTAGCCACAGGACTGGAAAAGGACAGTTTTAATTCCAATCCCTAAGAAAGGCAATGCCAAAGAATGCTCAAACTACTGCACAATTGCACTTATCTTACATACTATAAAGTAACGCTCAAAATTCTCCAAATTTTATTTTAAAAGTTTAAATTATGGTTTATTCTTTTTAAGTTATGTTTTTATATCTGTTCATATACATTTTTATATTTTGTGGTTTTTTACTTCTGAGTTTTAAGTATTCTTTATATCAAGGCATCTGTGTGCTCCTAAATATCCAGTTGGAATTGTGTGGGAAACTTCAATCCCAGATAGCTCAGACTATTGCTGGGGAGTAAAGCTTTATATTTTTCTGCTTTTTGCTAGTAATTTTTGCTTTTGTTAATCATGACATTATTACTGTTATTCTCTGCCAACATTATTAGTTCACATTTAGTATCATTGCATTTGTAATGTGTTACTTATTCTTAATTAGCATTGATAATAACTCTTACAAGTAAATGTTAGTGTTCGAGGTACTTTATGTTTCAATTTCTTTCAGTTTCAGAGTAAATCTTTGTGGTGATGCAAGAGTTGGTATTTTATGTACAATCTCCTATTATATGCTTGTGATAAAGTTGTCTGATCCAGTCTTAGGCCAAGTATTTTGAACTGCTCTTAGACTTACCCAGTTAAACACCAGCCTTGATAACTTGCAACTAATGTTTAAATACTGTAGATCTCACTGTGAAGTAGTCTGGAGATATTTGACATGGACTCTATGACATATCCATCTAGCCAAATCTGATTTAAGGTGTCTTTATATAAGAAGAGTAGTCTAACATACAAGTACACAACAGGGAATTCATATCTTAGTGGAGACTAACATGCATAATAGAGGAAGTGTATTCCACTGTGTTTTTCTGGCTATATTTTCGGTAGTCAATCTTAGTTATGTTCAGGAGCATTTCTAAGCCACTGAAACTTCTCTACATTTATAGACATGTAGACTTCTCTACATTTAATCCTTAGATGATTTTGAATTTGTCTTAGACTCCTCCAAGTATGACACCTAAAAAGTAAATGACCAGACAACAAGTTGGCAGCCACTGAATGCTGATCCTCAGGGGAGAAAGACAGTGAGTAAGGACTCTGATTTCATGGAATTCTCATGTGCTGGCAAAAGGCTGTGTTTGCTCATGAGGAGTCTTGTGTTTTCTTGAACATACTAGTCTTGCTGTGTGGTCCTTTCTCTATTCCCTTCCTGAAGCCAATGGGATGTCAACAGAATGGAAAATTGCTGATCACAGGTGCATACAAATCTTTAGTACAATATTTAGGTACATATCTTTTCAGTTTTAATTATTATGATCTCCTTCCTCTTTTTCTGCTTCATGATTGTCTTTTCCCTACAGATATGTGAATGTCTGGCTATTCACTCTGGGATATCATATTGAGAAATCTTTAGTACCCAAGTGAAGGTATTTGATGACTACAAAGACAGAGGATGTTATTGTGATTTGAAATATTTTGCTGTTAGAAGCATGATCGAAAGAGTTTTTAGGGAACTTAAAGCCAAAAGCACATAGGAAGATGTAAATGAAGAGGAACTAAAAAGCCTCTTGATGAAAGTAAAAGAGGAGAGCGAAAAAGTTGGCTTAAAGCTCAACATTCAGAAAATGAAGATCATGGCAACCGGTCCCATCACTTCATGGCAAATAGATGGGGAAACAGTAGAAATGGTGTTAGACTTTTTCTTTGGGGGGCTCCAAAATCACTACAGATGGTGACTGCAGCCATGAAATTAAAAGACTCTTACTTCTTGGAAGAAAATTTATGACCAACCTAGATAGCATATTCAAAAGCAGGGACATTACTTTGCCGACTAAGGTCCATCTAGTCAAGGCTACAGTTTTTCAAGTAGTCATGTATGGATGTGAGAGTTGGACTGTGAAGAAGGCTGAGCGCCGAAGAATTGATACTTTGAACTGTGGTGTTGGAGAAGACTCTTGAGAGTCCCTTGGACTGCAAGGAGATCCAACCAGTCCATTCTGAAGGAGATCAACCCTGGGATTTCTTTGGAAGGAATGATGCTAAAGCTCCAGTACTTTGGCCACCTCATGTGAAGAGTTGACTCATTGGAAAAGACTCTGATGCTGGGAGGGATTGGGGGCAGGAGGAGAAGGGGACGACAGAGGATGAGATGGCTGGATGGCATCACTGACTCGATGGACGTGAGTCTGGGTGAACCTCGGGTGTTGGTGATGGACAGGGAGGCCTGGCGTGCTGCGATTCATGGGGTTGCAAAGAGTCGGACACGACTGAGCAACTGAATTGAACTGAACTGAAAGAATCAAGGAAAAATTCACATGTAGGGTGACAATCAACCACAAGGTGTAAAGTGCAAAAGGTCCTCATATATTTATAGTAAAATGAAATTTAGTACATTTTTAGTATGATACTTAGCAGGAGCACAGGTAAAGTACTTTTCATTTCAGGTCCATTTATATTGTAGCTGAGATTCTTCCAAGAATTGTATTTATTTTTTACTTTATTATTATTTTCATAGCTATCACAAAATTATTTGTTTTTCTAACTTAGTCTTCATGAGGTTGATACTATATTAAATGGAAGAATTTTGTTAGTTTCCTAAAAACTCTTTAATAATGAGTTCCTAAATCTATTCAACTGTGAAAAGTGACAAAATCCTGTATTATTTTCATCCATTTGAGGATTAATATAAAACATGTAATGCTTTATAGGGATTTAAAAACGTATGTTAATTTTAGGATGTAAAACTCTTTCTAACTTTTAGGTTGTTTTTGTTATTGTTCAGTTGCTAAGTCCTGCCTGCCTCTTTGCCACCCCACAGACTGTAGCCCACCAGATTCCTCTGTCCATGGAATTTCCCAGGCAAGGATATTGGAGTTAGTTGGCACTTTTTTCTCCAGGGGATCTTACCAACTTAGGGATCATCTCTTGCATTATGTAAAACTCTTTCTAACTTTTAGGTTGTTTTTGTTATTGTTCAGTTGCTAAGTCCTGCCTGCCTCTTTGCCACCCCACAGACTGTAGCCCACCAGATTCCTCTGTCCATGGAATTTCCCAGGCAAGGATATTGGAGTTAGTTGGCACTTTTTTCTCCAGGGGATCTTACCAACTTAGGGATCATCTCTTGCATTGGCATATGGATTCTTTACCACTGAGCTACCTGAGAAGCCCCTGATTTATATACATATAAACACAATTTAATCATGTAATTTACATTGTCCAAGCATTCTGTAGTTGATGATTTTTCATCTATTATCTGTTATTGACTTCTAGTGCTATAACACAGCTCAAAGTTGTTTTGATATAATCTACATTGACTGACTTTAATATATTGACATAATTTTACGTATAAGGATTTATATAAGGTTTTATTTTCATTTATATTTTATATTAAATTGCTTTGCTATGTAGCAGCTGCCTGTGGTGGCTCAGTGGTAAATAATCTGCCTGCCAATGTAAAAGATGCAAGAGATGTGGGTTTGATCGTTGAGTTGGGAAGATCTCAGCTTCCCAAGGACAGAAATGGCAACCCACTCCAATATTCTTGCCTGAGAAATTCCTTGGACAGAAGAGCCTGGAAGGCTACAGTTCATGGAGTTGCAAAGAGTCAGACACAACTGAATGACTGAGCATATACTGCATTTTAACATGTATGTACTAAACAGGTAAGATTCTAGCATCATAAAGCTTATTTTAAGTGGCTCATTGGTGTTATGTCATCAAGTAATTTTTATTTTGAAATATATTATGCTTGAAATCAGTAAGAGCTTCATTTGTATTTGTACTTTATATATTGCTTATCTATATGAAATCCAGATGTAGATGTGCTATTGGGAGCCTCATGTCATTAGATTTTATTTATTATATTAAATGAAAGTATTTTCTTTTTATTAAGAGTATGCCAAGAGTAGTCATTTATATTTGCATATATTTGTAGTCATTTATATTTGTCTTGAAAAGTAGTTTTATGTTTTCATTTGCTTATTTAAAAAATATTTTCATATCTTAATGTTTTATTGATATTTTGCTTTTCTCCCTGAATGCACGATAAATTAAATTCTTAAAAGATTGAAGCTATTCCTTTGTTTTATGGTCAGTGCCTTAAGAAACTTTTGCTGTGGCATTCTAATCTGTATCTTAACAATTGTATTATCTGGTTCAAAATGGGGACATTCTCATATGTATTGTGCTTATATGATTCTGTTCTCAAGGTAGAAAATATGAAGTCTGACAGATCAATTTATTTTGAGAAAAATATAGAAGCAGATGATAAAAGTTCATGTTTTTATTCCTTCTTAATACCTTAAATGTCTGTTTAAGAAGTGACTTTTCCCCTGCTTAGAATTTCTTTCTTAATTCTCAATCAGGGAAATTTTTTACTAACTTAAGAATGTTTGTCAGTATCTGGAGACATTTTTGCTTGTTGGGATGATAAAAGAGTGGATAGTGGATAGAGACCAGGGATGCTGGTAAATATTCTATGTTGCACAGAACAGCAATTCAATGCAATTCATTGCATTGAATTATTTGGTCAAAATGTCAATCATGGTGAAATTGAGAATCCTTCCTTAACCTAAAATTTAATCTCCAACATTAGAAATATTCTGTTTTTAAAACTTATGATCCTCATAGGCAGTTGCCTGCTATACATATATGTTTTCCTAGATCAAGAGGTAAACTGGAAAAAAAATGAGAATTGCCACAACTTTTTCCTGCTGTTATGGGCTCAGTTGCATACCCTCAAAATTCATATGTTCACGTTCTAATTCCCAGTACCTCAGAATGCGACTGTAATTGGAGAAAAGGCCTTTAAGTAGGTAGCGTAAAATGAGGCCATTTGGGCAGGCCCTAATCTAATATGATGGATGTACTTATAAGAAATGATTAGAACAGAGACCTACACAGAGGTAAAACCAAGTAATGACACTGGAAGAAGACAGCCATCTATTAACCAAGGATAGAGGGCATCAGAAGAAACGAACCCTATTGTCACACTGATCTTAGATTTCTTGACTCCAAAACTGTATGGAAATAAATTTCTGTTGTTTCAGTGACCATTCTGTAACAACAGACCTAGAAAATTCATATACCCTTCCTGTAACCAGAACCCCTTGCCATGTGCCTTTGAATGCCATCCCATGACTTGCTTTGGATAATTGCATGTTTATAAGCAGGGGTAAAGAAAACCATGGAAAAGAAATGCAAAAGAGCAAAATGGCTGTCTGGGGAGGCCTTACAAATAGCTGTGAAAAGAAGAGAGGTAAAAAGCAAAGGAGAAAAGGAAAGATATAAGCACCTGAAAGCAGAGTTCCAAAGACTAGCAAGAAGAGATAAGAAAGCCTTCTTCAGCAATCAATGCAAAGAAATAGAGGAAAACAACAGAATGGGAAAGACTAGAGATCTCTTCAAGAAAATTAGAGATACCAAGGGAACATTTCATGCAAGGATGGGCTCGATAAAGGACAGAAATGGTATGGACCTAACAGAAGCAGAAGATATTAAGAAGAGG
>SJYT01067702.1:0-41338 GCA_006410635.1 Cephalophus harveyi
CCTAGAGAAACTCCTACATGTGCACAACAGGAGACATAATCAAAACGTTCACAGCCACAGCACTGTCTGAAATAGTCATTAACTGGAAACAACCAGAATGGCCACACATCAGGTTAGTTTACTGTTCTGCAAACGTTCACTTTTTTGCCCAGTCTCTTTCCTGCCTCCCTGATATTGGTGTGTTTGCATGATTTGCTTTCACTGATGAAATGTGGTCAGAAGGGACAGTGTGCCTTCTAAAAGCATTGCTTGTTTCTGTTCAGCCTCCCCGAGAAGCTACAACTTCTGCCAGCAGAAGAATGTTCCAGAAGAATGAGATGATCGCAACAGATATGGCTCAAACCTGTGGCCTGGCTCCTAACTCAGCTGAGACAATCAGAGACGACCCAATCTAGTCACTATATGAGCAAGGAATACATTGCTGACTGTTGAATGTCACTGAAATTTGATGGTTACTTATCCATTCAGTTTTTTTAAGGACAACTTCTGGTATACTGATATCATAGAATAAAATACAGCAACCAAAACAAATGAACTGTAGCTATACACATCCTGTAGCCAATAGATGACTGATTTTTAAAAATATGAACACATGTGTGTATTCATATGTATGTAAATATGGATACATACATATGAATCTACTTACATAAGGACAAACAACAAAAAAAGTACTGTTTAAAGAGCAGAAAACCGTAATCAATATAAATTTCATGATACTGGTTATCTTGAGAAGAGAGGGGAAGCTGTGATAGGAAAGAGACAAAAACGGGCTTCTAAGATGCTGGTTATAGTCCACTTCTGAACTTGGGTGGTGGATGTCTCTTAAAACTGAACATTTCTGTATATTCTCTTGTGTATATACTATATTTCACAATACACACAATTTATCATAAGAAAAGAGTTAAGAATGGTCCTATTCTGTCTGTCCTATGTATATAATCTATATACATGTAAAATGAAACAATGATAAAGGTAGATAGATTATACACATAGGACAGACAGAATAGGACCATTCTTAACCCTTATTTTTCTTATATTATGATATATAGCCTTGACGTACTCCTTTTCCTATTTGGAACCAGTCTGTTGTTCCATGTCTAGTTCTAACTGTTGCTTCCTGACCTGCATACAGGTTTCTTGCTTGTCTCTAATTGGAGGACACTCAGTCTGGCATACACATGCCCTGCCTAGAAGACCCTGTATTAGCACCTGCTACCCAATGCCTGTCTGCTGTACAAGTTTTTTAAGTCACATCCTCTATCTCATCACCACCTGCCTCACTGACCTCAGCTGTCAGTGACCTCTTTGTCTCTGAACTCCTAGGGCACTTGCCATTCCCATCTTCCTTTTGGCACTTTGCCAACAAAGATCCGTCTAGTCAAGGCTATGGTTTTTCCAGTGGTCATGTATGGATGTGAGAGTTAGACTGTGAAGAAAGCTGAGCGCCGAAGAATTGATGCTTTTGAACTGTGGTGTTGGAGATTATATACACAGGAGATCCAACCAGTCCATTCTAAAGATCAGCCCTGGGATTTCTTTGGAAGGACTGATGCTAAAGCTGAAACTCCAGTACTTTGGCCACCTCATGCGAAGAGTTGACTCATTGGAACAGACTCTGATGCTGGGAGGGATTGGGGGCAGGAGGAGAAGGGGACGACAGAGGATGAGATGGCTGGATGGCATCACTGACTCGATGGACGTGAGTCTGAGTGAACTCCGGGAGTTGGTGATGGACAGAGAGGCCTGGTGTGCTGCGATTCATGGGGTCGCAAAGAGTCGGACACGACTGAGCGACTGGACTGAACTGAGGAAATTCTGAGGGCTTCCCTGATGGCTCTGCTGGTAAAGAATCCACCTGCAATGTGGGAGATCTGGGTTCGATTCCTGGGTTGGGAAGATGCTCTGCAGAAGGGAAAGGCTACTCATGCCAGTATTCTGGCCTGGAGAATTCCATGGATTGTATAGTCCATGGGGTCGCAAAGAGTTGGATATGAATGAGTGACTGTCACTTTCAGGAAGCTCTGATAGGAAAAGGTAACATGGGACAGATCCTTGGGTGTTGGGTTCAAGTGTCAGATTTTAGTGGAGTTATCCTACAGGCAGCCGAAGTACTTGAGCATGATGGGCAGATCAAAACAATGCAAGCTCTATTCATGTAATCTTTCTTATCTCCTAAAGGTTTTTTGTTTTGTTTCTAATGTCAGAGACCTGTTATATAGCTATCATTATCTGACATTTTGCTGACAAACGTCCATCCAGTCAAAGCTATTGTTTTCCCGGCAGTCAAGTAATGATGTGAGAGTTGGATCATAAAGAAGGCTGAGTGCCAAAGAATTGATGCTTCTGAGCTGTGGTGTTGGAGACTCTTGAGAGTCCCTTGAACTGCAAGGAGATCCAACCAGTCAATCCTAAAGGAAAACAGTCCTGAATATTCATTATAAGGACTGATGCTGGAGCCCCAATACTTTGACCACCTGATGTAAACAGCTGACTTATTAGAAAAGACCCTGATGATGGGAAAGATTGAAGGCAGGAGAAGGGGATGACAGACGACGAGATGGTTGGATGGCATAAATGACTTAACGGACATGAATTTAAGCAAATTCCGGGAGATGGTNAATAGTTTGACCACCTGATGTAAACAGCTGACTTATTAGAAAAGACCCTGATGATGGGAAAGATTGAAGGCAGGAGAAGGGGATGACAGACGACGAGATGGTTGGATGGCATAAATGACTTAACGGACATGAATTTAAGCAAATTCCGGGAGATGGTGAAGGACAGGGAAGCCTAGGGTGCTGCAGTCCATGGGGTCACAAGGACTTGGACACAACTGAGCAACTGAACAACAACATCTGACATTTTACTATGTTTGGGGTCCAAATTCTTTCAGGACACATTTGGGAATAATAATAGTCCTGCCAGGTAGATTTTTACTAATGTGTTAAATGGGGGGTCCCAGAGCTGAGTTGTCTAGAGTCATATGGCTACTTAGTGGCAGCGATATGGTCTTGTCCCTCTCTTAAGCCTAAGTTCTTACCATCCTATCATGCTGCTACTCCAAAACCAAGCACAACAAGAGAGCCTACTGTCTAATTCCTCCTAAGGATAACTATCTCCCCTCAAGGCACCTCTTCTTATGATGGATACTTGATATTCCCAAGCATACTCTTTATTTTATACATGTGGTATGTTTTACATGCATGCACATACTTGGGCACATCACACACAAGGACTCTCAATGTTATTCTTGAAGGGATAAATCATAATGCTCAAATGAGTGCATAGACAGGCTTCCTTTGTAGCTCAGCAGGTAATGAATCAATGCAATGCAAGAGACCTGGGTTCGATCCCTGGGTTGGGAAGATCCCCTGGAGAAGAAAATGGAAACTCACTCCAGTATTCTTGCCTGGAGAATGCTATGGACAGAGGAACCTGGCAGGCTACAGTCCATGGGGTTGCAAGAGTCGGATATGACTTAGCAACTAAACCACCACCAGGGCGATCAATTAAACAGCCAACAGTTCCATGTAAGGCACCATTACTATGGTCAGTGTGCAGCCCCAAGAGCCTTTATCCAAACATGGAGATGAGTCATCCACATAAAAATAAGAAACAATAGCACAAGCAGACAACATATCAGAGCCAGCAGGGCAGTGCTGACATTAAGTGCTATGGACATTCCAAAGCAATTACTGCAGGTGGGGATTTTCGGAAGAGGCTCAGTCAAGGCCTGAGAAAGATGAGCAGGATTAAGAGAAGTGCCTTCAACAAATGTTCTAATGATGAGGGGCAACCCATCCTAGAGACCTGATACTTGTGTTCTGGGGCAGCGGGGGCCAGGCAGGGACAACAGGCACTGCCTCAGCCTAGCGGTACACTTAAGCCCAAACCAGAATAGAGCGCACGTGGGGGGGGGCCCCTCCCACCTCCTCTGATATCCACCCCTCTTACCCCGACTTCCCTGCCTGAAGCAATAGCACTTATCGGCTTCTCCTTTATTAACCAACCAATGTCCCAACCCATGACCTGCTGAGCCTAATTTAAATGTCATGTACAGTCATTACATGAGAGCAACACTAAGAAAAATAATATTAAAACACGAATACAGCATGAACTTTATTCCTTTCCAGCCCACTCTCCTCATAGTTCACACATGCTTAAGCAATAGTAATTAGAATAGCTAACTTCTACCAGAGCTTCCTAGATGGCTCAGTGATAAAGAATCCACCTGCCAATTCAGGAGATGCAGGTTCAATCCCTGGGTCAGGAAGATCCCCTGGAGGAGGAAATGGCAACTCCCTTGAGTATTACCTGGAAAATTCCATGGGCAGAGGAGCCTGGCAGGCTACAGTCCATGGGGTCATAAAGAGTTGGACATAGCTAAGTGACTGAGCGTGCACTGAGTACTCACATGTGCCAAGCACTGCTTAACATTTGCCTGGTTTACCTCAGTTAATTTCCAAAACAACTCTGTGAGGAAACCATGGTAGGAAGAAATTAACTTGTCTAGAATCATGTGGCTGGTGAATAACAGGACTAGGATTTCAGCAAAGCAGTCTGGCTCCAGAGCCAAGGTTCTCCACCACAGCCAGGCTGTAAGACAGTCCCAGAATTATTAAGAACATAATCTCAGAGTATCACTCCACAGATTAACCCCGTGCCTACAGACAGTCGGGTTTCCCTGGTGCCGCAGATGGTAAAGAATCCGCCGACAATGTGAAAGACCCACGACTGATCCCAGGGTCAGGAAGATCCCCTGGAGAAGGAATGGCTACCCACTCAAGTATTCTCGCCTGGAGAATTCTGTGGACAGAGAAGCCTGGCGGGCTACAGTCCATGGGATTGCAAAGAGTCAGACATGAC
Organism: Cephalophus harveyi; assembly: GCA_006410635.1. Taxonomy (NCBI): domain Eukaryota; kingdom Metazoa; phylum Chordata; class Mammalia; order Artiodactyla; family Bovidae; genus Cephalophus; species Cephalophus harveyi. The sequence continues at coordinate 4,867 of SJYT01067702.1, forward strand.
TGAGCAACTAATACAAGAGACAGTCAATATCAAAGCCGAAAATGAACCCTAGAAATATCCCCAATATAGTCAAGGACATAGCAGCAGGAAGTAATTAACAGGAAAGAAAGCTAGAGAGCAAGCAACTTAGCTCTGTCTGAAAACTGTTCTCAGAAGGGCGTAGTCTGCACAAAGTTTAGGGGGAAAGGGGGAAAAAGAGCAAGAAATGGTTGGTGCTTCTTAAGGACTCTCAAGTGGACTGTGCTTGACAATGTCTAGGGGCCTTCCCAGCACCTCACTCCATGAACTGGGCCATCAGAGCACATGCAGAGGAAGGCACAATGGTCTAATCTGTAGCAGAATGCCACCGCAAAGCAGCAAACCCACCTACCCACAGGACTGCCCACTGCCTGTGGGAGGCAGAATCGTACATTGGCTCTGCCTGTGCCCCGAGGTGGCTCAGAGGCCTCTGCCATCTCCCTGGATACCCGGCTCATGCCCGTTGGATTCCTGCCCACGTGGCCCTTGGCCTTCTCCTAGTCAATAGGAATGACCCTGGGGATGGTCCATACCCTGCATTTCACTGTGGTTCAGGCCTGGGCTCTTCCTCCATGAATCCACAGTGCCTGAGTGTTTCTTTAATGCTAAGTCACCACTGCCTTCTGTGGCCAGGGGAAGGACTTCTTTTCTCAAGGACTTCACATTCCATCATAACAATGTGAAAAATTCTATTCACTGGAGGGTCCTTTCCTAGACAGAGCGGTGTTGGTTTTAAGAGAGTTCTTGGTAAGTCTGTTAGAGGTAGAAACTGAGATCTTAATGAAACTGAGATCTTAATGGGTCCGAAACGTGGGGTGAACTGCTCTTTCTGCTCAAAGGTGAGGAATCCCTTGGGTGCTGGTAAGTGGGGGAGGGCAAGGTGGGCTGGGTCAAGAGGTGAGCAGAACTGTGAAAGGCTGCCCACTGTGACATACTCCCCCAACAGCGACTCAAAATCCAGCAACAAAACAAGTCACAAAATGCCCAATATGAGGTGTTTCATGGAAAAAAAAAAAGACTGGGTCCAGGGTATTGGGGGGCAGACTGGGAAGAGTTCACGAGGGTTCAGAAGGTGACAGCAGAGAGATACGTGAGAGAGGAAGATGCTGGGCTTACAGCCCATGGTGCAGAGGCTTCCGACGTCACAGGTTCATTCTACAGTCAGCCCTATTTCTGCACAGTCAGGAATCAGAACTTGTTTTTTAGGTGCTGAGGTATTACTTCAACCTCAGTGCCACCTGACAGATCTGTGGGAATGAACAGGGATGGGAGAAAAACAAGCTTCAAAGCAAGGATGCTTTATGAGAAGAACAGGCCTGGTGAGTCACTGAAGGTTTTGCCCTGGGCCCTTTGAGGGTGGGGAGAGAGGCAGCTGCTGAGTGGGAATCATGGGGCTCGGACAGAAAGGTGGGAGGAAGTTAAGACAGACACAGCAGTTGTGCAAAAGTAGTCACCCACAGGATGTTCCTGGAGATCACCTGAGCTCCCTGGGCTGCCCTGGGCTCCACGCAAGGGGCGGCCTCATTAGGCCCAACCCTGACCACCACATATGAAGGTCTGTCAGTTACACAGTTTATGTAACTATGGTCTCACTGCACAAACAGAATGGTATTTAATTACAAAACACAGCAGCCTGAACAGCCTGCTCTATTAGCTTTCATGATGAAACAGTCTGTTTGCAAAAGAGATGAGCAAAAAGTCTCAGTTTTTGAATCTGGAATTTCCATTCATCTAGATATGGATTTCATGTAATAATGTTTGTCACAATCATGTTCCCTGAGGAATGTTTTAAAAAATAATTTTCTATCATTTTAACCAACTTACTCTTCAGCCATTTATAAAAAGTCCAAAATAACCATGTGAAATGAAATAAGAGTGCACACAGGTCATAAGAAAAGGGAAAATTACTTCTGCTTAAAAGGACAATTTAGCTTAAATGCAAATTTGGAGGCGGGGTGTTTCTTAGAGAAGAGAAACCCAGAGTATTTTTCTGGTGGTATCTCTCTCCCTTACCAAAGGCCAAACAGGTATGACAGTCAGAATTTAGGCTGATTTTTAGTCAAAAGCAAAGTAGGCAGTGAACAAGAAGGGGACATGCTGATATCAGAAGATCAAGTTCAACTGACCTCGATTCAGTGCAAGGATAACCAGAAGAATCACTGACTCACTGCCCGATTTATCCACAGAATTTTACCAGCCAGGAAAAAAAAAAAAATTGGGTACATATCACAATTGTCTCTAAATTACTGAGAGCCATTCATTCTGACCCACTACTGGGGATTTGTCTCAGCTTGCACACATCTCTTAAAATAAGTATTCTAATTTTAACTTGATAGAATCTCAAAAGTGACATCCAGATCACAAGACATAGTTTGAACCCAAGCCAGCAATAATACTGCTTAGGTTAGCCGTTAAAATAATCCCTGTGTCCTGGTGTTACCAAAAGATCAGATAGAATTTTCACGACCAGTTTAGCAGTTGAGAAACGCAGCAGGTAAGGTGTGGATGAGACGACAGGACCGGTCAGAGCAGAATGGGAACTAACCCATGACGGGCGCACACAGGAGCAATTTTAACTCTCACGAAGCTCTTTGCCTGCAGTGTTCACGCAAGTTCCAAGAAGAGACACGCAGCACTGCCAGCCCAATCCTTCCCTGGGAAACGTGGCCACCGTGCCAATCATCCTCGGACCATTTCGGTGACTCATGCTCTCTGGTCTGTGGCTATTTACTCTCGTATCTTCCCGGGCTCCCTCACACACAAACCCAAACCAATTCCCACAGTCGATCAGCCACCTCTCTTCTCTCACCGAAAAATTCCTCCTCTTACCCACTCACAATCTAGATCAAGAGTTATAAAGCCAAGTGCCCACGGGGTGGGCTGGTCATGCAGAGAGTGGAGCTGGTGACGGGGGGTCATGGGGTGAGTGCTTTTCCCATCACCAGAAGACAGCTGCTACCCAGCAACAAGCAACTGCAGCCTCCAGGGAACCACCCAATCTTTCTTTGCCTTTCAAGCTAAATTAAATAACCCTCCCAATTGTGCCCTGGAAATGCCAACAACATCAGTACTCAAACCCAGACTTTAAAAAGCTCAACTTGGGACTTCCCTGGTGGTTTTGGGGCTAAGAATCTACCTGCCAATGCAGGGGACACAGGTTCCATACCCGAAGACCCCACATGCTGCGGAGCAACTGAGCCCAAGCACTGCGGCTACTGAGCCTGTTGCCCCCTAGAGCCTGTGCTCCACAAGAGAAGCCGCTGCAATGAGAAGCCCACACACCACAGTGAAGAAGAGCTCCCGCTCACTGAATCTAGAGAAAGACCTCACGCAGCAATGAAGGCCCAGGGCAGCCATAAACAAACAAACAAACATTAAAAAAAAAATAACCTCAACTTGGACCTTGTCAAGCTCGCCACCTACCTGGTTGGCTACTCTTCACAAAGCAGCAGGGAGAGCCCCATGAGGGAAGGTCACTAGGGAGGCTCCTGGGGGTAGCGTGTCACTCTCAGCCTCTTCTGGCTGACTGCTCATTCATTCACCCGATCAAAAAAACACAGCCACCCACCTGCATCCGTGCCCACACAACCATCCTCCCCTTGTCTGAAGCCAACCTCTCCACTTGTGCACTCAGACACATTCCTTTTCACCCACTCAAGGGCATCACTCAGCAAGTCTCCCTCCAGGATTTTCAGTGCTCTCTCCCCCTCCTGGATCATTTCCATCAACACACAAACATGCTGTATCTGCTTCCATCTTAAAAAACCACCACCACCACTGTCTCTTGGTCCAACATCCCCATCCAGTTAGGAGTCCCTTTCTCTTCTCTCTCTTAATTAAATGCTTCAGAAGGGTTCCGATTCTCCCTTCCCTTGGCTCTGCTGTGATAAGCTTTTCTCCTCCGCCCTCCACCAGGCGTGTCCCTGCCAAAGTCACCGGTGACGCCATGCTCTAGGTCCAGGACCACCTCTCAGCGGTCCTCTGACCTGGCTTACCATAGCACCTGACATGGATGGGTCACTGCCCCTCTCCTGAAATGTTTTCGTTGTTTGGCTTGTGTAGAACCTCACTTTGCAGGGTTTCCTCCTGCCTTGCTGGTCTTGGTCTCTTGTTCCTGTTGTTCCTCATTTTCCCGTCTCGGGGCTCAGTCTCCAGGACTCTTCTGTATCATAACCACTCTCTTGCTGATATCATCTTGTCTCCCAGCTATAAATATAACTTATGCACTGACACTCCTGTGGCAATGTCTTACCCGACCTCTCTCCTGAACTCCCAACTCCTGCACCTACTCACCTCTTCCACATTTTCACTAGGATGTTTAATATTTGCCTCAAAACTTCACACACGAGATACACCTCTGGTCAGTCCCTGCTCCTAATAACCGACTTTGCTCACAGTCTTCCCCATCTTGGGAAATGGCAGCTCCTCTGTTCCAGCTCCTTAGGTCCCACGCTGGTAACAATATCTTTGACATTCTTCTTCCACATCCTGCTAAAGATCTTTTTTTTTTTAAGGACTTGGAAATTTGCATTTCATGTGAAATTCCCTAATTTTAAGCATTAACAACTGAGAAAATTTTAAAAAAGAAAATTATGTTAGAAAGACAAAACATATCCATGGGACAAACATAGTCTGTAGCCCACCAGCCTGAGACCTCTGAGAAGCCTGAATCTTCCACTCAATTCCCATGTTCTTCCCCTCCCACGAGCTCCCTCTCCTGTGAGACGGCATCTCCCAGCCAGAGTCCGGCCCATGAGACGTTACTCCTCAGACCCTTTTGTGTTACTGTCAGAGCAGCCTCTGAAGGCTCCAATGGGACTGTCGTGGAAGCTTCCCGCTTTGTGACGAGGACCCGGGTAGCAGAATGGGCCGCAGCAGTAAGATCTGAGGACAGACCATCTGACAGCTCAGAGGTGAAGTCAGAACGACCCGATGGCGGTGCTGAGACAGGGGGCACCTGGAGCCCGGCAGGCATCCTTGACACCCAGAAAGGAGAAAGAAGATGTTTGTGGAACCACAGACTCGATTCCTCAACACTCAAACCATGCTGGACTGTACCATGGGATGCACCAAGGGAAGCTCTGCATGCTTAAGCATTTGCCAGGTTGATTAGATTACAGCACCCTCATCCATTCTTACGGTCCTCTGTGAGCAGAAGGCAGGCACGCTCCATATGCTCCATGCTGGATAATCAGTAAGAAGACAACAAATGGATGAAAAAATAAGAGCCATACCAACTACAGCTCCTCAGGGTTTTAGGTGAAGATGGAGGAGTGTGGAAAGAAATGAACACAGATGGTCTATATCTTCATTGACAACAGTCCCAGGCAGAACTGGAGCCAGGGGTCTCTTAGGGATCAAGGAAGAACAACCACATCAGAAATATGCGCACACAACCGAAATGAGGACACCAAAGGTTCAATTTCACTTTCAGAAAATACTGACTTTAAAGAGGCTTGAAAAGGTTTTACCGAATAAGCTACATTTCTAGGGAAGAAATAATGGATATGAACATTCTCTGAAACATCTAAAGCAGCAAACAAATGGAAAGAAATATTTCGGGTCTGTAGATCTAGTTTCTCAGATTAGATCACTAGGTCAGGTCTTAGATCATATTTAAACTCAAGTAAAAGAATAAGGTGAAATATTTGTTTGGAAATTATTTGACAAATCAAGCTTTTTAGTCAGTCAATTCGACCAATTAATATGTATGGCAGTTTGAAGCAATACCATAGAGTTCTTTATTTTTGCTTTAGGCCAATTTTATATAGCATAATATAACATTAACAGCTTTTAGTCAGTGGATTTAATAGAAAGTAAAAATGAAACTAAATGGCTGATTTTAAAAAGATTAATGAGATTTTGCTCAGCATTATGTACAAGCCAAAAATCTAAGCTATATGGATAAAACAGGCCCTCTAGATGGAGAAAACATAAAGAAATGAATATTAACTAGGAGCCTGCTATTTCCCAAACATTATGTGAGGCACTTTCAGAAATATTATTTCATTAAGAAATACATTTATGAGCTTGCTTTTCAACACATATATTACAAGTTAATTGAAAAGTTCTAAGCCAAGCATTTTGGTTCTCAAGTTATGCAGTATTAAACAGGATCTTCTGTTACAGAAAATATTATTAATTTGGGTTTTCAGAAGCTTTGTTTGAGAATCCATTCAAAGTGGTAAAACTAGTACATCTGCTTCCTTTGTGGTTTGTTCTGTCCAAACAGTTTGCAGAGAAAGGCTTTAGATATGCGACCCCTGTGGCTCAAATTCATGTTAATTTTGATTCATGTCAAGTCGTCCTTTTGCAGAAACTTCATGTAAGAGCAAAGGCTACACTGCTGTAAGATATGCAAGGTGGTGAGACTCTGGGGCATCTAAAGGCACACCGTTGCTAGGAGTGGAGAGCCAAATTCTTGACTTCTTCCATGAAGCCTCTGAACCACTCCTTAGTTTCATTCCACCTGCCACCACCTGTGCTGTCCTGGAGAAGGCCAGCACACCACAGAGCCACTCGGTCCTGGAGGCCAGCAAGGTCATCCTGAGCCCAACAGTGGGGCTTTGAATTCACTCTGAGTTCCCAGCTGTGCACAGGATTCTTGGTCCGGTAGGATGGCAGCCCAAGAGTTCATGACTGTCTGTGTTGTTGTTTAGTTGCTAAATTGTATCAGACTCTTTGCAATCTCATGGACTCACAGCCCACCAGGCTCCATGGGATTTTCCAGGCAAGAATACTAGGGTAGGTTGCCATTTCCTTCTCCAGGGGATCTTCCTGACTCAGGGATCAAACCCACATCTCCTGGATTGGCAGGCAGATTCTTTACCATTGAGCTACCTGGGAAGCTTCAAAGATTTGGGCCACAATTTTATATTAACTTAAAAAAGAAAATGTAACTGTCTGCCTTTTTAGCCTTTCCCAGTTGTAACAAAAACGTAAGGAAAAATGTCTCTGGAGACGGATATCTGCAAAACAAAACAAAAGAATCTTCTGGCGAAGGGAAGGGAAAATGAGTTCTGTGATCTGGTTTCCATATCCCTAAATAACTAGCAATGGGGAAAGACAAGGCATCTCTCTGAGAAGCCTCCTTACCAAACTGTGGAGCCGACACCCCCCAGGGACAGCAGCACGGAGGCAGTGTTAACTCCCGTCAGGTCACACGCCAGCTGACGGCGAGCTAGTGATGGGGCTGCTCCTAACCTCCCAGTGCGTCATCTACACTACGGTTATGGCAATACACCAAGCAGATGTCCAAAATTAGCACTCATTTCTAGAGTCAGGAAGAAGAAACCATCCTAACCATTTTGGTAATTTAGATCCCAAACTGTTGTGCTGGGAAATTCATTTAGAAGATATAAAAACCACTGGGATTCTGAGAGAGGCAGCCAAGATTCCAGCAAGTAAGTCTATTTTCTCCCCAAATAACTTAACTCAGCTCTACCTGCTTCTTGTTCTTCGTCAAAATAAAATGAATGCAAGCAGTGTCTGTGCAAACCAGGCTTATCACTAAAGGGACAGTAAGTTCAACGTTGGTAGGAAAATGAAAATCAGGGGGAATCTCTGAATGAACCATAGTGGAAATAAGGCCATGTTACATGAGAAATATGAATCTTTAAACTCTGCATCAACACGATACAGGAACCGAGCCCAATTGGGAGGATGTCAAATTCATGTTTCCCCAGTACAGTCATCTCAGGATACAAGCTCAATAAGCAGACTTGAGTGGAAAGGGGCGCAGAATTGTTCACACCACTAACGATTCTTTCTCTTTTGCACGTTCACCTTTGCTTGCTCAGCTGAAGCTAGTCAATTAAATTAAGCAACTGCCCTCTTAAAGAGCAATTCAGTTCTAGAGGGCTTTCAAACTGTAGTGCTGAAGACGACTCTTGAGAGCCCCTTGGACAGCAAGATCAAACCAGTCACTCCTAAAGAAAGTCAACCCTGAATACTCATTACAAGGACTGATGCTGAAGCTCTAATACTTTAGCCACCTGATTCAAAGAGCCAGCTCACTGGAAAAGACCCTGATGCTGGGAAAGATAGAAGGCAGGAGGAGAAGGGGACGACAGAGGATGAGATGGTTGGATGGCATTATCGACTCAGTGGACATGCGTTTTAGCAAACTCTGAGAGACAATGAAGGATAGGGAAGCCCAGTGTGCTGAAGCCCATGGGGTTGCAGAGTCGGACATGACTGAGTGACTGAACAACCACAAAGGGCCCATGGTGTGTAGGAACACTTTTAGTTATGAGGCAGTAAGGGTTACAAAACATCAGGCATAGAGAAAATATTATACTTAGTGAAGTAAGTCAGACAAAAACAGATATTCTATGTTATCACTCATATAAAGAACCTAAAAATAATACAAATGAATTTATATCCAAAACAGAAACAGACTCACAGACATAGTAAACAAACTTATGGTTACCAAAGGGGAAAAGGGAGGGGAAGGAACAAGTTAGGAATTTACGATTAACAGCTACAAACTGCTATACATCAAAAAGATCAACAAGGATATAGTGCAAAGCACAGGGAATTATACTCAATATCTTGTAATAACCTTTATTGGAATATAATCTGAAAAAAACAATCACTTTGCTATATATCTGAAACTAAAAGCAAAACTAGAGAAAATCAAGTCCACACTTCCAAGCAAGACAGGCTTGTACCTCTCAAGGCCAAGGACTAGAGGCAAAGATAATGCATCTCCTATTTTTCATCCCTTGACAGTGAATTGTGTTCTGTTTGCTTCACTCAGACCATGGTTGGTATGTTTGAGAGGCTGTCTGTTTTGTTCTAGAAAGGAAGAGGCTGCAATATGTCAGAGACACACACTCCAAGAAAACAGTTAGGGAGGAAAGAACACAAAATACTTGTAATCTTTAGCTGGGTAACACTGACAGAGTTTACCCAGAAAAGAACACAAAAGGAAACATTTCTGCCTCAAAAAGCCAGGCATGCTCAATACCTCGAGGTGAGATATCTAGAGGGGACTTTGGATAATGAAATACAAGGAGTGAAAGACCCTTTATTTTCTGCTCACTCAGGAATGCCCATGTGGGATGTAGAGATCACGAGCCTAGCCCAACCCAGCAGAGAGTGTCGCTGCTCACGGCTATGTCTCAGGATCAACCTGACAGCTTGGCCTCTGCTCAAGAAGTCTGAATCATCATCTTGGTTGCACACGAATGAGTCAGAGGCTAAAGGACAGGCCCCAGGCCCTCACTGGGAGACAAGCACTGTTAACTGGGCTGTATTAGCTGCTGAATTAGAAACACACAGGTGCCGGGAGCCGCCACGGGAGATCCCACCCATGACAGGGTCATGTGGAAGAGAATTGTTAAGCAAGGCTCCAGAACTCAAGGGGCTCCCTAGGCTTTCTCAAGCATCTACCCCAAAACCAGAATCTGTCTGTTTTACTATTTCATGACTCACCAACTCCTCTGACATTAATAGGGGGCTAACCCTGACCACCCTTCTCTGGAGAAAATCAACTTAGGGCTACAGCTAATAAGTCTCCTGGACATGAGAGGAATATTTCAAATCAAACCCCCTCTGTTAACATTCTAGCTTGCTCGGCAGGTATATCCAGACTCTTGCAGCTACGCATATGATTATTTACAGCCTCCCAACTGTGAGAGGCACGGGAAGCCTAAAACATAGAGCCTTTCAAAGAGTTAAAAGTTATTAGAGTAGTGCTGGTGCAGGATTTCATTATGGGGCCAATGCTTGTTGCTAAGTTCCCATATCTCTTATCCACTGTGCACCTGGGAATGCATTAGTTAACATAGTGAGAATGTAAGAAAAACAAGTGTAGCCTTGAAATTAACCACATCAGACTTTTGAGCTAATTGGTTCTTTCTTGTAACTCACTGCACCTTTACTCTGTGAAATGTAACTCTGTTTGGCATTTTCTGAGGCTGACATAGATTAAAAATATAAAGAAAAAACACTTTGAGGGAAAATAAGTTTTCTGGTTGAGCAGCCTTTATCAAAAGAGGGTCATAAAATGTTCACAGGCCTCCAAGGCCAGAAGATACTGTACACAACATCATTTGTGGGAAAGGTATGCAGAAAAAATCCTGGTTTCGATAAAGGCAAAACTGCTGGAATGTTTGGGCTGACTCTGTACGAACTTGCATCTTTCATTTCCCTCTATGTATAAGGCAAGGTATAAAAGTACCTTTTGAAAAATAAAGCTTTTGGGCCTCGCTCACCGAAGCAGCTTGGTCACCCCGTGTTTTTTCTTCCTTTTTTTTCTCTCTGTCTCTCTCCCTCTCTCTCTTTTTTTCAGGCTGATCCCTTGGAGCATAGGGGCTACCTGCGTTCACTTATCTGCCCGGGTTTCTAAGACCTGATCGGGAAATCGTTCTGTGTCTTCACTCCCTCGGGAGACTGGGAGGGCACCTGTGGCCTCTGTGAACAGGGCAAACTTCTTGTCTCGGAGTTTTATTGGTTCTCTATGTAAACCAAGGAATATCAGCCTCTTTCTCTCCTCTATTTTCTTATCTTCAACATTCTTTCCCTCTCTCTCTAAATCAATCACAATCGCCGATGCCGTTCTTCCTTCGGGTTTCCCTGGATCCTGTGGGGGCTGGACCCCAGCACACAGGGAACAAGGTGAAATGAGCACACTGCAAAAACAGCAAATGTCCACCGAGCACTTTATGTATATGAACTGCTTTATCCCAACAGCCTGACCAGGGAGGTTATTACTTCCCTCCTCCTTTTACATATGGTGGACTGAAGCCAAGAGCCTTCCCCACACTGTAAGGAAATGGCAGAAAGAGAACATAACACACTGCTCCTCAGGCTGAGAGATCGTCTGCATTGCTAGACCACCTCCCAGACAGAGAGGACAAATCACCCGCTATTACTAAATGCTATGGGAGGCCGAAGAACCAATGCTTTTGAACTGTGGTGTTGGAGAAGACTCTTGAGGGTCCCTTGGACTGCAAGGAGATCCAACCAGTCCATTCTGAAGGAGATCAGTCCTGAATATTCATTGGAAGGACTGATGCTGAAGCTGAAACTCCAGTACCTTGGCTACCTGATGCGAAGAACTGACTCGTTGGAAAAGACCCTGACTCTGGGAAAGATTGAGGGCAGGAGGAGAAGGGTCGACAGAGGATGAGATGGTTGGATGGTATCACTGATTCACTGGACATGAACTTGGGCAAACTCTTGGAGTTGATGAGGGACAGGGAACTCTGGAGTGCGACAGTACATGGGGTCACAAGGAGTCAGACACGACTTGGTGACTGAACAGCAACAAAGGGAGGCCAGCCTCTCTTCGCTCTTCACATGTTGCCTCCCTTAGGCAGTTTAGTGGCTCAGCCATGTCTGACTCTCTGTGACCCCATGGACTGTGCAGCCTTCCATGCTCCTCTGTCCATGGGACTTCCCAGGCAAAGAATACTGTAGTGGGCTGCCATTTCCTTCTCCAGGGAATCCTCCCAACCCAGGGATCAAACCCTGGTCTCCTGCATTGCAGGCAGACTCTTGACTGACCGAGCCACCTCCCTTAGTGCTCACAATAACCTCTGGAGGACACCGAGGATGAGTGTTCAGTAACAAGCCCAACTTCTACTAAGCTGTGAGTTCAGTAACTAGTAACCACCAGGAAGTGGCTTCTCCAGGATGGGAAGTGAGGGAGGCCAGCTCCACAGGCCCTGCCCTTGACCATGACACCACACATCTTATGTCATCCCCACCACAACCACAGAGGGAGCTGTTCACACACTCATTTTAGAGAGCTGAGGCTCAACGGCTTGTACAAGGCAGAAGTCTTCTTGACCATGACAGAGAGATGATCCATCAGAGGGCCTGGCATCCCAGGAACCAATGGGAACCTTTTCCCACAGGCAGCAAAGTGCCCTCTGGGGTTCCTCCAAACGTAAAGTGATGAATACCAGCGAGGCCCCTCCCCTTCACAGCCAAGTTTCTTATGAGAGAAAGGACTTTTCTCAAAGTCTCCACCTGTTTTTGCCCCAAGAATGACACTGAGGCACCCCCTCCCCAAACCTGAACCACACCCCCTGCCCTCACCATCCCACACCACAGTTAAACCCTTTGCACTTACGCTTTAAATGCTGGGAGGTAGGAGTATATAGAAATGCTGCTTAGGTTATAAATAAATGGCAGGTGTTTTCTGATATCTGTCGTTGCCCAGCTGCTAAAAAACGTGTTCAGTAAACCCTGGTCCCCACCTGAAAGAAACAAACAAATTACAGTCACGGACTTCAAGGACAGGTCAATAATTTTACAGGAATATATAACTAGACCTTTACAAATAGGTACTAATTTTATATATATATATATATATATATATTTTTTTTTTTTTTTTTTCCTGGCTGTGCCTCAAGGCTGGTGGGATTTTAGTTCCCTGACCAGGGATTGAACCCAGGCCCTCAGAAGTGAGAGCCCAGAGTCCTAACCCCTGGACTGCCAGGAAATTCCCACTAACTCCATTTTAAAAATAATAAATTCTATGTCAGGCTCCCGAAGTACATTTTAGAGGGCAGCCATCTCCCTGAGCTAATTCGTTAATTGAGCAAATATTGACTGAGAAGCTACTACGTGATAGATACCAGCCCAGGCACTAGAGAATCAACTGTAAGCAGAGACAGGGCCATCATCTCTAGGACAGTCTGAGTAGGGTGGGAAGCACCACTATCAGCAAATCAAGAATCCACAACACCATCGCAAATGGGGATGAGGGCAGTGAGGAAAGTTCTGAGTGCTATGAGGCAAGTGGCAGTGGCTTGAGACTTGGGCTGACAGGCTGTGGAAGGTCTCCAAGCAGAGGCTGTATGCAAGCCAGAACCGCCTACAGACACAGTTGTACGAGGGATGCACAGGCGGGCTGACAACTGCAGCTGGAGAGAAGGTGGGCAGATGGCGTTCCAGGCAGAACACACAGCACCACAGACCCGAGGAGGGCAAAACGCGCAGCTATGGGAAGACGACCTGGAAGGCGGCCTGGGTACGTGGACTGCAGAGGAGGGCGGGGGCCACCTGGCACCAGGTGGGTCTCCAAGAGGTAGGCAACAACTAGACCACCCCAGGCTTGGACTTTGGACTGTTCTCAGTTAAAGATTTTAGACTTTAGGTTAAAGAGCAATGGGACAGGGTTTTCCTGGTGGCTCAGTGATTAAAAAAAAAAAATCCACCTGCCAATGCTGGGGACACGGGTTCCAACCCTGATCCAGGAAGATCCCATATGCTGGGGAGCGACTAAGCTCGTGCAACTACTAAGCCTGTGCTCTAGAATCTGGGAGCCACAACTACTGAAGTCTGAACACCCCAGAGCCCATGCCCTGTAACAAGAGAAGCCACCACAATGAGAAGCCCACACACCACAACTGGAGAGTAGCCCACACAGCAAAAGGACCCAGCACAGCCAAAAATAAACAAATGAACAAATAAAAATGTTTTTAAAGGTCAGATAGCAAATTTTTTTTTAAAGAAAGAGAAATGGTACAGAAAAAGTCAAAAGCAAAAGAGAGCAAACTGGGATAGGAGAATTGCTTCTGAAGTCCACAGCACTGATGGAAGGCTGATGGACAGCAGGCCATGTCACCCTGGTGCACCCTTCTGCCACCAATCACCCCTCCAGGCAGGTCAGTCCTCACTGGGCTAACGTCAACAGCAGCCACTAACACTTAGCACAATGATTGCTCAGACCCTGGGGGTTCCTGGACCTCACACTTTCCTTAGATAGTGAGGACCATGCCACTCATTTAAAAGAAAGAAAACAATAAAAATCTCAACAGCTAAGAACAAGACCTAAATCATAAACACACAAGTAACCAAACAGTCACTAAGCCCCTTCAAAACACATTCAACCACATAGCCCATGTGCTTCTCACCTTAGGCTCATGAGCCTAAGAAACACCCAGAACCAGAGTCTCCCATGAATCAGAACAGCAGCTCAGGTGTGCAGGTGTTCACAGGTGTGTGCAGGTGTGTGTATGTGTGCTTAGGAGGGAGGGAGGGTGACAGGCAAGGAGAATCCTGCTCTTTCAAAGTGCAAGGCTGATAAACCGCACAATTACTTCCCTGGTTTGCTTTGCACTAAGACCTAGTTTCCTTTCTAAACATACCCAAATTGGCTGTCATTATTATTTGATTTTTCTTGGTTCTGAAAAAGACTTTAAAGATCTGGAGAAGTATTTAATATTCAGAGCTAAGTAGTAAGATCAGGGCATTAGGCTTAAAGTCCAAATGTACCTTACCTATCCTCTGTGTGTCCCATCCTTTCCAAGTGCCTTTGATCAACTCTATGGATCAAAGGCATCACTGAGCAACTGTCTGGAGTGACCTCACATGGAGCAATCTTTCTGTATCAGAAAGTTCTGATAGGCCCCCGTTACTTAAGGGACAAGTAGCTCAACAGAGAATCAAGGTTGGTGGACTGTGTCAATGCATCAATTCCTGTTGCAGAATTACAATTATATAAGATGTTACCATTGGGGGAAACAGCGTGAATGAAGTGTATATGGGGTCTCTCTATACATTTCTTAAAGCTGCATGTAAATCTACAATTCACTCAAAAAAGTTTTTTGAAAGTTCAAAGATTAATGTGGCTAAAATGCAAAATGCCATCAAGAACTGTTAGTCATTAGATTCTAGATTCCACAAGGACAGAGATTATGGCTCTTTCTGCTTATCATTGTAACTCTAGCAGCCAGCAGAATGGCTTACACATGGGTAAGTTATTTGTAGAATGAACAAAAGGACCATGAAGAAAGACATTAATGGCAGAAAAGCTGAAGCAACTTGAATATTCCACCATAGAAGAGTGGTTAGTATACTGTGATACTAACCACTCCCTGAACATTATTCAGCCATTAAAACCAGTGGTTATAAAGACCATCAATATACTGTGTAATATAAAAATATATACAATGACACATTATGATTGCAACTAAGAACATACGTGTGTGTGTGTGCTCAATTGTGTATGACTCTCTGTGACCCCATGGACTGTAGCCCGTCAGGCTCCTCTGTCCGTGGAATTCTCCAGGCAAGAATACTGGAGTGGGTTGCCATTTCCTTTTCCGGGGGAGTTTCCCAACCCAGAGATTGAATCCTCATCTCCTGGGTCTCCTGTATTGGCAGGCAGATTCTTTACCACTGAGGAAGCCCCAAGAACATACACATTCCTACCAGAAGATAATAAATTCAACAACAGTAGTAGTGTGAGGGGATTGGTGTTACCAATGTTCCCTCACTCCAACTTTTCCTTAATATTGTTACATTATTTTGGTAATTCTAGCATATTAATAATACAATTGGGGAAAGAATGAGAATTGTGCCAAGACCTTTTCTTTCCATTTTTCACTTATTTTCAATATGAAATATATTATCAAAAGAAAAATATATGTGTACATTATAAAGCATACAACAACACTAAATATACCCAATATCCAACTGAAAAACTCATACATTACCAACACTGTTTAAATTATCTGTGGGGGTTCCCGTACCCAATTTCACAGCCCCCGATCTCAGAAGGAACTAATTACTATGAAATTTGTTTGTAATTATCTTGATTTCCTTTAGCACATGTGTGTGTATCTCCAGACAATATATGCATTTTCACTTGTTTTTGAACTTTATAAAACTAGGCATCATACTACGTATCTTTTTCTACTACTTGCTTTTTCCTGCCACATTTAAAGACTTTTCTTTTAAAATTAAGCAATTCCACTTAAAATGACTATTGACGACACTGTAATGCAGAGAAGAAATCCGATTCCACGAAGGTCAGAAGAGTAAGCATAAAGCAGGACTCCCCAGTCTGACAGGGCGAGCCTGGGAAACAGGAATCAGGAGTTCTGGTGATCCCTCAGAGCCCCTGGCCAGCTGCCTCCAGCCACAAAAGGCCGCTTCCGCTCACTCTCAGGTACCCTCCAAACACCATCAGTCCCTCCGCTGTGTGCCATGGCAGGGCTGAGAAGCACTGCTAGAAAGGAAACAAGCAAGAAGTGGAAGAGATAGGGCAGCAAACGTGCAAATCAATGGTACGCATTCAACTGGTTAGTCCTTACACCCTCAACAAGGACCCTACCTCTCAGGGCACAGAACACAAAGACCTTGAAACTGCCATGGCCACTGACTTCATTATGTACTATGAAGGGTGACCCTTTAGTCAAAAGTTGTGGATTAAAAATAGAATTAAATACCACCTAGAAGTCTATGGCTTCTTATATAATTCTTTAATTCAGTCATCTAACCATCTTCTCCCAAATATACAACTGCACATTCCAAGATCATAAAAAACTATGTTTTAGTTTCACTAGAAAAATCTGTGTTTGGTTCTATCAACATCCTTTTACTGAAGTCCCTAAACTCGAGCACACTTTAAAGCAGAATGCAAATCTAAGCAGGTCTGTGCTACAAGACATACAAGGATGTAATGAAGGCTGCTGAATTTTCCCAACGAAAACCCCAGGACTTCTGTCCAGTACATTCTAGTCAGGCTTCCAGAGGCAACTTTATTTATTTTGACAGGTTAAGACACTGTTCATCTCAATCAGCTCAGAACCAACGAGCATGATTAGCAGACATGCCAGCAGCTGTGATCCAGCAAGCGTGGGTGTGGTGACACAGGTGAGAGACAGACAGAAAGGAAATGGAACGAGACGCGTGACACCTGTTCTGCAACAAAAGCAAACATCAGAATTATGTATCTTCCCTCCCCCAGGCTGGCCAAGTGCTAGTGATAACGTTACAACCACTCAGTATTTCCAGGTCTTTTGACCAGAGTCAGGAACCTGATAAACATGAACATATCACAGCACTTATCAGAAACTGTGTCCATTATTTTATGAGACAGAAATGGAATTGTGTGCTGTTATGTTTTCTAGTGTGTGCACTATTCAATGCTTAAGCATTTTGTGTGCTTTCCCATAGTTTGTTGGCAGCTGGCTTGCCAACTAAGAATAGCAGGGCAGAGTAGGGGGATGAATTTTGGTTTAAACATGAACCTGAATTTCTCAGCCCCAAGGAAATGTTCCCCTAGAACCATGTTGCTCAACATGAGGATCCAGAAGTAGGGGCACCACCTGAGAGTTTGACAGAACTGTGGAATAGTAAGTCCCCAATCCCACCAGACCTACAGAATCAGAATGCTCATTTGAATTCTTAGATGCTTTGTTTGCATATTAAAATCTGAGAAGCACTGGTCTTGGGTCTTTTAGCCCACTCCAGTACTCTTGCCTGGAAAATCCCATGGACAGAGAAGCCTGGTAGACTGCAGTCCATGGGGTTTCGAAGAGTCGGACACGACTAAGCGACTTCACTTTCACTTTTCACTTTCCTGCATTGGAGAAGGAAATGGCAACCCACTCCAGTGTTCTTGCCTGGAGAATCCCAGGGACCAGGGAGCCTGGTGGGCTGCCATCTCTGGGGTCGCACAGAGTTGGACACGACTGAAGCAACTTTGCAGCAGCAGCAGCAGCAGGGTCTTTTAGTGAATGACCCTTTTTAAATTTTATTACATTAGAGAATGTAACTCTCAGAAATGTCATTTCTACAGAAAATGTCTGAGGCTATATAAATTACATATAGGTACTATAAGATGATGACTAAAATCGGCTCCAGCTTTCAAATGGTTTTCAACCTAATCAGGGAATAGAAGAGCATAAACCAAGCAAACAATTTAAAGCAAAATATGGTTAATATTATAGGAGAGGGATGGGCTCCCCAGGTGGCTCAGTGGTAAAGAATCCACATGAGATGCAGGTTTGATCCCTGGGTCAGGAAGATTCCCTGGAGAAGGAAATGGCAACCCGCTCCAGTATTCTTGCCTGGAAAATCTCATGGACAGAGGAGCCTGGCAGGCAACAGTCCATGGGGTCGCAAAGAGTTGGACACGACTTAGTGACTGAACAACATAAGCGAGAGATAGACAAATGCTGAAACAAAAATGTGACTCAGTCCTTAACACTGAATTCCTATAACATGCTCAGCAGGTGTTATCACTCTTGTCTACGGAGAGCATGCCAAAGATACTAAGTTAGTGTTTGTGAGTGTTCCAGCTCTTGGGGATATTTCCATCAGGTTTACTAAGGATCATCGGATTAACCCAGGTGGCTCATGGGAATTCAGGTACTTTGAGCCTTAGTCTTAGCATCACTGCATCTCGCTGGCCTCAATCCATTTAAACCAAGAACAATTGATTTATTTTACCATTTCATGTTCAGCTTTTGTTTCTCACTTTAAAAATATTTTAAATAATCAAGCTATTAAATGATTACATAGATGCAAGGGAACAGTTATTTGTGGTTTAAATTTCACTTTCTCAATTTAAGGCAGGTCCTCCTAAGTCTAGATTCTTTTAGCACTCTGAATTTATCAGATTCATGATTACATAATTAATTGTGTAATTAGGTATTAAATGTGAGGTCTCATAAAACATACAGTGTACAAGCTTTATACAGGTAGGGTTAAAAAAAAACTATATCATTTACTTATCTATTCCTAGCCCTTAAACTTAGTATCTTCCCCAGATGAGGAGGTCAAATGATTTTTTTTTCAATACTATAGGAATGGATTACAGAAACGAAGACAAAACTAATCATTTGCAAAAATACTTCTAAACCCAAAAAACAATTCGAGACTATCAACTGTGCTGCTGATTAAAAAAGACAAAGTAACTTATAGACACAGAAAACAAACTAACGGTTGCCAGTCGGGAAAGGGAAGTAGAAACAAGATAGGGGTAGGGGGGTTAAGAGGCACCGACTACTATGTATAAAATAAGCTACATGGATAGACTGTCCAGCACAAGGAATACGGCCAATATTTTGTAATAACTATGAGAGGAGTGTAACCTTTAAAAATGGTGAATCACTATGTTGTACACCTGAAACTTACATATATTATAAATTAACCATATCTCATTAATCAAATAAAACACATCCACTCTTTTCACAATAAAAAGACAAAATATTTCTAGACATTACAGTTTAGAGGGGAGAAACAGTAGCTGCAGAGATAGAAGACTTAAGTGTCCTCATCTCTAAAATGAGGAATATATCAACTGCTTTCTCTAGTCAGGGCAATGAATTTTAAGTAATTAATCTGTAATAAAGCCAGTATAATATTTTCCTCCACCCTGTACATTCCCAGGATATATTTTCATGAATGTTGCAGTATGTGATGATCCATTGGAAGAGAAGATACTAAACTACACTCATACAACCCAGCCACAGCTTCAAGAAAGACTGTCTGCTTCAGACCTTGCCAGACTGTCTGGCAAGCGGCTGTCCAAACTGTATCGATGCCGGTGCCCAGCACAGCCATACAGCAGGCCTTCAATAAATATCTATTGAACTAATATATTAATGAATAAATAAATGACTACTTCACAAAACTGTTAAGGAATAAATGAAGTAAAACGACCCCCCAAGAGCCTGTACACATGAACACTTTAGTTCTTCCTTCCGTCTCTATTTCTCAAGAGTTCATGATCTCTGCTGGTTACGAGGCTAGAAACAGATGGCTAAGTTAAAAAAAAATACTCATGGGTAGGTACAGTGTGATAAAAATAGCTCTTAAAAATTGTGCGTACTCATTTATTTTGCTACATGATATGACTTTTGTTTTTCATCTTTATTCAAGATAGTACCCAAACTATCAACTAAAATTTAATTACTGAATGATATAAACACAAGAGAACAGAGTAATTTTCAAAGCAACTGACAACACAGCTTAAGGCCTACATAGCCACAAGTAGCCTAGTCTGTGGGCAACTGGGGAAAGCCTACCACGGGCACCTGTCAAAGTGGAACCTTTCATGTCAGGGGACCAGGTGAGGCACATCTGAATTTCTGAGCATCTCTGGTTTGAACAAGACAAGTACTATCTGGGAATACCTCTCTCCTTCACTCCTTTTTTTGGACAGCTTGAATCCAAACTAATCGCAAAGGTTAGAGAAAGTAGCACTGGGGTCAATTTTACACTTTAAAATTTAGAATTTAGAACCAACTCTTTTAAAATTATTTAAAAACTTCGTTGTACCCTCCCAGTTTACATTTCCAAGCACAGAAAAATTCAGTTTAAGGGTCTCAGTGACCCCTTAAAATCAGCATAGGGAACACACAGTTTAATGACTGCACAGCAGATTTTAGATTCTGTTGAAGGAAAACCATACCTAACATTCTACACTAATTTACTCTGTTCTATATTTTTTTTTTTTGAAAATTCAACTACAGACCAAAATTTCATGACTTGAAAAAAAGTTTAGGGTATTTAGATTACACCAATGAATTCCACTTTTTTAAAAGATGGATACTTGAAATTAGAAAATATGAATTCTAATTTTTTACTTAGGTTTTTGATGGTAATACATGGAAATGATATTGAATATATAGCAACTGTCAAGCACTAAACTTTTCAACTGTATCAGTTCAGTTCAGTTGCTCAGTTGTGTCCAACTCTTTGCGACCCCATGGACTGCAGGATGCCAGGATTCCCTGTCTATCACCAACTCCCAGAGCTTACTCAAACTAATGTCCATAGAGTCAGTGATGCCATCCAACCATTTCAACTGTACAGGCATCCTTAATTTTAGGATACTCTGGAGTCATGAGAGGAAAGGAAACAAAAATCTCAACTTGCATCCAGATTAATTTAATCAAACGAAGAGTCAAGTGAATCAGCCTTATTGTACCCTCATGTGTGGAGATAAAACTGCTAACTAGTATCTACGAAATCATCTCTCTTCCTTCTCACTGTTAAGTCCTGAAGTTGACCTTATCTTGTCAGAGTCTATAAAATGTTACTGTAAATGTGTTTTGCAACAGTTATGGTACAACTCTTCAGAAAACATGTAATGTTGGTTAGGAAGTAAGTGCAAGACAGTCCACAAATATTAACAGCATAGGAAGTTAGAGACTTCATTGTGGGAAATTAAACGCCAGCCATGAATTAGGTGTGAAGTCACTAGTTCGAAATTTCTAACACTATATAGACATTGGGGAAGAAAAGAGATGTCAAGATCCCTAGCATGATTTGCCATATTAGGAATATCCTCTTGGTCAGAGGCAAGGGTGCGGTGTGATTAGAGGACTGGTGATTAGAAGCCTTGACAGCCACATTCTTTCACATCAGAAGGGCTGCAGAAGCAGCTGCAAATACTCAGCCATCAGCAGCCCACGTGGCTTGTCAGTGGACATCAGGCCCCATCAATTTTTGTTGAACGTATGAGGAGATTAAGCAGAACTTGCAAGACATTCAGACAGAGATATAGTTATCTGCAAACAGGTTTTGTTTAGTATCAGTCTAAAAATGCTGGGACTGAAACGTAGCCCCCTCTCTTCACAACTAGAGAAAAGCCCATGCAGCAGTGAAGACCTAACACAGTCAAAAATACAAATAAATAAATAACATTAAAAAAAAAGAATAACCATAAGCTCCTATCTACATAGTTGAATTTTCAACTCTTTCAACTAGGTATTTCTACGAGTCACAGAAAAAATTCAAATCCTTTGCTACCAACGAGCCAGTAAATGGAGCACCCTCCAGAAAGGCCAGCTCCTGGAAACCCTGCTGCTGAATAATGAATGTGCTCCCAGGCACAGAGAGAATCTCCTGCGGTTTCAGATTCTAGCTGAAAAAGCAGAAAGTGCTTTCTAGTTGAGCCCTCTTTNACCAACGAGCCAGTAAATGGAGCACCCTCCAGAAAGGCCAGCTCCTGGAAACCCTGCTGCTGAATAATGAATGTGCTCCCAGGCACAGAGAGAATCTCCTGCGGTTTCAGATTCTAGCTGAAAAAGCAGAAAGTGCTTTCTAGTTGAGCCCTCTTTACACGTTCTTGCTTCTTAACAACGGACCATCAATTCCTTTAGTACTTCTTGGTTCCAGAAAAAATACATGATCCAGGTTGGTTTCTACCAGCTTATTAAACCATTTTATATTCTGAAATTGTAACCCAGTAATTTATCACAGCACACTGTTTAGCATCCAAACTTTCATCTTACAACAACAGAATCTAGTATTCTTCAGAATTAGAAAGTGGATTCTCTTTACGCCATTATAATCGTGTGCATTTTAGGCAGCTAGATCTACTGTAGCATGTGACTCACTCACTAGATCTGAGAATTTATATGAAATTTCTGGCAGGATTATGCTACTTCCTTTAAATTTAATGAGAGGAGGTGAAGAAAGCCACAGTCTGACACGAAGATTAAGACAAACAGTGGACCTCTACTAAAAATACTCTTATCTTCCTTCTGTGCAAAGGTAACTATTTTTGTGTGAGCAAGAGAAATACATGTTTTGAACTCAAATGCCAATATAACTTTCATTCCTTATATGAAAGGAAAATAGCAGGAGCTACAAAATAAGTCAGTGAAGTGAAGAAGTTACATTTGGCCATAACCACAGTGAGCACTCAACGCATTACTTCTCACTTAAGGTTGCTTAAAGTAAGAATGCACTTCCTGTCAGAGGCTGCCACTTATTACGGCTCAGATACTTTTGCTCACTGTTTTAAGGGCACATAATGACTTGGCATTGAGCAGATTTTCTCAACCTTGGCACTACTGACCTCTTGAGCCGGATGATTCTTTGGTGTGGGGGTGTGCGTTGGAGGATGTTTAGCAGCATCCCTGGCTTCTACTCACTAGATGACAGTCCTGTCTCCCCATTCACTTGTGACAACTAAAAATGTCTCCAGACATTGCCAAAGTCCCCAGGGGGTGGGGTATATCACCCCAGGTTTAGCACTACTGGTATAGAATATAAATTAGTCAAATAGTGAAACAAGACTGAGACTTAAATTTCTCCTTCCTTTTCAGTGACATTTCAAATAGCTGCTGTTCCAAATCCTCAAATGACTAAACAGAATTCAATTTCTGTGAACAGCAACAAAAACCCAATTTCAATTTTATATGTAACTAAAAATGTTTTGGGCTTCCCTGGTGGGGAAGGTAAAGAATCTGTCTNTAGCTGCTGTTCCAAATCCTCAAATGACTAAACAGAATTCAATTTCTGTGAACAGCAACAAAAACCCAATTTCAATTTTATATGTAACTAAAAATGTTTTGGGCTTCCCTGGTGGGGAAGGTAAAGAATCTGTCTGCAATGAAGGAGACCTGGGTTCAATCCCTGGATCAGGAAGATCCTCTGGAAAAAGGAATGGCTACCCACTCCAGTGTTCTTGCTTGGAGAATTCCATGGACAGAGGACCCTGGCAGGCTAAGGTTCCTGGGGTCACAAAGAGTTGGACATGACTGAGTGACTAACACACACAAAAATGTTTTAAATTCCAATCTCTTAATTTCAGCAATCCCATGAACTTCTAGATGTACTTTTAATTCAAAAACTTTAAATCTGAAATTGTGATTTTTAACTTTACAACTAGTTAATGGAGATGAACCCCCATATCTGCATCCAGGGCTGAACTTTATGTCAGTTGAGGATGGTCATTCCTGCTGGTGTCAAAAGATCTACTCACTGCAAATCTCATACCTGCTCTTGGAGTGGAAAGTAGGGCCTGGGGTCTGCTCAGGGCTCTGGCCTATCCCCATGTTCCTGGCCCTAGCTTCTGCCACAGTGTCAAGTATCTGACAGAGAGTCTGCTGAGAGGGAGTCTCATTGTACAAATCCTTCTACCTAGATACAACTGGGTCTTTTCTTAAATCAAAGGATCCATCTTTTATTTTCAAAAAAGCTGCTTTTGCATACTGTTAGTTTTGTGGTTTGTGCTGTTAAAAACAAAAGTGACTTATTATTTATTATTTTAGAGACTGGCCTAAAATAGAAGTATACCTAACTAATTAATTCAACCAAAATTCTCCAAAGGATCTGAGGCTCTAAATCACAGTCATAACCTTTCTATATAAACATATATCGACAGCTATAGATAGATACACATACACCTTACGGAAAATGGATGTTGACTGCCAAGGTTCTATGCTTTAGCTTTGCAGATACCACTCTATCTGATGCACTGCCTTATAGACAGTGAAAATTTGGAGACAAAGATTACTCACAGAGCCTGTGTTCTGAGAATGAGAGCCTAAATTTATTCCTCAAATTTCCACGGAGACAATTCTGGGTCCTCCTGTTCTTGCGCTTCAGTTTACTCAGGCTTAAGACAGCTGTTAAACTCTTTCATTTGTTTAGTAGTCTTTTGAATTCCTGAATAATCATGGTTGCTTTAATCATACTCCAATTTAGACACAGGAAGATCAATGAATGGCAAGTCTGCAAAACAGCCTAGGTACCTAGAGGAAAAAGATGCATACACACACACAAAACACACTATTTCCCAGAACAACACGACTTAAAATGCTTGTCATATCACATGTATCACTGTCTTGTAGACACAAGGAAACGTAGCAACACCCTGAGAAGAGCAGCCCCTAGAAGTTATTCACAGCTTATCTGATACAAGGAAAACAGATACGTACCATCAAAACTACCTTGCTCAGAAGCAAGATGCAACAGCTGATTGTATGTTTCGACTGAAGGCTGATAAACAAAGACTCCAGAATTGAAGCAGTCAGGCCACCCTGGGTCTGGCGCCGCCGACAATTCTTCTCTCTCAAAAAGATCGTCAATATTGGCTAGGACCTGATTCAAGGGTAAGGGGTTGGGGAAAAGGGAAAGCATTTCAGAACTGTTCTTCTATAGCATAACCCTTCCTAAGTTCTCCTTAAATTATCCAACAAACAAGATGCAATCTGTTGCTAGTCTTTAACTCTTCAGATGACACCTGTGAGGCAGACTGGTCCTACTCTCCTTCAACACCTGACACTTTTCACAACAGCAGTTTTATCTGAAGTCCTGACAGCATTCTTCACATGCCTAACTGCTTTCAGTTACTATATCCATCTCTCCAGCCATCAAAGTCATACTCACCAGAGTATCTGCATCCATGAATACACATTTTGAGTACTGTGTAAGTGACCAGCAGTGGAGTTTAGTCAATGTGACACCCAACTCAGGCCTCTTCATTAAGGTTAGATGTGCAGAATCACCACTGTCCAGGACGTCTACCACAATGACTTCATCAAAGACTGTCTCTAAAGTTTTCCTCTCAAAATAAAATCCAGAAAACAGCTCTTAGCATCTCTTCAGAACAAGTGACCCATATAACATAAGACTGCATTCTTATTAGCTTATCGACAACTATAGCAATCTATTACTTTGGTATGTTACAGTCTCTTAAGTATGTCCTAATTGACTTCAGCACAAACTTTTAATTTGCATGTGCAGTTAACTTCACTAAAATGCTAAGACTTAGGTTGAGGATGAACTACTTGTCTTAAACACTATCATAGAAGAAGTTCTGTATGTTTTATTGTACCACTGACTACCAGGCAAATTGTGAAACAGCCTGTAAAAATGTAACCGATGTTTGGTCAGACATCTTTTCAACAGCTGATGTCTTTAACGATAATATTTAATTAGAACTGATTCTTGCTGACCACTGAATACTTTTCCAAGTAATGCTGAGTTAAGGCATACAATATCTGCACTGAAGCCTACAACTAATTAATAATTTTTACTAAAGCAGTTGACAACTGCCTGAAGCTGTGTGTCATAAAAGAAGGTGAGTGACTCAATTACTCAGTTTCCATTCTTTTGCATCGAATATAACCAGCATTTATTATATGCTTAGCACCCCTGGCATGAGAGACTCACTTTGATTTGTGAGGTACAACACTTCTCTCTGCCCCAAATTAACTAAACACTTACTTTAGAAAGCAAGCCAGAGGTGAGAGAAGTGGGGGTGTACTTCTTAGGTGAGACACTAAACTCAGCACAAGAAAAAACACAGGATAAAGACAGATCATCACTGAAAGTTTACAACAATATCAAGCATGGAGAACAAAACTGATACTGTACTAGTAATCTCCAAAGCTGTACAAAAATATGTTCCAGTTCACCCTGTAAACTTGATTTCTTTGAAAGAAATGGCTGGTGTACCACTTACCACAGGAAAGGGGGCTTGGTTTCTTGGTTTCTAAGACTACATCCACTTTCTTACAGTATCCTCACTAAAGTGATTACAGATTAGGACATACACATAGGAGACAGTTTTGGGGTAATGTGGTTTTCCTAAATTACCCTTTAGGAACAAGATTGTTAGTGTGTGAGATATATGTATGCATATATAATGCCTCTTTTTCAGGGGTCCTTGGCATGTGCTTACATTTTTTGAAAAGAATCACAAAAGGGGTATTTTCAACTTCTAAAAGGGATAAAAGAACACAAAAATAAACGCAATACAGAGGTGCTAGTGTGGCAAGATACTCTTAAATAAGTTAGTATGAGGATCAAGGCAGTTGATTCAGATACTTCAAAGTTTAATTCCAAAAAAGTAACATGAACTAACCCAATCAACAAGCAGTGTGTACCCCTCAGGGTCTCTCCTAGCAGAACCCCTAATTCAGAAAGCCCTTTGGAAAATATCTAGTCTACTGAATTGTAAATAAAGATCATTAGGTTACTAATGTCAGATGTGGAGAAAACTACTGCTGCTGCTAAGTCCCTTCAGTTGTGTCCGACTCTGTGTGACCCCGTAGATGGCAGCCCACCAGGCTTCCCCGTCCCTGGGATTCTCCAGGCAAGAACAATGGAGTGGGTTGTCATTTCCTTCTCCAATGCATGAAAGTGAAAAGTGAAAGTGAAGTCGCTCAGCCGTGTCCGACTCTTAGCGACCCCATGGACTGCAGCCTACCAGGCTCCTCCATCCATGGGATTTTCCAGGCAAGAGTACAGGAGTTGGGTGCCATTGCCTTCTCTGGGAGAAAACTGCTACTTTCTTTCAATTGCTTAGCTGGAAACAGGAACAACAGCCCCTGCTCCCTTTGGCGGAAAGGTATGCAGGTGAAGCAGGAGGACACAGAGGGAACGGCTGGACTGAGTCACTCACTTGGATCACCTGGAGAGGACCTGCCTATGAGAGAGCCCAACTCCTGGTTGGGATCAGTAAGCACAAGGGCCAGAACTCCACCTCCCAGATGGAGCTTGGTTGGAACATCTCCCAGGAGCCAGGACGAGGTTTCAGACCTAGGATCCTTCACTCAGAAGCTCCATCATTCTCCACCAGCACTCACCCTCTGGAAAGGGTCTGGCCTTAAGGTCCATTGATGACAGAAACAGGGGAGGGGATGTCAGAGCCCAACCAACAGCCGGGCAGCAAGGTCCTCACCTCATGGAGTCCGAAACCTGTGGGGTGACGAGCACAACCAGCTTCCTGGTGGTCCTGTGCTGTTTCAAAGACAAGCCCAGGACCAGGGCTCCTTTGGCGTAGGAATCATTTGTGGTCAGTGTCACAAAGGCCTGATCTTAAAACAAGGAGAACAGAAGGTATTCATTACATCATTCTAACTAGAAAACATGACCCCAGGACGCTGGTCAACCAATAATTGGGCAAAATCAACTCCTCTGTGATCAACCTGCTCGATTAATAAAGGAACAGCCTCTTGGGGGGGTGGGGGATGGGAGAGAGAACCCAGTGACCACTTTAAGAGAGTCTCAATACCATTCTTTAGCAGGAGATCATTGGCAACCTCCAAAAGACTACAAAAATTAAATCTAATTTAGAGTCCAGACACGCTAAATTCTCAGACTACACAGTAGCTTAACACCCAGAGGGCAATTACCAGGTAGCAGAGAAGAGATCAAGAAGTGCATTTTCTGTTTGTCCTACAAGCTATCATAGACAGTATTCTCCGTCAAGAACAAATCCAGCCAACAACCTCAACTGAGAACAACTGAAGCAGAGGCCATATTCTTCATCCTGGTGCTCACATGTGCCAAGCCTCAGGCTTTTTCAACTCTTTCCTCAACCTGGAGCAAAGACTCCACAGTCACCCAACCACCTCTCCAGAGTCGCTTTGAGTCTCTCTTAAATATCACTTCCCCCAAGAAGCCTTCCCTCCTGGATGCTTCCATCTGAATAGTGGCCCATCAGTGTTGAATGGATTTAGGGACCACCTCACAAGCTCTAGCAAACCTGCCGCCTTTTCCTTGGAGAAGCAAGCACTACATCCTACCCGGTACCCTGGGGCCCCTCAACCCTCTCTTTCATACTCATGCTTGTTCTCAATCGCTCAGTCCTGACTCTTTGTGACCCCCTGGACTGTAGCCCACCAGGCTCCTCTGTTCATAGAATTTTTTAGGCAAGAACACTGCAGTGGGCTGCCATTTTCTCCTCCAGGGACTGTCCCGACCCAGGGATCAAACGCACATCTCCTGCTTGGCAGGTGGATTCTTTACCACCTGGCCACCAGGGAACCCCCCCTCTCTCTCTCACACACCCACATTCAAAAATCAATCTCCAATAATCACTTAGTTGCAAATACATGAATTATTCTTCCTCTTGAACAAGCCCAACCCTCCCAAGGCCACCAGCCAAGCCTTTAGGGTTTCTTTAGTCCTTCCCAGGATGATTCTGGGACACATTCCCCCTCGAAAGGGATTTAACATTAAAACAGGTTGGTGGGCATTCAAACACAAAGGATCCAGTGCTGCTGGGGCTCACGTGGGTCACTGTTGCCCAAGTAGGCAGTTGGGACACTGTAACGAAGTCACTCTGATTCTGTCTTAGGTTTCTTCTTCCTCACTTTGCCCATTTTCCAGTGGAGCCTGGGGACAAGTTCCAGTGAGAAGAGGAAAACTGTAGGCTGGCCAGTGGGCCAGCACACTCCCCAGCCGCAGATTTGAGGGCAGCCTTCACATATAGCCTTGGATTCTCTGTTAAGCAGTAGGTCTAACCTGCACCTGCCCTCCCCCAGGGTCATCTGCTTCTCAGCCAGGAAAGCTCGGAACAGGGCCCCCATCCCTTGACACACCCATCGACCTCTGCCTGTTCTCGTTTCTTCAACCCGTCATGAGATAGCAATATTTTAATCAGCTCACCGCAAGGGTGCTTAACCTGGGGCAAGATGAATGATGTTTCAACTCAAAGATGGTCCTGATTCCAGGACCATGGAGGAGGGCATGGCAACCCACTCCAGTATTCTTGCCTGGAGAATCTCTGGACAAGAGGGGCTACAGTCTATGGGGTCCCAAAGAGTAGGACATGCCTGAAGCCACTTAGCACATATACACACACCGGGAGGTCAAGGAGAAAAGTTTACAGGTAAGTAGGATTCAAGGCTTTCAGGAAGCAAGGATATGGATGATTTTCCAAAGGAAGAGGGAGGCAGGACAACCTTACAAACTGAGGTTTGCCAAGGCAAACCTAGCAAAGGAAAGACCAATGACAGCTGGGGAGGAGGCTAAACCCTCCCAGAGATGGCCGAGCTCCGGGTGACTTCTGCAACCTTTCCGCAGTTCAGTGGCTGTAATAACCCCACTATTAGACTCAACAGCAGGGTCTGCGGTCCTCGGGGGCAGACTCGCCGAGCGGCCCGGACACCCTGCAACAAGTGGGCCGGCGCCTTTCCACCGCGCGGGTCCCACTCCCCGGGGGCGCTCGCCGGGCTCGGGCTTACCGCAACCCAGCCCCAAAGGCCTAAAAATAGGCTCGGCGAGGCGGCCAGCGCCGGGACTGACGGCCGAGGAGCCGGGCCGGGGCCGCCGGCGTGCCCGCCTCGCGGCCGTCCCTTCCCAGAGGTTCCAGCCGGCGGGCTGTGGGGGCGGCGCCCCGCGACCCCGCCGCGCTCCGGGCTTCGGGCCGGGCGCCCCCGAGGAGCCGGCTCCCCGCCCCTACGCAGCCCGCCGCAGCTGCTCCGCCCGCCCTTCACGGTGCGCGCAGGAGGAAGGGCAAGGAGACGGAAGCAGGAACGGGGGCTTCGGCGGAGGGCCCAGGCGCTGCCCGGCGGGGGCCCCTCGGCTGCGCCCCGGGTCGGGACGGCCGCTCGGGCCCCCGGGGCGGCGGGGCAGCGGCTGACGCAGGAAGCGACACGCCCGGCTGCGGCCAGCCTGCAACTTCGCGGCGGTCTTCGTCCTGCCGGGAGCTCCCCGGGGCGGAGGGCCGGGGCGGGGGGAGAAGCGCTGCGGCAGCGGCGGGCGGCGCGTACCTGTCATGGTGCAGCCGGGGGCGCGGGCGGCCGCCGCAGCCGCAAGTTCGTGACTCGGAGACGCCGGGCGCGGGGAGCGAGCGCGGCCGGCGAGGAGGCGCGGCGGGAGACGAGCGTCCGCCCGGAGCGCTCTTATAGCGGCCGTCACGTGGCCGCGCACGCTCCCCGCGCCCGCCGGCATCCTCGCGGGGAGGCGGCCCCGGGACTGCGGGACCCCGGTCCTCACCCAGCCTTTCCACGGCGGGGCTGGGCTCCGCGTCCACCTCCCGCGGCCGCTCTAGTCCTGGTCCGGCTCCCGCGGGGCACCTGCCTGAGGCCGTGAGCTGGGGATTTGGAGGGGGACTTTAGCGGCAGAGTGTGGCATCCCAGGGACAAACTCCCAAAGAAGCCAAGGATTAGGGAACTTTACAAAACAAAAACCCCAGATCACTCCGGTTAGAATAATTCATCTGAATTGCTTGTGTGAAACATAAAGTTTAACTGCGCTTTCTTCACCTGGAATTCCAAATCACCCTCCGGAAGCATTTCTCAGTGTTCTCACAGCGGTTTTGTGGCCTTAACCTAAAAACAGAATAAATTTTCAGTACGTTAGATTCTCGAAGTCCTCTGAATCAATTAGATATTTCAGTGTTTCATTGAATTGTCAAACGTTAACTCAATGAAGTAGGTTCTATAATCTTTACAGATGAAGAAGCTGAGTCACAGAAAAGTCACTTGTCTATGGTCGTTTCATGTAAGTGGAGAAAGTAGGGTTTGAACCATGGCAGTTTTGTTACTGAACTGACCTTGCAAGCAAGACCATGAGATCTCTGGTACACTGGTGCCCAAAAGGTTAGTAAACTATGCTAACTGTGGTTGGGTAATACAGTCTTTTAGGATACTCTGTTTCACAAATCATGAAAAGGTGAGTTTGTCATTTTTCTGGGAAGTTGAGAAATAGTTCTCTAATGTGATCATACCCTTCTCTCCCCATCTCTTCCATCCAGTCACACAGGAAAGCAGCAGCTAGTATTGATACAATTCTCTGCAAACAATAGTTGCTCAGTATCTGCTGAATGGAAACCAAACAGGAAGTTGACAACATCAGTTGAAACAACCAGATGCTTTAGAATAGGTGATTTATTTGTAAAGGTGGTATTGCTATTCTCAAACCAATCATGTATGTGTGCTTAGTCACTCACACAACTCCTTCCAACTCTCTGCAGCCCTGTAGGCTGTAGCCCACCAGGCTTCTCTGACCATGGAGTTTTCCAAGCAAGAATACTGGAGCAGGTCTTCCTGACACAGTATTCGAACCCTATTCTCTGGTGTCTCCTGCATTGGCAGGCAGATCTTTTACCACTAGTGCCACCTGGGAAGCCCAAACTAATTATATCACTGTTTATTCGTGTAGGCCTGGACCTACATCAGAATCACTTGGGGGCGCTTGTTAAAAAGGCAGATTTTTGGTTCTAAGCCCAGACCCCTGATTCAGAATCTTAATAATAGAACCCAGGAATCAACATTTTAAATGTCATCTCTGGGAGACTCTTGAATCCTTTCCCCTATCCTGACCATAGCAATTGACACCACTCATTCACTTTGGAAGACCGCCTGATTACTTGGCGTTCTAAACTTCCTTTGAAGGAAGTGGAAATGTGGGGAGAAGGTGCAGTAAGTGGGTTACCACTTACTCAAAGCCTACAAGTTTAGAAGAGTTAGAGCTCTTTAAGGACGATAAGGCTTCCCAGGTGGTGCTAGTTGTAAAGAACCCTCCTGCCAATGCAGGAGATAAAAAAAGATGAGGATTCAATCCCTGGGTCAGGAAGATCCCCTAGAGGAGGAAATGGCAATCCATTCCAGTATTCTTACCTGGAGAATCCCATGGACAGAGGAGTCTAGTGGACTACTGTCCATAGGATCCCAAAGAGTTGGACATAACTGAAGCAACTTAGCAAGCATGCAAGGAAGATAGAAGGCTATAGTTGAGTTACACCTACCTGAGGAGAGGAAAGGGGTGCTGCTGCTGCTGCTAAGTTGCTTCAGTTGTGTCCAACTCTATAGATGGCAGCCCACCAGGCTCCCCTGTCCCTGGGATTCTCCAGGCAAGAACACTGGAGTGGGTTGCCATTTCCTTTTCCAATGCATGAAAGTGAAAAGTGAAAGTGAAAGTCACTGAGTCGTGTCCAACTCTCAGCGACCACATGGACTGCAGCCTACCAGACTTCTCTGTCTATGGGATTTTCCAGGCAAGAGTACTGGAGTGGGGTGCCATTGCCTTCTCCGAAAGGGGCGCTAGAGGTAAAGAACCCACCAGCCAAGCAGGACATTAAGAGACGCAGGTTCAATCCCTGGGCCAGGAAGATCTCTGGGAGGAGGAAATGACAATCCACTCCAGTATTCTTGCTTGGAATAGCCCATGGACAGAGGAGCCTCGCACCCTACAGTCCACGGTGGTGCCAAGAGTTGGACACAACTGAAATGACTTAGCACACATATGCACCGGGAAAGGGAAAACAGAGTGGTGCTTTCAGGTTTGAATTGCTCTTTTCCATACTGATAAGTGGACTCGAGAGAGTGAAGTTTTCCTCTTTCACCCAGGAACCCTCCTACCCTTATGACACTTAACCACCTGCTGCTTGAAGTCTAAGTATTCATACCGGGCTCCCACAGGGTGTGGTTCTAGGGCCAGAAGGGCAAAGCCTAGAGGAAGAGCTGTGGACAACTAGAACTGGCAGGCTTTCCTTAGGAACAGCTCCTCTCTGCTCCACACTCCCCCCCCACCCCCACCAACCCGCGGTATTTCAGTAAAAGCAGTCACCATAGCCTCCTTTCCTGTGTTTCATATGAGAAAAACATTTACACAAAACAGAGTTGCAGAAAAGAGACTTTGCAGCTTTTACCACATTGAGTCAAATAGGGGCATTTTGAGGTGGCTACAATCTATTCTTGCATGTTGTCTTAATTGAGATTACTAGACCAGTGGGTCACTATTAGTGACCAGTTTTCCTGAGGCTATTCCACATTGAGCTTCATGAATTATGAGATCAAAGCGTTTCAAATTTTAATGTGACACAAATTGCCTGGGGGTTTTGTTGAATGCGGATTCTGACTCAGTGGTTTGGGGTGGATCTCTCAGGTGATGTCCCAGGCTGTGGACCAAGTAGGTATTCAAACATTCTGGCTTAAAAGACTTTGCAGGTAGTAGATAGATTGCCGACTAAGGTCCGTCTAGTCAAGACTATGGTTTTTCCAGTAGTCATGTATGGATGTGAGAGTTGGACTGTGAAGAAGGCTGAGCGCCAAAGAATTGATGCTTTTGAACTGGGGTGTTGGAGAAGACTCTTGAGAGTCCCTTGGACTGCAAGGAGATCCATTCTGATCTCCAGATCCAACCAGTCCATTCTGAAGGGGATCAACCCTGGGATTTCTTTGGAAGGAATGATGCTAAAGCTGAAACTCCAGTACTTTGGCCACCTCATGCGAAGAGTTGACTCATTGGAAAAGACTTTGATGCTGGGAGGGATCGGGGGCAGGAAGAGAAGGGGACGACCGAGGATGAGATGGCTGGATGGCATCACCGACTCGATGGACGCGAGTCTGAATGAACTCCGGGAGTTGGTGATGGACAGGGAGGCCTGGCGTGCTGCAATTCATGGGGTTGCAAAGAGTTGGACACGATTGAGCGACTGAACTGAACTGAGATAGATACTACCTGCAAATACTACCTTAATACATGTACCAAGACAGATGTTTGAGACTTTCATTTGTTTACTGTTTTTCTGTGAAATTTAAACTTGTAGAATTTCTGATTCCTAAAAAAAGATTTAAGGTTTAAAAAAAAAATCTGTATTCTACAAGAGTACCCAGAACTATTAACCATTTAAACTTTTGTTAAATCCATATACTCAGCATGGTTGGTCCAAATTAATTTTTAGTTGGCCTTGGAATGCATTATGTAATTTTTTTTGGCAGGATACTTACCTTCCTGATTATGTTTTGTTTAAGATAATGCTGAAATCAGTTTGGATTCCCTTGAGCACACATGCTAATTGATGGTGGGAACAACTGACCTGGAAATATAATCAAGAGCAGAGGGCAATGTGCTGTCCTAAGACACAAAAAGTTCCCACAGACAGTCCATGGAATAGATATACTGCATCTGGCCAAACACAGGAACTAACTAGGTAACTGACAGCCTAAAAGTTTTCCCTTAATTGATAATACATAAAATCCATACCTGGAATTGTTGCCAGTGACCACAACTCTGTTCATATCTAACTGGAAGCTTAGTTTCAAGATATATTATCCTTGGAGGCCCAAAGGAATCCATTATTTACTCAAGAGTTGGAGTTTCAACTCCACAAGGTGTAAGAGCGTGGTGACCAGCTACATTACGTTAAAAGAAAGTTTTGCTGTTGTTCAATTGCCAAGTCATGTCTGACTCTTCATTACCCCATGGATTGCAGCATGCCAGGCTTCCCTGTCCTTCACCATCTCCTGTAGTTTGCCCAAATTTATGTCCATTGGATCAGTGAGGCCATTCAACCATCTCATCCTCTGGCACCCTCTTCTGCCTTCAATCTTTTCCAGCATCAAGGAGGCCCAAAGGAATCCATTATTTACTCAAGAGTTGGAGTTTCAACTCCACAAGGTGTAAGAGCGTGGTGACCAGCTACATTACGTTAAAAGAAAGTTTTGCTGTTGTTCAATTGCCAAGTCATGTCTGACTCTTCATTACCCCATGGATTGCAGCATGCCAGGCTTCCCTGTCCTTCACCATCTCCTGTAGTTTGCCCAAATTTATGTCCATTGGATCAGTGAGGCCATTCAACCATCTCATCCTCTGGCACCCTCTTCTGCCTTCAATCTTTTCCAGCATCAAGGTCTTTTCTAATGAGTCAGCTGTTCACATCAGGTGGCCAAAATATTGGAGCTTCCCAATCAGTCCTTCTGATAAATATTCAGGGTTGATTTCCTTTAAGATTGACTGGTTTGATCTCCTTGCTATCCAAGGGACTCAGTCTTCTCCAGGACCACAGTTCAAAAGCATCAATTATTTGGTTCTCGGCCTTCTTTATGGTCCAGCTCTCACATCCATACATGACTACTGGAAAGACCATAACTTTGATTATATGGACCTTTGTCAGCAAAGTGATGTCTTCACTTTTTAGCACACTGTCTAGGTTTGTCATAGCTTTCCTGCCAAGAAGCAATTGTCTTCTAATTTCATGGCTGCAGTCACCCCACAGTGACTTTGGAGCCCTAGGAAAGGAAATCTGTCATTACTTCCACCATTTCCCCTTAAAAATATTCTGAGTTTTAAGCTGATTTTTTCACTCTCCTCTCTTAACCTCATCAAGAGGCTCTTTAGTTCCTCTTTGCTTTTGCCATTAAAGTAGTATCATTATATCTTTATGGAGATATAATTCACATACTGTGAAATCTAGCTATTTAAATATACAATTAGGGGCTTCCCTGGCATTTGGTGGTTATGACTCTGTAGGCGGCATGGGTTCCATCCCTGGTTGGGAACTAAGATCCTACGTGCTAGGAGGTGTGACTGAAAAAAAAAAAAGCACACAATTAGTTTTTAGTATATTCACAGAGTTGTGTAAATACCACCACAATTTAAGTACAGAATATTTTCATCACTCCAAAGAAACCTATAACCACTTGCAATAATTCCTCTTTCTTTCCCCTTTCCTGAGCACTGAGTCAACTACTAATTTACTTTCTGTCTCTATAGACTTGACTGTAGAGATTTGCCTGAAGAGAAGTGAAGTCGCTCAGTTGTGTCCGACTCTTTGCGACCCCATGGACTGTAGCCTACCAGGCTTCTCCGTCCATGGGATTCTCCAGGCAAGAATACTGGAGTGGGTTGCCATTTCCTTCTCCAGGAGATCTTCTTGGCCCAGGGATTGAACCTGGGTCTCCCACATTGTAGGCAGACTCTTTACCATCTGAGCCACCAGGGAAGTCAGAGATTTGCCTATACGTAGTCTTTTATAATTGGCTTCTTTCACTTAGCAAAATGTTTTTGTGATTCTTCAATCTTATGGCATGCATTATTAGTATTTCACTCCTTTTCATTACCAAATAATATTTCATTATATGGATATACCAGTTTTAGTTATTCATATAATGGATAAACATGTTGATGGGCATTTCAGTAATTTCTGTTTTTTAGCTATATGAGTAATGCTCCTATGAATGTTTGTTTCCCAGCTGTTGTGTGAATATATGTATTTCTTTCTCCTGGATATATACCAAGAGTAGAATTGCTAGATCAGTTAGTAACTCTGTGTTTAACCTTTCAAGAACTGCTAGAGTTTTCAAAAGTATAGGTATCATTTTGCATTCCCACTAGTAGGAGAGTTCTAATTTCTTTACTTTTTAGCCAATAAATGGCACCCCACTCCAGTACTCTTGCCTGGAAAATCCCATGGACAGAGGAGCCTAGTAGGCTACAGTCC
>SJYT01067703.1:0-29848 GCA_006410635.1 Cephalophus harveyi
AGATAATCATGATGATGTGATCACTAATCTAGAGCCAGACATCTTGGAATGTGAAGTCAAGTGGGCCTTAGAAAGCATCACTACGAACAAAGCTAGTGGAGGTGATGGAATTCCAGTTGAGCTGTTTCAAATCCTGAAAGATGATGCTGTGAAAGTGCTGCACTCAATCTGCCAGCAAATTTGGAAAACTCAGCAGTGGCCACAGGACTGGAAAAGGTCAGTTTTCATTCCAATTCCATAGAAAGGCAATGCAAAAGAATGCTCAAACTACCGCACAAGTGCACTCATCTCACTTGCAATGGGAAACAAATGGTAATTATTATAGTGGCTATTTCAAAGCTGTATTTTGAAGGCTGCTGCTGCTATTTAGTTGCTTCAGTTGTGTTTGGCTCTGTGTGATCCTATGGACTGTAACCTTCCAGGCCCCTCTGTCCATGCGATTCTCCAGCCAAGAATACTGGAGTGGGTTGCCATGCCTTCCTCCAGGCGGTCTTCCTGACCTAGGGATCCAACCTGGGTCTCCTCCATTGTAGGCAGATTCTTTACTGCTGAGCCACCAGGGAAGCCCATACTTTGAATACTTATTGTCAAAGGTCATGGGACTGCTGAGCTACAAAGGACTTTTTACTCATAGCACAGCAAGCAGGAGGATCATGGTGTTCCCATTGTCCCTCAAGGAATGATCCAGGTAGAGGCTGTATGCTCAGTGAGTCTGCATCCCAGATGAGAACCCCCAAGTTTAGGGAGGGCTCCCCAGGTGGTGCTAGTGGTAAAGAACCCACCTGCCAATGCAGGAGACATAAGGGACCTGGGTTTAATCCCTGGGTTGGAAAGATCCCCTGGAGAAGGGGATCCGCTCTAGTATTCTTGCCTGGAGAATCCCATGGACAGAGGATAGTCCACTGGGTCACAAGTCAGACATGACTGAAGTGACTTAGCATGGACTCATATGAATGTCGGAGAAGACAATGGCACCCCACCCCAGTACTCTTGCCTGGAGAATCTCATGGACGGAGGAGCCTGATGGGCTGCACTCCACGGGGTCGCTACTAGTTGGACACGACTGAGTGACTTCACTTTCACTTTTCACTTTCATGCATTGGAGGAGGAAATAGCAACCCACTCCAGTATTCTTGCCTGGAGAATCCCAGGGACAGGGGAGCCTGGTGGGCTGCCGTCTATAGGGTCGCACAGAGTCAGACACGACTGAAGTGACTTAGCAGCAGCAGCAGCAGCATATGAATATACATGTATTCATATGTATGATATACCTGTGAATGAATATATACATGCCTTATACATGTATATATCTTTGATTTTTGTATATATCTGTCTTTGTGACCCCATGGACTATATAGTCCATGGAATTCTCTAGGCCAAAATACTGGAGGGGGTAGCATTTCCCTTCTCCAGGGTATCTTCCCAACCTAGGGAATCAAACCCAGGTCTCCCACATTGCAGGTGGATTCTTTACCAGTTGTGCCACAAGGGAAGCCCAAGAATACTGGAGTGGGTAGCCTATCCATTTCTCCAGCAGATCTTCCTGACCCAGGAATCAAACCGGGGTCTCCTGCATTGCAGGTGGATTCAATTCTTTACAAACTGAGCTGTCAGGGAAGCCCGTAGTTACATATACATATGTGTATATATGAATGTATGTGTATGAATATACATTCACATACATTTCATGTTGTATTGTGTATCATATACACACATAACTATAGCTTATATAATATATACGTATAACACATACATATATATATAAAAAATGCACATATCTTGTTTTATGCCCTTCGCAGATACTTGCTTTTTTTTTTTTTTAATTGCAGGTTTGTGGCAACTTTGCATTTGAGTAAGTTTATTGGCCATGTTTTTTCCCAAAGCACCTACTTGTTTTCTTGTCTCTGTGTCACATTTTGATATGTTCTCTGTATTTCAAATGTTTATATCCTCATTCTATTTATTATGATGACCCGGGATCCGGGATCTTTGGTGTTCCTACTGTATTTGTTTTGGGGAGCCACAGTCCCCATTCATATACGATGGTGAACTTAACTGATGAATGTCTTGTCTGTTCTGACTTCTTCACTCACTTGGTCTTTCTCCCTCTCCATGGGTCTCTTTATTCCTCAAGACACAACAATATTGAAATTAGGCCAATTCATAACCCTACGGTGACCTCTACACGTTCAAGTGAAAGGCAGAGTTGCACGTCTCTCACCTGAGATAAAAAGCAAGGACCGATTAGCTTAGCAAGGAACGTGAAAGTGTTAGTTGCTCAGTCGTGTCTGATTCTTCACAACCCCATGGACTGTGGTCCTCTGTCCATGGGATTCTCCAGGCAGGAATACTGGAGTGAGTTGCCATTCCCTTCTCCAGGGCATCTTCCCAACCCAGGGACTGAACCCAGGTCCCCCACATTGCAGGCAGATTGTCTACCATCTGAGCCACAGGGGAAGCCCCAAGCTTAGCGAGGAAGGCACATCTGAAGCCAAGTTTGGCAGAAGTTTTGGCCCAACAGGTGGCCAAGTTGTAAATGCAAAGGAAACGTTCTTGAAGGAAATCTGTTGTTCTAGACACCTCATTATGGGTATGGGAGCTTCTCAATGCGTTGTGGCCAAGAGCGGGGCTCCCTGCCCTGCCTGTGTGGTCCCCATCCTCCGCCCTGACCCCCTGAGCACAGCAGGTCTGTCAGAGCCCACCCTCTAACCTGTCCTCGGGGGGCAAGTCTGCTGCCACACAGGCCCGGCCCCACTGCCTTGTCCAACCCCAGGAAGTGATGGGCATCGTGAGTCTCACGCAGTTTCCTGGGGAAACGGCAGCTACAGCAGGCTCAGCCCCCGCTCCATTCTCTGTGTTGCTGTTGAGAGATCTGAAGCCCCACCTCTGGAGGCAGCACGCTTGTCTGCCTCAAGGCAGTGGAAAAGTGCTGACTTTCTGCTACAAAGTGAGCCCTTCCCACATTTGTTGTGCCTGGATGTAGGTGCTCCAAACGAGAGCAGGAACACCCAGCTTCTTGGAAGCTCCCTCCCTCCTCTCTGGGTGGCTTACCTGCACAGTGACATTCTGGAACTTTCTTCCCCTGCAGCCCCAGACTTTGGTTTCATCTGCTTCTGAGGCTCCCTGCTTCCGGCTGGCCGGCCCTGCGGTCTGTCTCCGACAAGATGGCCAACATTAGAGCCAGGTGACCTTTCAAAGGCACCGGGATTTGTTTAATTTTTCAGAATTCACCTCTCTCCATCCTTATCAGAGGCAAGCCAGTCCCCAGCTGGGGAGGCTGTTTGGCTTCTTTCCCTGAATTTTGAAACAGATGGGCTGGGAACTTCTGGGATGGTATCCTTTTTTGAAAAGGAATGGAGAGGAAGGAAAGACAATGACAGGACAGGATGGGGTGGAGTAGAACTCCCTAGGGAAGAGAGGAAAAGCGGAACACACATTCAATGACTACAATGCCTGATGCATTATCATAAAAATCTTTATTACCGCACTTTCAGAAAAAGTTCTTTCCTGCACTTAACTGCAGCTTATGTTTGCAGAGCTTTTTTATGTTTGTCCAGCGTCGTCTCTGCTAATCCTTAGAGCAGTACCTCGAGGCTTTATTATTCCCATTTTACAGGTGAGGAAACTGAGGCAGAGTCATTGCCCAAAGCTATGCACAGTGTGTGAAGGTCCAGTGTCCAAACACAGCACCATGGACTCTGAGGTCTGTACATGAAGCAGGTCTGAGTAAATCTCACCTCATCCTTACAGCAATTTGGTGATGCTGGTGGCAGGGGGAATGGACCCTCCCCATTTAATACGATTCTCAGGATGTCACTTTTATTTTTCAAGTCACACAGCCAGCAGATGTCAAGGACAAGAGAAGCAATAATATAATAATAAATACTAGAAAGTGTACAGCACAGGGGGCTTCAAAACCCTTTACCATCTCTGAATGTATCTTTAATCCCAAGAGTCACATGTGCATGTGTGCTAAGTCACTTCAGTCGTGTCTGACTCTTTGCAACCCCATGGACTGTAGCCTGCCAGGCTCCCCTGTCCATGGGATTCTTCAGGCAAGAATTCTGAACTGGGTTGCCATTTCCTTCTCCAGGGGATCTTCCTGACCCAAGACATACTATGTCATGGTATAGTTATTGCTATTTTACAGGAGAGAAGAAGCAAGCTCACGGATATCAAATGTGTCTGAGAGCAAACTGCTGGTGGGTGGTAAAGGCTGGTTGAAATTGCAGCCACCTGACCCTGTAGCCTACATCATCCTTGACCATCACAGCTTCCTATGCAGACCATGGTCAGTGGGCCTCCAACATCAAGGTCTTTCTCCGGTGGGGCCACCTGGTGTTCATGGATGAGCGATTCTGGATGCCTAGCTACAGCAGATCCTATGGAGTCATGTGCCAGATTACCTTCCTTCCTTTGTCTTTCTGCTCTGACCGGTCCAGCACCCCACACATGACCCCTAGAAACCACAGGCACATTTTGAGGCTGGTGCAAACTGGTTCAAGTGGGAAAACATCTCTTAAAGAGGGAATAGTTGTAACAGACTACAACAACCAAATCAGGAAGGGAGGACAAGAGATTTTATAGAAGGGAGGCTGCTGGAAGGAAGCTATGCTGAAAAATTGTGAGCACGTGCCTGTTTTTTAATTTTTTTTGAATATTAGAAATAGTACTTCTTTAAAAAAAAAATAGGAATAGAATTGCTTTACAATGCTGTGTTAGTTTCTGCTGTACAATGAAGTGAATCAGTTGTGTGTATACATATATCCCTTCCCTCTTGGACCTCCCCTCCCCCATTCAGAAGCCAAGCCTGAGTTTGACCCCCCAAGCTCACTCCTGGGCACGAAGTGAAAGTGATGTAGGGTCCTGCTTACCGGAAGTTAGGGGAAAGCGCTTCTGTGGCCTCTTGCTGACAACTCTAAGCCTGGGAAGATGGGCAAGTAAAAGCATTTCCCTTCTGGAGTCGAGCTACCTCGGTCTGAAGACATCCAGATATCTGAACCTAGACGGTCACCCATGAGCTTAAACACACAAAGGAAAAAGAGCTCAAGACTGACATTGTGCTTCCTTTTAGCCGATTAAGTTCCTAGCTCTTCTTTTTTAATATGTATTTATTTGTCTGTGCTGAGTCTTGGTTTTCACATGCAGGATCTTTAGCTGTGGCCTCTGAACTCTTAGTTGGGGCACGTGGCATCTTAGTTCCCTGACCAGGGATTGAACCTACGTCCCCTGCATTAGGAGCGAGGAGTCTTAGCCGCTGGACCACCAGGGAAGTCCCTTAAGTTCTTAGCTTCTTGACTTTAGAATTTTCCCATCCATTTCCTCCTTATTTCAGACCATGAGGTATCATTTGTCACCTTAGCTCATACCTCTTATCAGGTTCTAGGCTCTAGCTTATCCTTTGTTGGAGCCTTTTGGGCTCATTGCATAAAGCTGCGGCAGGGAAATAGTGAAGATGCCTGGTTAGCATCTTTGTGTGGAATACTACATTGAAGGTGGCAGGCTGTCCCTACGTTTCTCCTCTCCCGGGCACCAGGAAGGGGTCAGCAAATATACGTCCATTATAACCGTAAGGAGTTCTGGTAAGGGGAGTGTGGGTATTTAAGAACCTACAGCTAAGGGTCTTAACTCACTCAAGGAAGTTGTTTTACTCTAATTTTGTTATTTTAACCTCTTCTACTTTTATCTGCCTCTTTAATTGGGTTGATTTTATCCTTTGTTTGGAATGTTACCCATTTATTCTTAGTTGATGGAGCAGCAGGCAGGAAGTGTGGATATAAGGTGACCACTGCAAGGAGGGTCCACATTCTAATCAAGGTGGCCCAGCAACTCTGAGTAACTTGACACACACACACACACAAACACACACACACTTCAGAATTCTGCGGGATCTGAGCTTTCAAGAAGACAAATTTCTCAGCATTTATACTTAAACTGCTGGAACTAGATTACTTTCTTAAATATATCCTTCTCTCTCTCTCGAGGTCATGGTGCCGTATATACTTCATGATCCCGAGATCCTAATTAAAGTTTCTGACATCTGTAAATATACCGTGTGCCACAGTCATGTCTCACCTACACACTGGCTCTAGCAGCAAAGTGTGTATCCATTTTCAGATGGAGACAGAAGCTCCTGCAAAGTTGAGAAACTTGCCCAGGGTCACGCGGCTCTCCTTAACAGAGGCAGCTCTTACCACGCGGTCTCATTCTAAAGTGTGAGCTCCTCATGGCTCCTGGATGCCTGCCCGATAGTCCGAAGCGTGGCACTAGCCTTGGTCTGGAATTTCTGAAACCACACCACCACAAGCTTTTAGAATGGAGTCTAGCTCCTACCTGGAGAAGGAAATGGCAACTACTCCAGTTTCCTTGCCTGGGAAATCCCATGGACAGAGGAGCCTGCTGGGCTACAGTCCATGGGGTCGCAAAGGGTCAGACACAGCTGAGTGAGTAAGCACACACGCCAGCTCCCAGCATGAAAGTTACTGTCCACCTGGAGAAGGTGCCATTGTGCTGTACGCTCAAGGGTGGCAGAGAGGATGCTCGTATGCAGCTAAGAGACTGTGATTTCTCGAAGGCTGAGATCCTTACTGAAATGAGATCCCTTCCCATCATTGTGACCTGGGTTGATCCTCAGTTTGTATGTTCATGATACGGGGATGCTATTAACTCCTCCCTTACGAGGATCAGTTTGGGGATAAAGTGAAGACCATGGAAGGAAGATATGTTCAGGGCTATGCAGGAGAAGGTTTCAAAAGTATCGACTTCCCTGGCAGTCCAGGGGTTAAGCCTGCCTGCACTTCCACTTCAAGGGGTGTGGGTTCCATCCTTGGTCAGGGAACTAAGATCTTGCGTGCTGCACTCCATGGCCAAAAATTAAAAGAGATTAAGAATTAAAAAAAACAAGAGTTTAAAAAAAGCGTAGGACCTGCTGAGATAGAGTAACAGGTCGCTTCAAGCAAATGAGCATTGGCAGAAGTGTGGGTGAGTGGTTCTCATAAACTGTGGGTGGAATGTCCAGACTGTTTTGGAAACCATGTTGGCCTCATTCACTCTTTCTGG
The DNA here is from genome assembly GCA_006410635.1 of Cephalophus harveyi. Lineage (NCBI taxonomy): Eukaryota > Metazoa > Chordata > Mammalia > Artiodactyla > Bovidae > Cephalophus > Cephalophus harveyi. The sequence goes on from SJYT01067703.1 coordinate 7,060, forward strand.
GGTTTTCCCCGCTCACAGGATGTAGAAATGTGCTTGGTGCCCAGTAGTTGCTGTTCAGTGGCTTCAGTATTACTTTAATGGTATGATGTGGACCCTATCACTTGTTTTTCACGTGAGGAAACTGGGGCACAGAGAGGTTGAGTCATTTTCGTAATGTCACACAGCTAGTGAATTTCAGAGCTAGAACTTGAACCTGGGCAGCCCGGCTCCTGAGATCTGGGCACCGTGCTGCCCTTTGATTCCTAGGGCTTTGCACGCAGTAAGCCCTCAATGGCTTTACAATGAATAGCCCTCAAGGGAGGAAGGGAAGACAGGAAAACATCCTTTTCCCCACCCCTGGGTGGCCTCAAACCCAGTAGTCAAGAGGAAGACAGAGGCGGTCCCAGATGCAGGTACCCAGACGTGCCAAGGGACCACAGGTCGGCACATGTGCCCACATGTGTCTACATGGTAACCCCCCCACCCCACTAGAGCAGGTCTTTCCCTGTTCACAATGAACCCTCCAGCTCTTCCCCTGCCCCCTTCCCAGCCGCCTGCTTGGGGTCTAGGAAGAGAACAACCCCATCAATTCATCAGGGGACGTCAGCCTCACTGAGCAGTTTGGGGCATAAATCAAACCATGAGGAGGAAACGAAAAGAAAAAAGAGAGAGAGAGAGAGAGGTAGTGAGGAGAGAAAAATCAGGGAAGGGGGTGGGGAGGAAGAGCGATGGAAGGAGGTGGGAGGGGGGACGGGTGTGAGATCAAAGGCAAAAATTCATCAGAGATAACGAAATTATTTATTTTTCCTGCTCTCAGGCTCTGGGCCTTTGAGGCCTCCACGCTGATGTATTTGGACATCTTGGGGCCGTCTGTTACGGAGGCCACCCCAGCCCCCCAAAGGCACGTCGGTTCCATCAGCCGCGGCTGCCCACGGAGCCTTTTGAAGTGGGTCCTGGTGGTGTTTACCCGCCTTCGTGTACGAAACGTGTGCACAGTGCCGGCGGGGCAGCTGCCCGGGGTGGGGTGGGGGTTGGGAGCGGGAAGGGGATCCCCTCATCACTCATGAGCCTGTTTATTTGGGAACCAGAGTGGCACTTTCTCTGGTTATTACTCAACGTCCTCTGTAGACCAAAGGCCTTCATTCCAGAAGGAAGGGCGGGGCTGGCACACACACCGCCCACTGCCCGGCGCGCCCGTCTCGCCCGCCCCTGGTGCCCTTGGCTTTCGGAGAAGCCTCCGGCTGAGCCGAGCGTCTTCTTGGCCCCTCGTCTTCAAGAGGGCTGGTGAGGATCACAGGTCAGGGGCCAGAACTCTGGGTTTCAGATGCTGGTTCTCTTAGTAGCTTTTTCAACAGCCACGGGCAAGCAAATTCTTTTAATCCTCAAAACAATTCCCCTTCCTCACATTACCGATGGGGAAGCGGTGATTCAAAGCGGTTAACGCGGCAGAGAACTTAGATGTGTGTTCAGTACCTGGGAGGTCTGATATAGATGTGATCTGAAAACCAGTAAGTCAGAAAGAGAAAAACAAATACCGTATATTAACACATCAGTGTGGACTCTAGAAAAATGGTACAGTTGGAGCTATTTGCAAAGTAGAAAGAGAGACAGAAATGCAGAGAAGAAACATAGGGACACCAAGAGAGGAAAGAGGAATTGGGACTGACGTACATACACTGCTGCTGCTGCTGCTAAGTCGCTTCAGTCGTGTCCGACTCTGTGCGACCCCATAGATGGCAGCCCACTAGGCTCCCCTGTCCCTGGGATTCTCCAGGCAAGAACACTGGAGTGGGTTGCCATTTCCTTCTCCAATGCATGAAAGTGAAAAGTAAAATCGAAATCACTCAGTCGTGTCCGACCCTCAGCGACTCCATGGACTGAAGCCTTCCAGGCTCCTCCATCCATGGGATTTTCTAGGCAAGAGTACTGAAGCGGGGGTGCCATTGCCTTCTCCGATACATACACTACTATGTATAAAACAGATAAGTAATGAGAGCCTCCACGTAGCACAGGGAACTCTAAACGGGAAGGAAGTCCAAAAAAGAGCGGATGTATGTAAACCCATAGGTGCTTCGCTTTTCCATATGGCAGAAATACCCACAATATGATAAAGCAACTATACTCAATAAAAAAATTTAACAAGAAACCCAGTGGTTGGCTAATGTCAGCTCTCCCCACCCCACCCCCAATTTTTAGTTAACTGGTAGAAGCTTAAGACAAGATGTCTTAAGACATTTTAATAAGACAATAGTCTGAGAAGCTGTGGGCTAAAAAGTCGGCAATTTGAATGGATAGTGTTGAAGCCGGTGGTCAGTGAGGCTACCAATACAAAATGCCCACATTCAAGGAGAGAAACCATCTGGCGTCAAGTCACCAAGTCAGTTAATGTAGCGTGAAGCTGGAGGTTGGGGCAAAGATCAGAGTCAGGCCGGCGAGCTTCAAAATTCAGAGGCTGCCATGAGCTGGTTGGGTCACCCGCGAGGCCCGGAGCCCCCAGCTGTAAGAGGGAGATGCTAGCTCCTTCCTCTGTGAGGTTTCTGTGAAGGCTCAGGGGCGCATTTATTAAATACTGTTTGTAGAATATGATGCGCCAGGCTCTGTTCTCACTGATTGATAAAATATCTGCTTATGTAATCCTCAGGACAAGCCTCTGAGATGTGTACTATTATCCGCAGGGCACTTGGGCACACAAACAGGAGGGAGAGAGGACTATTCTGGAAGAGGTGTGTGTGTGTGTGTGCTTAGTCGCTCAGTCGTGTCTGACTCTTTTGCGACCACATGGACTGTAGCCCTCCAGGCTCCTCTGTCCATGGGGATTCTCCAGGCAAGAAGACTGGAGTGGGTTGCCATGCCCTCTTCCAGGGGATCTTCCCGACCCAGGGATCGAACCCGCGTCTCCTACGGCCCCTGCGCTGCAGGTGGATTCTTTACCGCTGAGCCACCGGGGAAGCCCTGGTGGAGTGGGTAGTCATCCCCTTCTGCAGGGGGCCCTTCCAACCCAGGGACTGAACCTGGGCCTCCTGCACTGCAGGTGGATTCTTTACTGTCTGAAGCATCAGGGAAGCTGCCCTGAGAGAGGCGTAGGAGGCTGCAAAGGTCCTCTGCTGTGGGCTGGAGATGGGAAGGTGAGGGTTGGAAATTCGAGTCTCAGTGAAGAGGTGACCCAGCCTGTCCACTTGCCCTCCTGCAGAGGCAGGGACCAGGGTCCCTCTGAGAGGGCTGGGACCAGCCACATCCTGTCAGACTTCAGAGGCGCATGGGAGCCAGGAGGCAGGGGGATCCCCTGGGAATACACAGCTGAGGCCAGGCTGCTCCTCGGGGGAGAAGCAAGCCAAGTGTTGGGTCCTTGGTTCTCGGAAGCAGCAGGGAAAGTGATCCAGCAGATCTCAGAGACCTGCCAGGACCTCTTAGGGGTGGGACAAGGGATTTCTCAGAGCTGGAGGGGTTGTTGGAGTTTCTGGTTGGAGTGGCCTAGAGCTGGGACCTGCTTCACACCATCCCAGCTTCCCCTACAAGCCCGCCACCAACACCAGGACAATAGAACCCACTGGCATCAAGTCAACAGATTTTAGCACTGTGGAGTCAATGGTGTTTTTTTTTTTTTTTTTTTAACAGACATATATGTCTTCAATCTTCTCTACCATTATGGGCATTCCTGGAACCATGGGAGCAAATGTATCTCAGACTTTCTTATTCACATCCCGCATCATCTAATCCTATCCTTGGGATCATCCTTGCAGAAGAAGCAGGACCAGACATGGCCAGAAGCCCACTTTGTGAAGCGGTGATGGGCAGATGGATCCTCAGCCCAGCTGCCTTGTGCTAAGGAGGAAACGAGTGATGAAGCAGCTCCCTGAAGGACAAAGACCCCCGGCCCAAAAGCCCACAGGCTGTCTCTTATACACATCTCCTCCTTCCAGAGGTGCTCGGTCAGCAGAGAGGCCGGGTCTGGTTTTGATTAAAAAGTCATCATTTACTCGCGGCAGAAACAATGCTGGGGAAGACAGATGTCACGTGAGCCACGGGCTGGGCTGGGGCGCGGGGGGCGGTAGCTCTGCCAACCCCGAGAGTCGCGATGCTGCCTCCACTCTGCGCGATGGTCCCGATGTGTCTGGAAGACCTCGTCAAATCCTGGGGATGCTCCTACTGCAACAGAAGTTTTTCAGGAGATGTCCTTATTCCTCTCAGGAAAATACGGACCTCCAGCCGCCTTCCAGACTGAACAATCCACCTCTGAGGTCTGACAACTGGGTTCTGTCCGGTCTACTAACAATGACAAAACTGGGACTCAAATTAGAATCCAGCATTTCCCAGGTTTGAGTGTACTATTGCTACATTATTTTGAGGATCAAGTCAGAAATTAAGTCATCAAGACTCACAGCCGTTTCCTTCCCCCTTTCCTAGCTCAACCAGGCAACTTTCCAGAAAGGGATGTGGTTCAAGACTCTCCCACTTGGGGGAATAATGGTGGGTGTCAGAAATGAAAGCAGTCACAATGAATTGGGTCTTAAAAATTGATGCTTTCATTTTAATCACAGTGAATTCTTATCCACACCGTCATTCACATTTTGCGAGAAGACGGAGGCTCCCAGAAGCTCCTGAGGAAGATTTAACCCCCAAATCCTTACATCCTTACAGAGGATGCATCCTGAAGTCCAGCAATTCTTGATCCTGTAACTCCATGAAGGGCAGGGACCTAGCCTGTCTTCCACAATGTATATCAGTGGTGGACACAAGAGAGCTCATGCACGAGAACTCAGCCTGGGATCTGGAGGCTCAGAGAGGTGATGGGGTTCTAGTTCTTCCTTAGAATGGAAGCTGCGAAACAGTTTCACAGCTACCACCAGGTCATGCTGACGAGGACCCAGGTGATGAAGATGGGGTCCCACATCCAAGGCTTTTTCATAATTTGAGGTACATTCAGAATGAGCTAAAAGGGACCTCAAAGCAGCACCAGCTTTGGTGGCATCTTTTCATGGCAGTGTGCGCATCAGGACACAAGTGTCTTGGGTTCTCACCCTCATCTCCGTAACCACTGTTGGGGTGTAAGACCAGCCTTCTGGCAGAGGCAGGTACCAAGCTCCTCAGCAGTCAGACAGCCTCCCTCTTCTCAGCCAAGGTTCCCAAAACTTCCTGAGCCCAGAACCAAGAAGGGTTCTCGTGTATGTTCTTTCCTTGATCAGAGAAGCTGCAAGTGTCTAACTTTTTAACATCTAGGAAAGACTGAGCACCAAGCTTGCCAGTATTACTTACAACAATCTTTACTGGGGATAAGTAAAGTGTGCTGTAAACTTTCTGGCTCAGGCAGTAAATAATCTGCCTGCAATGGCAAGAGACCCAGGCTCAATCCCTGGGTTGGGAAGATCCCCTGGAGAAGGGCATGGCAACCCACTCCAGTATTCTAGCCTAGAGAATTCCATGGACAGTGGAGCCTAGAGGGCTACAGTCCATGGGGTCGCAAAGAGTCAGACATGACTGATCCACGAACGCTTATTGGGGATGGCTTCCCAAGTGGTGCTAGTCATAAAGAACACGCCTGCCAGTGCAGGAGACCCAAGAGATGAGGGTTTGATCCTTGGGTTGGGAAGATCCCCTGGAGCAGGAAATCGCAACCCATTCCAGTATTCTTGCCTGGGAAATCCCATGGACAGAGGAGTCTGGCAGGCTACTCCACTGGGTCTCAAAGAGCTGGACGCGACAGCATTTATTTGGGGGTAATTTTAGTATTTCAGAAATGTTACAAAAACAGTCCAGAGACCCACCCCCCATACATGCTTTCCTTAATGCTTCACATCACCATGGGACATTTGTTAAAGCTGAAAACCATAGGTCCATTAATGGTAACTCACTCCAGGCTTTATTCAAATTTCAGCAGTGTTTCCACTGCTATCCTTTTTTCATCCCAGGATCCAATCCAGGGCACTACAGGACACTTAGAAGAGAGTTCATTTATACTGAGTCAGCCAAAAAGTTTGTTCACGTTTTTCTGTAACATTTTATGAAAAACCTGAACTTTTTGGCCATTGCAGTATAATACAGGACTGTAGTATATTTCCTAAGCAAGCCAGAGAAAAAAAGAGGGAAAATTCCCCTGTGACTTCTGGTCTCCTGCCCCCATGCTGTTAGGTTTGCTCTATACCTTCTAGACCTCTGCCATTCAATATGGTACCCACTTGCCAATGAGGCAATTTCCCTTCCAATGTTAATTCTACTTAATTCCTCAGTCACACTGGCTCCATTTCAAGTGCTCAACAGTATGTGTTACTAGTGGCTATGGCATCAAGCAGCAGAGGTATATATAGATTCCTATTATTACCTAAGGTTCTGTTAAACAGCATTATCCTAGATCTTCTGCTGTGTTTCTCTACAAATACTGATACATACTTAAATACATGCCTTGAGTTTGAGATAAATATTGTAGGTTACATACAATCTCAGATTTTTACCTAATGTGTTTTAACCATCAGTACATTTTTATTTTTTATCGAAGTATAGTTGATTTACAGTGTTGCATTTTATGTATACAGCAAAGTGATTCAGTTATTCATGCATGCGTGTGTGCTAAGTTGCTATAGTGATGTCTGACTCTTTTTGACCCCCTGGATTGTAGCTTCCTGGGCTCCTCTGTCCATGGGATTCTCCAGGCCAGAATACTGGAGTGGGTTGCCATGCCCTTCTCCAGGAGATCTTCCCGACCCAGGGCTTGAATCCATGTCTCTCGCTTCTCCTGTACTGGCAGGCAGTTTCTTTACCACTAGCCCCACCTGGAAAGCCCTCAGTTATATATATGAAGTTTTCAGTTTCTTTTCCATCATAGGGGCTTCCCAGGTGGCTCTGTGGTAAAGAATCTGCCTGCTAATACAAGGAGACACAGGTTCGATCCCTGGATCAGGAAGATCTCCTGGAGAAGAAAATGGCAACCTACTCCAGTATTCTTGCCTGAAAAATCCCATGGACAGAGGAGCCTGGTGGGCTATAGTCCATAAGGTAGCAAAGAATTGGACATGACTGAGCACATTACATGATTACTATTAACTGAAAACCAGCACTTAATTGGATTTCAGCAGTGTTCCCCCTCTTGCCCTTATCACTGCCCACCATGGACCAGGCTCATCAGGTCTGTAGGTATTTGCTCCATTTTACAAAGGGTGGATGGAGTACTGGGGAACTGTGTTCGCCAACCCAGGCCTGTCCAAAGCCAGGCTGTGACCTGACCTTGCTGAGCGGTCCTGGAGTTTGTGTCTCAGCTGCTGGGGTAATGATGTGCTTGTAATTCAGTTCTATAGGAGTTAGACAAGGCTTCTTGGAAGAGGGAGATTAGAATTGGGCCTTAAGGCCTGGGCAGGATTTGGAAGGGGTGGGGCATGGGAGTCATCATTGATTTAGGCTGGAGACCTCCTATGTTCCCTGCTCCAAGGAGCACAGTTTTAGACCCAGTAAGACTTAAAACTCAATAGCTGAGAAACCCTGAGCCTGGAAGCTTCAGACCTCCAGATCTTTGTGCTTCTGATCAAATTCAGCTGGCGATTTGTTCACGTGGCTCAGATATAGGGTCTGCAAACCTTCCGGAAGCACGTTTGCTGTCGCTGACTGCCCAGCACGCATGGGGCGGTCCCTCCACCCTGATGCATCTTTTAAGACGGCCAAAGTCCCACCCCTCATTTATCACAGAGGGCTTCTAACCACAAGCTCAGGCAGAAAATGGCCTGCAAGACATGGGGTGTGGTTATGTTAGTATCTCCTGGGATGCTCCTAAAGCATCCAGAGGCCTGGGCCCTGCTCCAGACCCAGGGAAATCTTTGTCTCCGGCAATGGGGCTTTGGCCTCTGGATTTTTACAATCTCCCAAATGACGGATCAAAGCCTGTTTGAGCCATGATCCTGGATATATTTCCCAAGATTACAGGAATCTTTTCAAGGAGTGGTTTGGGAAGAGGCGCCTCCTAGAGTGTGCCACGTGGACTGGACCTCTGCTTGGTGTTATTCCTGTACTGAGCCACGCCTCTCACCGCTCCTCCCACGAAGGGCTTCCTACTGCAGGCAGAGCAAATATGTCACTTTACAAAAATATTTTTATTTGTTATTTGACTGCCCTGAGTCTAAGCTGTGGCATGTGGAACTTAGTTCCCCGACCAGGGATTGAACCCCGGCCCCCTGCATTGGAGTCTGTCAACTACAGATTGGCTCCTGCCTGTCAACTGTGAATTGGCCCTTGCCGAGAGCATTTGCCAGCGACTGAACAGCAAGGGCATCTGCCATCTGCCTTTGCGGAGATTGAACCCTGTGTTGCTGCAGCTGCTGACCTTCAACGCCCCCTGAGGGGAATTTAGGGTGGAGAGTGAGGCACTCTGTGGTCCAGGGAACCTGGTGGAACAGCTTAGAGAACAGATATTCTCAGGAAGTGATTTCAAGATCCCAATCTTTGCATCTCTTGGATGTCTAGAAAATCACTAAATCCCTTCATGGTGACATCAGTTCCGCGTGACTAGCAGAAAACCTTTTGTAAAGTAAGTGCTTGATTGCACGGAACTCCCCCTTCACCAAAGTCTTATATATGGACCTTCTCCCACTACCTTTTTGGAACAGTTCCTCAGAGCTATCTGAGGTTCTGGCTCCCAGGCTGCAGTCCTCATTTTGCCCTCAAGTAAAACTGAAGTAAAAACTCTCACATTGTGCATCTTTTTAAGGTCGACAAGTCCCGTGCGCAGTCTCAGCCACTGGACCACCAGGGAAGTCCCAAACAGGTAACTTTCTTCACTGTCTTGATGAAAAACTGCATCCCACCTATGGAACAAACAATGAGGATGAAATGATGGTGCTTTTCAGGGAGTATATAAAAGAGTTAACTTTGCAAAAGCCCCTCCACCCAAGTTGAGCTTGTTGTCAAGTGCGTGCCTGTCGAGTGCACAGTATAACTAGTGTATATAGTCATTCTGCCTCATATTCGGGACCCTTGGGCCATGAAAAAAACTTCAAGGGCCCTATGCATAGGGCTCAGTATGGAAATCACATTCTCCCAAAAAGTAACATATACATTTGAATACTAATAGTGTGGGCAAGAACCTTTAAGTACGTGGGCTTTCTGCATTTTTAAATACCCCATCTTTAGTTTTTAAATTATGTTTATTAAATCAAGTATGCAACTGTCTCAACGTCTCTCCCTCTTCCCAAACCAAAGCGATATAACCTTTAAAAAGTTAATTAGTAAAATATCCTACTCACCTAATTCTGCTACCCCGAAAAATTCACTGTTGATATCTTGGTACGTATCTTTGCCTCCAGGGCAAAAACTGTGAAGAAGGCTGAGCACCGAAGAACTGATGCTTTTGAACTGTGGTGTTGGAGAAGACTCTTGAGACTCCCTTGGACTGCAAGGAGATCCAACCAGTCCATTCTGAAGGAGATCAACCCTGGGATTTCTTTGGAAGGAATGATGCTAAAGCTGAAACTCCAGTACTTTGGCCACCTCATGAGAAGAGTTGACTCATTGGAAAAGACTCTGATGCTGGGAGGGATTGGGGGCAGGAGGAGAAGGGGACGACCGAGGATGAAATGGCTGAATGGCATCACAGACTCGATGGATGTGAGTCTGAGTGAACTCCGAGAGATGGTGATGGACAGGGAGGCCTGGCGTGCTGCGATTCATGGGGTCGCAAAGAGTCGGACACGACTGAGCGACTGAACTGAACTGAAGAATTGTTATGGGCTTCCCAGGTGACGCCAGTGGTAAAGAACCCAGCTGCCAATGCAGGAGACTTAAGAGACTCAGGTTCAATCCCTGGGTTGGGAAGATGCCCTGCAGGAGGGCATGGCAACCCACTCCAGTAATCTTGCCCGAAGAATCCCATGGACAGAGGAGCCTGGTGGGCTACAGTCCATGGGGTCACAAAGAGTGGGACACGACTGAAGTGACAAAGCGTGCATGCACACACACAAGAACCACTATTCTGGGATTTCCCTGGTGGTCCAGTGGTTAAGAATCTGCGCTCCCACTGCAGGGCGGCATGAGTTCAATCTCTGTTTCGGGAACAAAGATCTTGCATGCTGTATGGAGTGGCAAAAAAATATCTTAAAGAGAACCACTATTCTACATTCAGCAATGCCTAGAGATCCACCTGAAGGTTGCCACTGGGGCCAGTGGGTAGGGGTTGGGAATGCTGTGAAATATCCTACAATGTGCATTCAGAACAGCCCCAGACAAAGACTTATCCAGCCCCCAACACCTCTAGTGCTGGGATGGAGAAACCTGGTTCTACATCTGTCCTGCACACCTGGATGTGGGCATCCGCACTCTAACTCTTCCGAGTTCTGCTATTTTACACCTAATATTGAGGACATCTGTCTATTGTTCTGATGAATGCATGTCCCATAGAGCATCGTAGAAAACTGGAAATAATCTTAGGCCTATACCTACATCTTTGCACATTTACCAACGGAATCCCAGTTGTCTGAGCTGTTGCAGATGTGTTCTTTGGATTCAAGAGACAGGACCCTGGAACATCGCTAACAGGAAAGCTGCTTCAGGTGGGCAAAACTGTCTGCCGTGTGGTTGTGTGTCTGCCCGCATGTGTACTCAGAGAGCCTTCCGAATCCTTTAGCCACCCAGGGCCTTGGAGAAAACCTTCTCTCCAGAAGGGAAACCTGTGTGGAGGGCTCATTGCTGGAGCTTGCTCCCCGGTCCTGAGCCTGGAAGTGCACATGAGTCATGGCTTTGAAATCCACCTCGGATGCCAGCTGAAGAGAGAGGCTTTGCATAATCAAGTTGACAGATGAAGCCGGGCCTGCCCTGCTAGGGACAGGCTCATCTATATCCTGGGTTAAAAGAAATATTGCGTTTTTAAAGAGGAAAGAGACATATTTAAGAGATAAAGGCGGGAGGGGGAAAGAGAGAAGAGTTTTCTGGTCATTAATTATAATAAAACACAGGGGGAAAAATTCACTTTAAAGGCAGGCTAAAGCCCCATAATCTTCAAAGAGATAGAGGAGGCTCAGCTGCCCGGAGAAGAGAGAAACTTCTCTGGGGCAGACAGCATCATTTCTAACCAACTACAAACAGCTAAAGCGAGGGCTGCAGTTGGCAGACCGACTTGGGCTGGGAGCAAGTTTTCTTCCGGCCGAACTCGATCAGTTGTTGCCCACTGGGTGCTGTGCTTTGAGATCCCACCTTGTGTTGTGGAAAGGGGCTGGCTTCCCATCTACCCCAGGGTCATCATGCCCCAGACATTCACCCTTGTTCTTTTGGGGTCTCAAACTCTTGCTCCCTGTCAGGATCTTGATCTTCAGGGCAGAGTTCCCGTTGAAGGCCATCAGGTCATTAGCAGGCAAGAACACAGACACACTGTTGCCAGGCTTTGATCTCAAGCCGCCTCTCTCCTGGCTTTTATGTCTCCATCTGGTCTTGGCCATGCAAGAATTCAGGCGCAGTGTTGCCAGCCTCTGTTCGCGAGAAGCCCAACTCCAGGTTTTTGTGTCCAGTTTCCCCGGTTTGCACAAGCCAAATGACATGCCTGCAGCTGATCGGAGCCCTGCTGTAACCAGTTGGCCAGTTGTTGAAGGTACTGGAAGCCTTACACCATCTTGAGGGAGGTGACTTCAGTTAACACCAGGATATTAATGGCAGCGGCTTCCCAGGTGGCTCAGTGGCAAAGAATCTGCCAAAGCAGGAGACATGGGTTCAACCCCTGGGTGGGGATTGCAATCCCTGGGTGGGGAAGATCCCTTGGAGGAGGAAATGGCAACCCATTCCAGGATTCTTGCCTGGAAAATCCTACGGATGGGGGAGCCTGGAGGTCTATAGTCCACGGGGTCATGAGAGTTGGACATGACTGAGTGAGCATGCATGCATGTGTTAACAGTGGAATATGGCTTTATTTCTCCAGTGAACCCCTGACTTGTTTCCCTAACCCATGGCATTGGAAGAACCCAAGAGTTTTATACAGCTGGGGAGGGGATAAGATGGTACTGGATGAGGGAAAGACTTGGATACTTTTTGGGAATTAAATCTTCACTTCAATCTCATAATGTGCTGAGAAACATGTTTGCAGGTAGGGAAAATTAGGTTGTCCAGCAGGAACCAGTTCTGTAGAGGGGCTCGTACCAAGAAAAGAGGTTATTTGCAAGAGTTTTGATGTTTTAAAAAACCCAACTTTCCACTCATCCTTCTCTCCCCACCTCCTGAATGAAGAGATCTTGGATGACCCTGTAGGGTTTGGGGAAGATTCCTGTCCCCAAACCCTCCTTCACACTCTGCCAAGCAGAGTTAGTTGCTCAGTCGTGGCTGATTCTTTGGAATCCCATGGACTGTAGCCTGCCAAGCTACTCTGTCCATGGGATTCTCCAGGCAAGAATACTGGAGTGGGTTGCCATTTCTTCCTCCAGGGGATCTTCCCAAGTCACAGATTGAATCCAGGTCTACCCACTCCTAACACACACGTTTCAGACTGCAGGTCAGGACTCACTCAGTTCAGTCACTCAGTCGTGTCCGACTCTTTGCGACCCCATGAACCGCAGCACGCCAGGCCTCCCTGTCCATCACCAACTCCCAGAGTCTACTCAGACTCATGTCCATTCAGTCAGTGATGTCATCCAACCATCTCATCCTGTCGTCCTCTTCTCCTCCTGCCCTCAATCTTTCCCAGCATCAGGGTCTTTTCAAATGAGTCAGCTCTGTGCATCAGGTGGCCAAAGTATTGGAGTTTCAGCTTCAACATCAGTCCTTCCAATGAACACCCAGGGTTGATCTTCTTTAGGGTGGACTGGTTGGATCTCCTTGCAGTCCAAGGGACTCTCAAGAGTCTTCTCCAACACCACAGTTCAAAAGCATCAATTCTTCGGTGCTCAGCTTTCTTTATAGTCCAACTCTCGCATCCATACATGACCACTGGAAAAACCATAGCCTTGATTAGACGTACTTTTGTTGACAAAGTAATGTTTCTTCTTTTTAATATGCTGTCTAGGCTGGTCATAACTTTCCTTACAAGGAGTAAGTGTCTTTTAATTTCATGGCTGCAATCACCATCTGCAGTGATTTTGGAGCCCCCCAAAATAAAGTCAGCCACTGTTTCCCCATCTATTTGCCATGAAGTGATGGGACCAGATTTCATGATCAGGACTCACTAGAGGACTTAAAACTCAGTGACTTGAGATGGGTTTTGAAAAAGTGGTAGAGAAATCAGAATCCCTCCATATAATAAGGGCGGGTATTGCTCCAAGATACTTGTTAGTTGCATATGCACACATGTATGGGAATGCTGGGGCCTGGAGCTGGCTTCCTACACACCTATGAGCCCACATTGCCCATCTGTCCCAAGCCCACATTCAGTGACTTCAAAATGATAATCTGACATTGGTCATGGTGGGAGCATTTACCGCATGGAAATTGGCAAACACACACATCAGAATGTTTCCCCCAGAGAACTGGTTGTTTACACGTAACTAATGGCACACTGCTTGGTGTTAAGGATGGGTGTTGAACTCTTCAATTGGGTAGTAACAAAGTCACATGTTGTCAGCTGTTTCCTGGGATTTGCATGCAGGTGGATTTTCATCCTGGGGAGAACCCTTAGCATTAGTACCCGTGGAAGCCAAGGAAGACGGGTTGTGCTTCTCCTGGGAGAAACAGGACTGAAATGCAGCTGCAGAGGCCTTGGTGGACCCCATCGGGGAGATTTGGTTCAAGTGTGGAAAGCCATCCCAGTTTCAAAGTGGAGAAGAGGTGAGCTTTGTGCTCTTCATAGACTAGCCGTTTACAGTAGACTGCCTCCGAGATGGTAGCAGATGTTAGGAGAAGTTCTCTTTGGCCAGAAGCCAGTTCCCAGAGGACAATTGATCTGTGAGCTATTAGCAGTCCAAACTCAGAGCACCCGGGGAATGTTTCCATTTGGAAAGGGGAGATCTGGGTGGCACACTGGGGCATCTACTACTTTAGCTGAAGTAGACATGCTACCACGGTGTGCATGAACCTCAGAGAATGACCATGAGGCCCGGCTGTCCCAGCCATGGTCAACCTATAGCCAGATGGTCCAGCACACAAGGGGCTTGTCAGGTGGTGCTCGTGGTAAAGAATCCACCTGCAATGCACGAGATGTAAGAGATGTAAGTTCAGTCTCTGGGTAGGGTTATCCCATGGAAGAGGGCATGGCAACCCACTCCAGTATTCTTGCCTGAGGATCCCATGGACAGAGGAACCTGGAGAGCTATAGTCCATTGGGTTGCAAAGAGTGGGACATGCTTGAAGCAACTGAGCACACACACACGCCAATACATGAGAAAGCCCAGAGTTGCCCAGCTGATGAGAGGTGCATGAGTGGGCCCAGCCAATACCAAAATACCCACCCAGCTGAGTCCCTAGACTCAGTAGAAATCATGCTTGAACCATAGAGTTGAGCTCAATAACCTGTACAGGAAGCCTTTCAGAAAAAAAGAATGAACATGATTCTGAAGGTAGTACTGAGGCATAGAAGGTTGTTGAGCAAGAGTATTCCCCCCAAACACTGTCTTTTTGGAATGAAACTGTTCCAATCAAGATTCTTTTTTTTTGGCTGCTAGAAACATTCATTCAAGCCAGCTCACAATTTAAAAAAGTAGGGAGAGGGAGAGGTGGTTTTTTTTTTTTTTTTTAAGGATGCGGATCTCAAAATCTCAAAAGGACAAGAAATGAAATGTCTGAACTTGCTAGGAGTCAGAAGACTGTCAGTGCCAGAGGCTACTTTCCATCTCCCTGTCTCCACATGGCCTTGCCCTCTTTGTCCCAGGCGGTCTGCTCCATTCTGTTCCTCTTTGAGAGAATAGAAACTGCCATCTTCAAATATCTGAATACCTACTGTGTGCAAGGCCAGGACTGCTTTGCTGGTCATTATCTGTTTGCTTTTTCATCACTTGTCTCCCTTTCTTCTGCTCAGCTCTGCATGTAAAGACAGCTGAAGACTTCCTGGGCTCCTTGGCAGCTGGCTTTGGTTTGGGTTCATCCAATGGGAGCAGAGGAGAGGGGAGACCAGGCTACTTCTCCCTGTTCCTCTCCCCCTCAGGTGTTATCTCATCCTTATTTCCAGGTCCTGATACCAGCTCTGCCCCTCCCCAGTCATCAGCCACTGATGGGGAAATCCAGTGCCTTTCCAGATTCAGCCCAATGGCTCCAATCAAAGGAAGAGGTGAGTATACCTCTCCGGCCCTCCATGTTCCCCAGCGGGGGCCCCCACTATTGCTAATGCCCGAGTTGTCTTGCTCGAGCAAGCAAGGTAAGTAACACTTAGAGTGTGTGTGTGTGCAATGTCGTGTCCGACATTGCAACCTCATAGATTGTAGTCTGCCAGGTTCCTCTGCCCATGGGATTTCCCAGGCAAAATACTAGAGCAGGTTAGGGGCTTTGAAATGGATTTTCTATGTTAAATTATCTGGCATCTTCCCCCACTGCCTGGGACCTTGCAGATGGGTCTACCCTATTAGGCCATGCAAGTGTACCTAGCACACACCCAGGGAACCTTTCACAAAAAATGTCCACTTTGACCTATTCTTTGCTATAGCTTTGAGTGCTGGGAACACAGCAGTGAACACAATGAAATCTCAGTCCTTGTGGGGCTCATGTTCAAGCTCATATTCCCTGTATTGGAGGAGACAGGTCAGCCAATCAAATGCAAACTTAGTTGGTGATAAGAGCTATGAAGAAAAATAAAGCAGGAACATGGGTGGAGATGAGGGGGTGGTGCATAGGGCATCAATTTAAAATATGCCTAGAAAAGGACTCATGAGTGAAGACTTGAAGCAAGCCTAAACCATGCTGGTATCTGGGGCAAGTTCTGCTGTTTGAATCAGTCAATGACCCCAACCTCTCTCACATTCTCATCTCCTGCCTCCACTGACTGGACTCCATAGGATGCAAAAGAAGAGAGTGGAACCAGCACAGGAAGAAAGTAAAAGAGATCTAGTCCAGAGAGGACGTGGAGATACAGACGTGGGGATCGATACTCAGTTGTCTAATAGCAGGACCTAGGGTGTAGGTCTGCTATGTGTGTTTCACTTGACAACCACTCCCACCACACACACATACACAGAGCAGAGCCACAGTGGAGATGCATCTCCTGGGTCTAAAAAAAAAAAAAAAGGTTTTCGTTCAGCTGCAGAAATGTGGTTCAGCTGACAGTTTGGGGATCAGCCTCAACTTTCAAGCTGACATCACGCTCTTCCTGGGCAGCTCACTGGCAATGACCCAGCAAGCTAGGGTAACTGGCCCTTTCTGGCTACTAGAAGCATCCCGCAGTCTTCACTCAAGCTTCCTGTTAGGTTAATTAATACTTCAACAGCTCTGTTTTGGAGACTGAGGCTCTCCCTGCCACTTCTTCCCCCCTCTTCTTTCCCAGGCTTATCTGTGGTGTGACGGAAAATGGTTAAGTGTTGGCTCTGACTTACCATGCTTGCCAGGATTTCTTTGGCGTAAATACTTCCACCCCAACTAGTTTCAGCCTATCTGTTGGGCATCCCTGAACGAAGAGTTGGGAAGTGATGTCAGCCACAGTGTATCCCTGGGAATTGCCCTAAATAAACCACTTTTCCCTTTCCACTCCATCCCTGCCTAACTTTCTGAAAGACCAAACTAACAAGACTTGAGAATCCTAGCTTACAAGGTTCTCTTCCCACCTTCCATCTGTTCACAGGGCACAAACTCAAATACACCCTGAATCGGCCCACTTCCTTCCTGTTGACTGTCCTAGGGAGGATGTAGGAAGACCAGGTGGCTTCACCCATGATGATGATGTTTTAAAATCTCATCTTGGGACTTCTCTGGTTTGAGTGGTTCCTGGATTCCCAGTGGTTGAGATGCCATGCTTCCATTGCAGGGGGCTAGGGTTCAATCCCTGATCCAGGAACTAAGATCCTACATACCACACAGCCTAAAAAAAATTTCTTGAACTGAGTTTTAAAAAATGAAAATGCAACATACCACCTTTTAAAAAATTTAATAAACTTAAAAATAAAATCTCACCTTAATGCTTCTACTAGTTTCCCACTGGCCTAAAAATAAAAGCTAAACTCCCTTCCCTAACCCACAAAGCTCCACACAATCCACCCCCTTTGTCTTTTCCAAACGCATCCCCCAGCCACCCTCCATCAGCCATATTTGACTTTCCCATAGTGTGACGACAAACCCAGTCACCTCTTACCCTATACTCCTCTTTGTCCCCTTGACCTGAAATGCTCCTCACACCTCCTGTTGGCTTATCTGCCTTCCTCTTCTTCAGATCTCAGCCTAATCAGCTGCAGGAGGCCACCTCAGATATTTTCCTATTTGTCTGAAGATCTAGGGGGGCCAAGTAGGCTGGTGTGATGAAGTGAGGCTACATACTATCGGGTCAGGAAAACTGGGGCTATTTCTTGAAGATAGGAGATCCCATCTATAGTCTCTAGGTCTACAATCTCAGTACCTCAAACAGTGCTGGAACACGGCCATTGCCTCAGTATTTGTGGGCTGAACAAATGAAGACTGCTAAAATGGTCCAAGCTGGAGATCGTGGACCTGGAATCCTACGCAAGAACTCATCAACCCAAGTTTCCAAATGTAGCACGCATTCCCTATATCCTCCTGGCCCACCCTGAAGTTCACCTGCAACGTCAATGGACAGCTCTTTTCCCATGGCCTTCCAACTTCTAAAACTCCTGCATCTCTAAGGGCTTTCTCTGGCCACAAAAATTGTAAACAGTCCAGAAGTGTTGAGAAGTTAATACCCAGAGTGATCCTCTGAGCCAATAAAAGCCTGGGGTTAGTGGTTAAATGTCCCCAGCTTCCTTTTTAGAGAACAATCCTGAGGCTTGGTCTAAGCAGTTTCATGAGAGGTTCCCAATAGGATAAACCCCAGTTTCCCAGAGTGGTCATCTTATTAACAGCCCCTTTAATGGAAGGTCATTCTAGAAAGCATAACAGAGTGGGGAAATATGACAGAGAAAGGAAAATGTGATTGTAAAATGCAAATTCCTGTCTCAGCCTGGGACCCCTCAAACAGACCCTTTTGCTGGCAAATTGGCTAAGCTGGTCCAGGCATGAGCCTGGTGTAGGGGAATGAACTCAAAGCCTTGCTGATTCAAGTCTCCGATGACACTTGGTTCTAGAGCTGGTCATGGCAGTTGACTGAGTGGGCTGACCATTTCCCACACAGCCAAACCAGGTGTGCTCAGGAGCTCTGGAAGGTAAGGACCACCTTGATCCACTTAGCCCTGCCATCCTGGGCTGGAGATTGTAGAAGCCACCTCCACCTCACACGTGGAAGCCTTCAGAGGCAAGTCTGGTGCCCGCAGATTTATAGGTTGCAATCTCCTGCCTTGATCCTGGGCCATTCACTTCCCGTGCCCTCCCTGCTCTGCATTCTCTACCTGCTCTGAAGTTACTGGGGTCTGGTGTGAATTTAGGGACAATAAAACCATCAAAGGCCTTGGTCCTGAGAACAATCAGTTGGGGAGTTTGCAATAAAGGAACATCCTGCCTGGGGAAGGTGTGAGACTTCAAGGCAAGCTGATGAGAGACCTCTGAAAGCGCCTTCTCTGGGGGAGTCTGGCACAGTCCCCACCTGGGATGGCTTACGGTGCTATCTGGCCTGGAGACAGGCAGATGGACCTCATCAGCTGCCTTGAATCAGCTGCCCTGATTCTCCAGGGTTCTGGGAGGAAGGTCCCCCTGTCCTTCTGAGGACATCCATTCCAGGTGTCAGCACACCTGGCATCTGATTGAACCGAGTTTTCTAAAAAAGCTCCACCATACCAAGTTCCCTGCACATTGACGTCATCCTCTAGCTTACCACCTGGCCCTTGCTTCTCTCCAGTCTCTTCACTCACTCAGTGAAAGCCCTTGACTTCAGCCAAGTATGTGTGTGCACTGGGGATGCTGAAAACACGAAGTGGATGCCCAAGGCAGTGCCCTTTGGAAGCTTCCTGTTCTTGGGGACAATAAGCATCACAGAAGATGGGTCAAGTTACCACCCTATCAGGGAGCAGTGAGAGCTGGGAAGCCTAACTGGGTAAGGGACCGAGGGCAGCAGGGGCCATTTTAGAGAGCCATCAGCTTGAAGGTTGCCTCCTTAGAAAGGCTTCCTGAATGCAGACAGGGAGTGAGCCATACAGGCGTCTAGGAGAAATTAGTTCCCGGGGCAGAGGCTTGAAACAGGAACATACTTTGTATGTCTGAGATCATCAGTGGAACTGGTGTGTCTGCTTTCTTCTCCCACTTGCTCCCCACTCTTCACTTGTGATGTCTGTTCAGACTCTTCCTCCAAGATCTTTCAACTGGCCAAATCTTCCAGGATCTTTAAGAACTCAGCTAAGATGCCACCTCCTCCTAAGATCCCCTTTCATAGATCACATCAACTGCAGAGAGCTCCTTAACCCAAGGACGTATTCTTGTAGCTCACAACCAGGGACAAACCTGTGCAGGCGTATAAAGGCCAGACCATCCCAGGATACCTGACAATGGCCATTCTAGAGCCAGGGCCCCCATGGGATTGGCCGACCCTGTCATTGGTTCCCAGTGGAGATCAATTCTCCCTCCTTCCCAGGGGTTGATCCCAAGGTCACCCTTGTTTAGAGGGTGTAATAATAGAAAATAAAAGTACACAATAAACACAACATGCTTCAATCATCTCGAGACCATCCCCTTTGCCCCAGTTCAAGGAAAATTTTCTTTCACGAAACTAGTACCTGGTGCCAAAATGGATAGGGATGGCTGGCTGCTCTAAACCTCACTTCAGTCCATTTCCTAGGAAACTCAGCCTGTGACATCCCAGTGTTACTTGTCCCAGTCCATTGTAAATAGTGGCAGCCATGAGCAAGTAGGCGGTTGCAGCCTCGATAAGAGTTTACACAGCATCCGGCATGCTAGGCAGTCTGATAAGGACTTGACGTGATTACAGAGATTTGCAAAGAGTGTTTGGAGTTGGGTAACTTTACTCCCATTTTATAGATGGAGGGGGAAAGGAATCAAGTAGCTAGTCCAAGGCTTCCTAGCAAGATAAGAGGCAAGTTAGGGGGGCTTCCCAGGTGGCACCAGTGGGAAAGGACCTGTTCGCCAATGCAGGAGACACAAGAGACGAAGGTTTGACCCCTGGGTCGGGAAGATCCCTGGAGAAGGCAATGGCAGCCCACTCCAGTGTTCTTGCCTGGAGAATCCCATGGACAGAGGAGCCTGGCGGGCTTAAAGCCCTTGGGACCACAAGGAGTCAGACATGCCTAAGCGACTGAGAACAAGTAGCCCATTCAATCAACAAACGACAGCCAATGCAGGAGACACAGGTTCGATCCCCGATTCAGGAGGATCCCACATGCTGAGGAGCAGCTAAGCCCATGGGCCACAACTATTGAGCCTCGGCTCTAGAGCCCGGGAGCCACAACTACTGAAGCCTGTGTTCCCTAGCGCTCTTGCTCCACAACAAGAGGAAGCACTGCAATGTGGAACCTGGGCACCGCAACCAGACAGTAGCCCCCACTTGTTGCAACTGGAGAAAAGAGCCTGCTCAGCAATGAAGACCCAGCACAGCCAAAAAAAAAAAAATTAAGAGTTTCTAGGGGCTTAAAAAAATGTGTCAAGCTAGGGTCTGACACTAAACCCATCTCCTCAAGCACTAGTCAACACAGCTCTCGATTTCTTGGCTAGCCTATCTCCACCTCATTCCTGATCCCAGGGTGGGTCACTGACTTGGCCTTCCACTTACAAGGCTCTAAGGTACATGTGAGCCTGGGATGGACACTATCAGCCAATCAATAGCTGTTACCTAGTTTCCTTGGTGTCATTTCATGTCCTATCTTTATGAATTGCCCTGGACTGTGGATACATACAGTTCCTTTCCATGCTTCTCAGTGTAGACCTCATGATTGCCATCTGTTACAGTGGAAGGTTCTACCCCTTAATGAACCAGCATACCCTTTCTGTAAAGATTATAGGATCTGAGACAAGGGGTGTGGCTTGTTCACCATCACAGAGCATTGGGGTGGCCTCATTTCCATCTCAACAATACCAAGATACCTGTGCTTGCAGGAACTTGAATGTATGAGAGAATGCGACCAGTCCTGGGGTCTGATCCAGCAATGAGGATCCCATGGCTTTGCTAGCAAGCTATAGGCTGAGATCCTTTGGGGCTCAAGGGAGAAGTAAATTTCATGTTATTGGCACATCCTTTCTACTCGGCATTGGGGGCAGCTCTTGGTGTGCCAGGAAGAGCAATGGATTAGGAGGTCAGGATTTTAGTCACTAGCCTTCCAGAATGCCATAGATGGGCAAGTTCCTTACCCCCATTTTACAGCCAAGAAAACTAAGGCTCAGCTAGGAGATGGGCAGGCATTGTCTGTCTTCTGTCTCGAAGATTAAGCGCTTCTGATTCACAGCTTGCATGATGCACAGACAACTTTCTCAGCAATCCTGTGTCTGACTGGGGCATGAGCAACTGTGGAAACTGGTGTCTCCTCTTAGTAACATGAGGTCTACATAGAGGCAGGGTGTCTTTCATATCTCTTCTAAGAATCCTTGCTTGAGAAGCCAAAGGGTATTGGGTTGGCCAAAAAGTTCGGGTTTTTCTTAACCATCTCACAGAAATATCCAAATGAACTTTTTGGCCAATCCAATACTTTGCATGCCCAACGTGGCACTGACTGACTTCTGTTTGTGAAGACAGTCGATCAGATTGTTAGTAGCATGAGGAAGAACAGTGTTTAGGTTAAGGCTGATATGGCTTTGAATTTTAGTTTTCTCTTACTAGTCCTGTGAATTCAGACATATGACATCACAACACTGAAACTTTGTTGTTGATGTTCAGTCACCCAGTTGGGTCTGACTCTTTGCAACCCCGTGGACTGCAGCACACCAGGCCTCCCTGTCCCTCACCATCTCCCAAGTTTCAGTTCAGTTCAGTTGCTCAGTCGTGTCCGACTCTTCGCGATCCCATGAATCGCAGCACGCCAGGCCTCCCTGTCCATCACCATCTCCCGGAGTTCTCTCAGACTCACGTCCATCGAGACCGTGATGCCATCCAGCCATCTCATCCTCGGTCGTCCCCTTCTCCTCCTGCCCCCAATCCCTCCCAGCATCAGAGTCTTTTCCAATAAGTCAACTCTTCACATGAGGTGGCCAAAGTACTGGAGTTTTAGCTTTAGCATCATTGCTTCCAAAGAAATGCCAGGGCTGATCTCCTTCAGAATGAACTGGTTGGATCTCCTTGCAGTCCAAGGGACTCTCAAGAGTCTTCTCCAACACCACACTTCAAAAGCATCAATTCTTCACCGCTCAGCCTTCTTCACAGTCCAACTCTCACATCCATACATGACCACAGGAAAAATCATAGCCTGGACTAGACGGACCTTAGTTGGCAAAGTAATGTCTCTGCTTTTGAAAATGCTATCTAGGTTGGACATAACTTTTCTTCCAAGGTAAGCGTCTTTTAATTTCATGGCTGCAGTCACCATCTGCAGTGATTTTGGAGCCCAAAAAAATAAAGTCTGACACTGTTTCCACTGTTTCCCCATCTATTTCCCATGAAGTGATGGGACCAGATGCCATGATCTTCGTTTTCTGAATGTTGAGCTTTAAGCCAACTTTTTCGCTCTCCTCTTTCACTTTCATCAAGAGGCTTTTTAGCTCCTCTTCACTTTCTGCCATAAGGGTGGTGTCATCTGCATATCTGAGGTTATTGATATTTCTCCCAGCAATCTTGATTCCAGCTTGTGTTTCTTCCAGTCCAGTGTTTCTCATGATGTACTCTGCATATAAGTTAAACAAGCAGGGTGACAATATACAGCCTTGACGTACTCCTTTTCCTATTTGGAACCAGTCTGTTGTTCCATGT
>SJYT01067703.1:30531-295974 GCA_006410635.1 Cephalophus harveyi
AGCACTTTCACAGCATCATCTTTCAGGATTTGAAACAGCTCAACTGGAATTCCATCACCTCCACTAGCTTTGTTCGTAGTGATGCTTTCTAAGGCCCACTTGACTTCACATTCCAAGATGTCTGGCTCTAGATTAGTGATCACATCATCATGATTATCTGGGTCGTGAAGATCTTTTTTGTACAGTTCTTCTGTGTATTCTTGCCACCTCTTCTTAATATCTTCTGCTTCTGTTAGGTCCATACCATTTCTGTCCTTTATCGAGCCCATCCTTGCATGAAATGTTCCCTTGGTATCTCTAATTTTCTTGAAGAGATCTCTAGTCTTTCCCATTCTGTTCTTTTCCTCTATTTCTTTGCATTGATCACTGAAGAAGGCTTTCTTATCTCTTCTTGCTATTCTTTGGAACTCTGCATTCAGGTGCTTATATCTTTCCTTTTCTCCTTTGCTTTTCGCCTCTCTTCTTTTCACAGCTATTTGTAAGGCCTCCCCAGACAGCCATTTTGCTTTTTTACATTTCTTTTCCATGGGGATGGTCTTGATCCCTGTCTCCCGTACAATGTCACGAACCTCATTCCATAGTTCATCAGGCACTCTATCTATCAGATCTAGGCCCTTAAATCTATTCCTCACTTCCACTGTATAATCATAAGGGATTTGATTTAGGTCATACCTGAATGGTCTAGCAGTTTTCCCTACTTTCTTCAATTTGAGTCTGAATTTGATAATAAGGAGTTCATGATCTGAGCCACAGTCAGCTTCTGGTCTTGTTCTTGTTGACTGTATAGAGCTTCTCCATCTTTGGTTTGCCCAAGTTCATGTTCACTGCCTCAGTGATGCCATCCAACCATCTCATCCTCTGACATCCTCTTCTGCCCTTGATCTTTCCCAGCTTCAGGGACTTTTCCAATGAGTTGTTTGTTTGATTCTGATGGCCAAAATACTGGAGTTTCTGCTTCAGTATCAGTCCTTCCAGTGAATATTCAGGGTTGATCTCCCTTAAGACTGACTGGTTTGATATCCTCGCTGTCCAAGGGACTTCCAGGAGTCTTCTCCAGCACCACAGTTCAAAGGCATCAATTCTTTGGCATTCTGCCTTCTTTATGGTCCAACTCTCACAACCACATGTGACCGCTGGGAAGACCATAGCTTTAACTATACGAACCTTGGTCAGTAGAGTAACGCCTCTGCTTTTCAACACACTGTCTAGGTTTGTCATGGCTTTCCTGCCAAGAAGCAATCATCTTCTGATTTCATGGCTGCAGTCACCATACACAGTGATTTTGGAGCCCAAGAAGAGGAAATCTGTCACTACTTCCACCTTTTTCCCCTTCTATTTGCCATGCAGTAATGGGGCCAGATGCCATGATCTCAGTTTTTTAATATTAGTCTTAAACCAGCTCTTTCACTCTCCTCCTTCACCCTCATCAAGAGGCTCTTTAGTTCCTCTTTGCTTTCTGCCGTTAGAGTGGTCTCATCTGCATGTGTGTCTGTTGTTTCTCTCGCCTATCTTGATTCTGGCTTGTAACTCATCCAGCCCAGCATTTCTCATGATGTGCTCAATGTATAGGTTAAACAAACAGGTGACAGCAGACAGCCCTGTCATGCTCCTTTCTCGATCTTGAACCAGTCAGTTGTTCCATACAGGGTTCTAACTGTTGCTTCTTAACCCGCATGTAGGTTTCTCAGGAGACAGGTAAGATGGTCTGGTATTCCCATCTCTGTAACAGCCATCCACAGTTTGTCATGATCTACACAGTCAAAGGCTTTGGAGTAGTCAATGAAACAGAGATAGATGTTTTTCTGAAATTCCCTTGCTTTTTCTATAATCCAGTGACTGTTGGCAATTTGATCTCTAGTTCTTCTTCCATTTCTAAACCCATTTTGGACATCTGGAAGTCCTTGGTTTTCATAACACTGAGGCCTATCATGCAAGATTTTAAATATGACCTTACTAGCATGGGAGATGAGTGCAATTATCCAATGGCTAGCACATTCTCTGGTACTACCCTTCTCGGGAATTGGGA
Organism: Cephalophus harveyi; assembly: GCA_006410635.1. NCBI lineage: Eukaryota > Metazoa > Chordata > Mammalia > Artiodactyla > Bovidae > Cephalophus > Cephalophus harveyi. The sequence goes on from SJYT01067703.1 coordinate 32,558, forward strand.
TGAATGATCCCTACCTTGTCATGGTGAAGGGGTTTGATAACTCAATGAAGCCATGAGTCATGCAGTGCAGGGCCACCCAAGATGGACGGGTCATAGCAGAGAGTTCTGACAAAATGTGGTCCACTGGAGGAGGGAATGACAAACCACCACAATATACTTGCCGTGAGAACATTATGAACTGTATAAAAGGCCAAAAAGATATGACCCCAAAAGATGAGCCCCCCAGCTCTGAAAGTGTCCAAGATGCTGAACCTTTATCCATCTGTAAAATGAGGTCTTCTTTTCCCAGACCTCACATTTGTAGTCCTTTGCCCAGACCGAGTTCCTTAAGGAAGCAGGAGCCATTGACTTTGCCCACGGATCTGCATGTATGGGATGCAGGTGGGACCAAGAGCTCCCATGGCATCAGGTGGGGCAACTTGATTGAACAGTCTTGAAAGTGGATTCTTTCCCCCTACCTAGATGCCTGGTGAGTTGGCGCTGATTATCGGTTCTTTTCTAGATGGGCCTCTCCTCAGGGAGGCTTGGGCTTCCTCACACCATGGCTGCAGTTCCTAAGAACAAGCATCCTAGAAGAGAGTGCCTGGTGGAAGCTATATCTTCTTCTATGATCTAGTCTTGGAAGACACAGGGTCATTTCAGCCATATTCTATTGGTTAGGGCAGCCACAAAAGCTGATTTTTTAAAATCAATTTTCATTAAAGTATAATTGCTTTACAGTGGTATGTTACTTTCTACTGTACAGCAAAATGAATCAGCCATTCATATACATACATAGCCTCCCTTCTGAACTTCCTTCTATTCAGGTCACCACAGAGCACCGAGTCCCCTGGGCTCTACAGTAGGTCTTCCTTAGCTACCTGTTTTATACACAGTATCAAGCATATATTTGTCAAAGACTGCTTTAGGTTCAGGATTGAGGATGTATTAAAGATCCCACCTCTTGATTGGGTTTGGCAAATCATACAGGAAATATTATTATAATCATTTTGGGAAAATGCAACCTGTCACTCTGCTGTCCTGAGTTTTAGTTCGGCTGGCCACATCAAACACTGGTGTCTCTGCCTCTTTGCCTGGCACCTTTCTCTGCCTTGCTGGGTTTTGGGCTGAGCCAGCACTCAGCACCAACCTGAAAGCTCTGGGATTTGACAGAAGGTGACCTCAACTATTGGGCTTCCCAAGGTGGCACTAGTCATAAAGAACCCACCTGCCAATGCAGGAGACATAAGAGATTCCTGGGTCGGGAAGATCCCCTGGAGAAGGAAGGCATGGCAGTCCACTCTAGTATTTTTGCCTGGAGAATTCCACGGATGGAGGAGCCTGACAGGATACAGTCCATGGGGTCGCAGAGAGTTGAACACGACTGAGGTGACTTAGCATGCATGCGTGCAACCTTAAACTATCAAGTCACCTTTCTGTCACCTTCCCATTGCTCCTCTTATGCTTTTTGGGTCTTAAAAGCAGACACTTGGAGATATTAAGGTTTAGCAAATGGCATAGCTTCAGACCCTTTGACTTTTGGCTTTTCAAGGAGTTATAAGGTGGGGTGGGGTTGTAGCTTTTTGAGCAGGTGACTAAGGTACCTCTCAAATTATGCATGCTGGATTTCTTTCATGGTCCAGTGTTTAAGAATCTGCCTGTGAATGTAGGAGATGGGGGTTCGATCCCTTGTTCTGGAAGATCCCACATGCCTCAGGACAACTAAGCCTTCTCACCCTAGAGCCTATGTTCTGCAACAGGAGAAACCACCACAATGAGAAACAGTCACACCACAAAGACCCAGTGCAGCCAAAAATAAATTTTAGAAAAGAGCAACTTTCACCAGGTACAGAGTCTGCTGCCTTTTAAAAAAAATTATGCCTACCACTAGGATGGCAGATACAGTTGTAAAGAGCTACATTTTCTCCGAGGGGCTGATTTAAATGGTCACTTTATCTGGATGCATAAGCCAGGTTCTCAAAGAACCTGAGTTCCTGGAAGGAGAAAGGTGTGTAGGGAGCCCTCCGTGTGACAGCCGTGGAGGTCCAGCCCCCTTCGAGGAGAGGACACAGCCGCAGTGTGATGGGGGACCCATCACGGCTCCCCCGCACTGTTGCCATGATCTTCCCAGGGCGCTCCAGCTGCTGGTTGAGTTGTGGGGTCCAGGGGTCTGGCCACTGCCACCCCGTCTGGCGCTTCTCAAATGGACAGTCTTTTCTCAGGGGCGCCCATGGAGTTTAGCCCTTATTCCGTCTTCAGTGGGATCTGAGGCGCTCTCTGCCTGCTTCTGCTTCCTCTCGTTCATTTCACACCGGCCTCACCCACCCTCCCTACAGGTGCCTTTGCTTAGTCTCCACTCCGGTCCACACTCCAGCCCGTCTCCCTTCACCCGTGTCAGGCCCTGTCCACCTCCTACTTCAGGGCAGGCCTGCTCGGGTGGCCACGATTTCCCAGGGAGGCTCTGCCCCAGCTCCTCCCAAGGGATCTTTAAAACATAAATTGCTGACCCGGGATGCATTGGTGCTGAGTTTATCACGAAGTTAAATGCTGACATTCTTTCTCCAACTTGAGCCAAAACCAACATAAACAGCCCACTCCCCATTTGTTACCCTAATGCCATCAGCAATCTGACCAGGCCTGACCCCACCTGAGGCCTCCTGATTTATGGCCTCACCAACAGATGCCTGGCTAGTTCTTAGCCGCTGCGTCTGGTTGCCTGGGAGGAAACTGCTTCAAGAGAAATGGCAGCCTCCCCTCTTGACCTGGAGGCAATGGGCTTCATCAGGGAGGTAGTTTCAAAGTTGCAGCCTTTGCTGATGTCTGGGAAAGGACAGAGACCAAGCTCTCACTGGGTTGGCCAAAAAGTTCGTTCAGGTTTTCCCAGACCCTCTTATAGAAAAACCCCAATGAACTTTTTGGCCCACCCGGTATTTAGGGCAAAAACAAGTCTTTTCTGCATCCTCCTCATTTCTCCCCTAAGTCAGCTGACCTGAAAAGAGGGAGAGCAAAGCTGGGCCAGTGGCGTGAGAAGGCAACATGTCAGGTCCTACTCTCTTCTCCATAGTTGAATCCTGGACCCTGTTTTTCCTTTTTAACAGCGATAAGACTGTGGGCAGAATTCCCAAGTCAGTATTTTTAATCTATATTTTTTTACTATAAATTTCTATCCCATCCATACAGAAAAGTGCACAAATTGTAAGTACAGAGCTTGATGGATTTAAGTGGATGAGCTTAGATGGCTATAATTAACCAAGTCATCCTTCTGTGTTGAGATGAGTGGGTTTTTTTTGAGTGTTCTTTTTAAAGGTCTTCTTTCCAGAAGAATTCACTGTAGACTTCCTTCCTACATGCAGAAAATCTCACCCAGTTTATTCAACTTACTTGATAGGTTTTTAGCCACCTGATGCAGGAGTGACAGAGAAGCCAGAGTCGGTCACATCCTGCGGTTGCTTGGAGTTAGGATTCTTTGGCATTCTAGTCAGCAATTCTGCCATCTCCTGATGCTGCCTCACTTCCACTTTCTTCTCAACCCTGTCACACACGCTATGTGATGCCAGGATCTAGAGAATTCCAAGTGTGAAGCCCATCTCCACTTCTTGTCTTAAAAGCACTAGGCCTGTATTAAAATTCACAGCACTGAATTTGACAGTTGCATCTACCCCCGACTTAATTTCCAAAGTGCTACATTCCAAGCCAAAAGACCACGTGGAGAACCTAGGTAGCCTATTGTCTTAGCTTTCACCTGAACCTCAGAGGGGATGTTATTAGGAAAGGGAAGTTGTTAAGATGTGGCCTCAGGACCTACCAGTCAGGGAGCAAGGAAATGGGACCAGGGAGGCTTCTAAGCATTAAAGACTTGATACCAAGTCTAGTCTCCCGAAAGGTAACTGGTTCAGTTCTACAAGTGAAATCTGGAGATCACCTAAATGATGTCAAGTTGGCCTCATGGTAGTGAGGGAGCTGAGGTATTTACATTCCTGCAGCCACCAGTCATTGGTTAAGGTGTTTTATACTTCACGTGTGTGCTGACTGAACCTGAGTTCTAGTCACTAAGATGCAGATGTTGGTTGTTAGAAGTGCCTCAGGAGCCAGTGGGCATGAAAGTGGCAAAGAGATCCCAGGAGAGACACTGACCTGGAGCATCTGCCTTGCTCCCACTAGGACACAAGACAGGGATTGAAGCTAATTCTGAGATGCTACATAATTTGTTACAGTACATGAAAAGGCTGCTTTGGGGTTGGGAGTCCAGATCCCTGTTGCTCCACCAGCTTTTTGAGCCATTGATGAGCCTTGCTCTCTTACATGTGTCTTTCATTGTGCTGAGAACTACAGCCAAAGAAGGATGTTCTGTGAAAACTAAGAACCAGGGATAATCTTACTGCAAAATGTACTATACACCTGATTCCTAACCTTCATTGTTGTCAGGGAGAGGTGTGGCTACTGCTGCTAAGTCACTTCAGTCGTGTCCAACTCTGTGCGACCCCATAGACGGCAGCCCTCCAGGCTCCCCCGTCCCTGGGATTCTCCGGGCAAGAACACTGGAGTGGGTTGCCACTTCCTTCTCCAATGCATGAAAGTGAAAAGGGAAAGTGAAGTTGCTCAGTTGTGCCCGACTCTTAGCGACCCCATGGACTGCAGCCTACCAGGCTCCTCCGTCCATGGGATTTTCCAGGCAAGAGTACTGGAGTGGGGTGCCATTGCCTTCTCCGAGCAGGTGTGGAGGTGATGCAATAGCAGTGAGAGCCGTGGGAACCCGAGAGAAACGTGAGAAGGCTCGCTGTGATAATGACAGTGGCACCAGGTAGGGGAAGATCATTGGAAGCATTCTGGAGACAGTCTCCTCGTGACTGGGTCATCCAGAGCACTATAAAGTTAAAATGCCCCAAATATGCCATGGCCAGCCTGCAGTGGAGGACCGTACCTTGCTCCATATATCAGAAACCATCAGTCCTCAGAGTTGAGCATAAACCAAGAAAACACACCCACTCAAATCCTGCGACCAGCTTGATTATTTGCTTTGCCTCCAGAGATCCACTCCAGCATTCTGCACCTGGTTCTGGATTCTTAGAGGATCATTTGTTTTTACTCATCTGGAAGACAGAGGGCAAAAGAATCAGTTGATGGACTCAAGTTACTAGTAATGATAGACAGGAGAGGAGTGGTTGGGGTAATTAGTCCCCTTCAGCCAGTGGCTGCATCTCTTTCAGACTGCAGCTTCACAACTCCAGTTCACAGCTGGTGGCCGTGAGCGCTGGTTATGTTCCCTGTCCCTTCAGTTCTGGGAGTGGGAGTGACGAACCCTGACACTCCAGTGGAGGGGGTCTCATTGGTTCTCTCAGTGCATCCCATGCCTATAAGTAGTCATCTGACATGGATTCTGTCTCCAGTTGGGATTCTCATGGAGAAGGGCATTCAGTTTTCAGGATTCAAGGCTGGTAGTGTGCAGGCTGGTAAGAGAGGGTCATAATGTGAGTGGATTCCTATGATGACTGGGTCAGCTCATAGACTTGCAGATTTTTTGATGAAGAACAGGGCAGAGCTGCATGAAGAAATTGGGACTCAAAGGGGGTCCTTCTTCCAGATTAATCAGGATGAAAGCTCTGGTACATGGGAACATAGTTCAGAAATCTGAGATTCTCCAGGGAGAGCAAGAATTCTGTCAATTGAAGAAATGCAGGAATCTCCTCAAGAAGGGACTTAGCCTCTTTAGAGGGAGGACACTCTCTGAGGAGGAGTTCCTGTCCAAGCTCCACTGCAAAGGCAAGTTGATTCTCCTGATTTACCCTGGTCCCAGGCAGAGAGCCAGAGGAGTCATTTATTTAGAGTCAATTTCCAGGCCCACTGAGGACCATTCTGGGCCCTACAGGATTGCAGAGGAAGAGATTCCCTAGGTCCTGCCAAGAAGCCTAACCTCACTTGTGAAGAGCATCCCTAAGCAAGGCCCCACTCCTGGGAACTTGGGTCTACAATCTCTTCACCACACTCCTGCAGGATTGGCCAGAGTCTGGTCTGAGTACCTTCTAAGGTTAGCTCACTCCTTGTCTGACTTAGAAAAGAATGAAGGAACAGAAGTCAAAGCTTATCATTCTCTAAGTGTAGTCTTTCCCTCTGCTTCTGGAAAATCCTACCAACCCCTATGAAAAGTTGAGAGATTGCAGAATTACAAGTAGTGCTGACTATTCAATGCTTCAGTTCAGTCTAGTTCATGGGGTCACAGAGAGTTGGACACAACTGAGCACGTAGCACGCAGTCATCTCAGTGGGAGCCAAGAAATTGCCAATGAGGAACTCACCCAACACTCATCATGAAAGAGCCAGAGTCTCAGGGCCAAGTCTCTAAAAACTGCCAAGTGATTGTAGGTTAAATGCCACTTCTCTGCTCTTGTCATTCTCACTCACTGGCAAGGGCATGTGGGGTCTTTTAACCTTTAAACTATAAGTGAAGAGGAGGACAAAATGGGCATCCCCTGAGTTTTTCATCTTATTGCTCCATCTATGGCTTCAGACAGTGGCTCACATCTCCTCTGGACCACAAGATCGCCCCTCAGTTCTTTGGCTTCAGAGGTGGTTGACTCTTGGTCATGGACTATTCATTTGTTCTTCATCTACCTGCACAGAAATCCTGATGATAGACTCCATTCTACTTTCTATTAAGCCTCTAGTTTCACTTCGAAATACATGTGTTCTTGGCTTTACTATCACTATTGTTTATCTGCAGTATTTTTATTGCAATACAGAAGGAAGTCATGATTCATAACAGATTCAGTCCCTGGCACCACTATGGACTTCCCATGCATACACATTAAGTAGATCATTAAATGTTAAATAACTAGGGATGTGGTGTTTATTTTATTTGGTTACTAGAATCAGATAGAAACATGGGGACTTCCCTGGCAGTCCAATGGTTAAGACTCCAAGCTTCCAATGCAAGGGGTGTGGGTTCAATCCTTGGTCAGGGGAACTAAGATCTGACATGCCTCAGGGCAACTTAAGCCCGAGTGCTGTAACTATTGAGCCCATGCACCGCAGTGAAAGATCCCGTGTACCGCAACAAAGACCTAACAGTCAAAAATAAATACTTAAAAAGAAAAAAAAAAGGAAGCTTGAAATACCCAAGTAGTGGTGGCCTCTGAGTTTGAGTACCCCTTCTAAGTTTTTCACTTAGGAATGTGGACCAAGATGGCATGTGTTATACAATAGAAGCCTCTGATGGTTCAGTCCACCTAAAACCTGATTTTCAAGTAACTAGACCAATCCAGCATCAATCCAGTCCTATCACTCCATGGGAAATAGATGGAGAAACAGTGTCAGATTTTACTTTTTGGGGCTCCAAAATCACTGCAAATGGTGATTGCAGCCATAAAATTAGAAGACGCTTACTCCTTGGAAGGAAAGTTATGACCAACCTAGATAGCATATTCAAAAGCAGAGACATTACTTTGCCGACTAAGGTCCGTTTAGTCAAGGCTATGGTTTTTCCTGTGGTCATGTATGGATGTGAGAGTTGGACTGTGAAGAAGGCTGAGCGCCGAAGAATTGATGCTTTTGAACTGTGGTGTTGGAGAAGACTCTTGAGAGTCCCTTGGACTGCAAGGAGATCCAACCAGTCCATTCTGAAGGAGATCAGCCCTGGGATTTCTTTGGAAGGAATGATGCTAAAGCTGAAACTCCAGTACTTTGGCCACCTCATGCGAAGAGTTGACTCATTGGAAAAGTCTCTGATGCTGGGAGGGATTGGGGGCAGGAGGAGAAGGGGACGACAGAGGATGAGATGGCTGGATGGCATCACGGACTCGATGGACGTGAGTCTGAGTGAACTCTGGGAGATGGTGATGGACAGGGAGGCCTGGCATGCTGCAATTCATGGGGTTGCAAAGAGTTGGACACGACTGAGCGACTGAACTGAACTGAGAAGATTTTACCCCCACTGTCAGATTAAAGATGGTATGACATGCTCTTTGCGTTCAGAAACTAGATTTTAATAAGAAAAGGAGAGAGCAGAAGAAATCAGGTACAAACAGCCAAAAGTGCCCTCAGATGAGGCTACAACAGGATCAAGTTGCAGAGTCAAATCCCCACCCACTGGGAGTTGGCCCCTTATTGGATCCGTAAATCCTCAGCACTCCAGACACAGAAGAATCACCAACTTGACCTTCTCTAGATTTGACCTTGAAATGCCCCCAATCATGATTCCCTCTAACGTAAAGAAAGGCTTTACTTGGCCTGAAAAAGCTAACCCTTGGCTCTTCTCCTGGGGTCTCTCCAGGTTTCTCCACAGAGCCAGGTGAGCTGGAGAAAGAGATGCCAGTAAAGGATAAAATAGCAATAGCAAAAACAACAAGCTCTTCTAAGACAAAGCCTAAAATGTACAGTAGAGTATTCCAGCCTCTGATATGGGGGTATCTCTAAGAACTGTTGCTGAACTCTTTGTGGAAGGAAGAACCAATGACATTTTGAAAAGTCTACATTGATATCTTGCAAAGGTAGCCCTGTGATTATCATAATAAAAATATGCATTCCATCTTAATCCTCATCCTAACACATAGCTTTCAAAAACCCTTCTAGGAGAAATTACAAGAGTCATTGGAGCGTCTTTTGTTGGCGTATTTAGTTTTGTTTCCAGCTCCTGAATAGTTCTAGAGCTACACAGTTAAAATGGTGTCTTTTGTTATTCATAACAAGCCCCTTTAAACCATACTGTTATGTTAATGGTGTGAGTTCTGGATAACTCAAACTGAGAGCCGGTTGCCAGGAGAACCAATTTAGAATTAGAGATTTGGATGTCTCCTAATCCTATTCTTTTGGGTTTTCTGTTGTTGTTTACTTACTCAGTCATGTCTGACTCTTTGTGACCCCATGGACTGTAGACCACCAGGCTTCTCTGTCCATGGGATTTTTCCAGGCCAGAATACTGGAATGGGTCACCATTTCTTTCTCCAGGGGATCTTCCTGACCCAGGGCTCAAACCCACATCTCCTGCATTGACAGGTTGATTCTTTACCGAGGCTTCATTACGTAGGCATGACTGGCCTTTGCTCTGCAACAAGAGAAGCCGCCTCAATGAGAAGCCCTCACATCACAGCTACAAAGAAACCCCCACTGGCAGCAACTATAAAAAACCCATGCAGAGCAGCAAAAACCTAGCACAGCTAAAAATACATAATTTTTTAAAAAGCTGGTGATCATGTGAAAAATTAGACCCTTCCTGCTGGTAAAACAAAGAACAAAAAAATCTCAATTAAAGGGGACTCTCTCTTGCCCTACAATGATGGTAGAGCCCAAAAGGAAGAACACTTTTTGTCTGGCAAGAGCTCAGCCAGTGAGAGACTGTCATAACTCAGCTAATGAAAAGTCATTCAGTTCCTCCAATGGACTGTTTCCTATGGCCCTCCCAACTTCCTTTCTCCCTCTACAAGAGTTCTCTCCTTGTTGCATGGGACCTGCAAGTGCCATGCCATGGATGCAAACCTGGAATCGTACTTTATGCTGATCTTGAGGAGGGCTTCCCAGGTGGTGCTGGTGGTAAAGAACTTACCTGCCAAGGCAGGAGACATGAGAGACTCAGGTTCAATCCCTGGGTTGGGAAGACCCCTTGGAGGAGGGCATGGCAACCCACTCCAGTATTTTTGCCTAGAGAATCCCATGGACAGAGGAGCCTGGCGGGCTATAGTCCACGGGGTCACAAAGAGGCAGACATGACTGAAGTGACTGAGCACGTGTGCACACTGATCCTGAATAGACCCAATTTTTTTTTGGAGCAATCCTTGGCAGTGTAGTTAAGACTAACATTTTGATGGCTCGTATAGAGATCCAGAGAAGACCCTTGATGGCTCTGAGGTGGGCAAGCAAACAGATTCAGTTCCCACAATATCTCAATTCATGCTCACTGCTTTTCTCACGGACCCTGGGATTTGAGGATAGGTCTCTCTCCTGGATCCAAGTTTCCACCCTCTTTGCATTTTGAAGCTCTCCAGGTCTTATTCAGGATCTATTTTAAGGCTTCATCTTTTCCGGTTAAGGCTTTCTGTATCTGCAAGTACTCATTTAGCACTTCAGCCTGACTCTTGATATCAGGTTGTTCCAATTGGAACTGTGTTAGCCTTCAGCCTAATTCCTTTTGGAATGGGAGCTGTTTCATTGAAATTGCAGTTTGCCCAAACCCAGATTTGATATTTAGGGCCTCTTATATCAGAACAAGAGCTAGCTACACTTAGAATGCCTAAAAGTCTGTCTGGATCTTGTTGTTTTGGTCGCTGTCGTGTTCAACTCTTTGCCACACCATGGATTGCAGCACGTCAGGCTCCCCTGTCCTTCACTATCTCCTGGAGTTTGCACAGATTTGCTCAGTCAGTGATGCTATCTAACTATCTCATCATCTGTTGCCCCTTCTCCTCCTGCCCTCAATCTTTCCCAGCATTATGGTCTTTTCCAGTGAGTCAGCTCTTGGCATCAGGTGGCTGAAGTATTGAGCTTTAGCATCAGTCCTTCCAATGAATATTCAGGATTGGTTTCATTTAGGATCAACAAACTAAGCATCAGCTGCAAGATTTTCACAGGTTAGTTGGCTATTGCTGAGACTGCATTCCACTTTCTCTTATGGCCAAACCTCTAGTTTTTTTTTTTTTTTTTTTTTTAACTACTAGAGCATCATCTACAGAATTTTACAGAATTCACTTCTACAGAATTTTATGAGAAAAAAGGTTTGACACAGGTTTGATGAATTCACTGACTCTTGGGCATCCCAATTGTCATGATTCTTTTCTCCTTTTTGTATATGAGAAGAGAATGCCCTTGGGGTACTCATTCAAAAAACACAGGGGCCACCATCAACCCACAGGATATCAGAGCCAGCAAGGGGACCCTGTGACATGGAAGATCCCCTTTGTATTAGAGCCATTACTTCCATTGCCCATTTAATTAAGACCACTGAGAAAATCATGGGATCCTCTTTCATAATATTTGTACCTCATACAGTAGAAGCCCCCCTGAATTCTCATCACACTCAACATTTCTCAGTCAGCTGCCTTACCTCCTAAGTAGCCCCTTTGGTTAACTGCTCCTTACATAACTTTTCCACTGCAATAACCTTGACCCTGGTACTTTTCTGTCACCAGTGAGGTCCCTCACAACTGCCTAATCCTGACAGATCACCTCCTGACACCTTGTGATGATCTGAAGAGAAATCCTCTGGGTAATGCTGTTTTTTCAGTGTTCACAGATGGCTCTTATTTAGAAGGTGACAGTGGCAGGTCTTGTGCCGGATATGCTATTGCAATTCATTTGGATATCGAGGCAGCACCTTTACCTGTGGATACTTCTGCCCTACAACCTGAACTACACCCTCTTACATAAGCTTGTACTTTAGCCAAGGGCAAAATTGACAGTATTGTTATTGATAATAGATACAGGGCTTCCCAGGTGGCGCTAGTGGTGAAGAACCTGCCTGCCAATGCAGGAGATTGTAAAGATGTGGTTTGATCCCTGATCAGGAGAATCCCCTGAGGAAGGAAATGACAAACCACTCCAGTATTGTTGCCTGGAGAATCCCACGGACAGAGGAGCTTAGTGGGCTACCATCCACGGGGTTACAAAGCGTCAGACACGACTGAAGCCATTGAGAATGTATGCACACACATGATTTCTGAAAAGTTCATGGTTTTGGAATGTCATGGAAGCAATGTGGCTTCCTTATTTCCAGTGGAAATGTTTAAAATGAACCCTATATTTGGGAATTATTTAGGATGCAGTACTTTTACCTGCTGCTTTAGCTATAAGATCCTGGAGCATTCTAAACTTGACTCTCCGGAAGCTAAGGGAAATCACCTTGTTGACATTTCCTCAAAGAACGCTACCCTTAAAGGAACCAGTAGCAGCCAAATTTCTGTCATGGTCCAAAGGAATATATTCCAAGTGATAAGTTAAAAAAAAACTGGCTCTGAGGTTGATGGTTGGGCTTCTCTACAGGAAAAAAACAAAACAAGTTGGGAAATGCAATATCTGAGGTTATTGATATTTCTCCCAGTAATCTTGATTCCAGCTTGTGCTTCATCCAGCCCACCATTTCACATGATGTCAATAACCTCAGATATGCAGATGACACCACCCTTATGGCAGAAAGTGAAGAGGAGCTAAAAAGCCTCTTGATGAAAGTGAAAGAGGAGAGTGAAAAAGTTGGCTTGAAGCTCAACATTCAGAAAACGAAGATCATGNAAATACAACCATTCCATTGTTGGTTTGGTCAACAACAGAACTGGGTTGTTTAGTCCAAACCAGAGCTACAAGAGACTCAGATTCCCACCGCTCACCACAGTACCTGCATTAAACCATTGGTCTACTGACAACAACATTCATGAATACTGGCGAGGAAATGAATGAAACTGAAAAACTGCCTACCTCCCTTGTGCAAAATACAACCTGGGGAAGTCTTTTTTGTTGTTCCCAGTCACTAACAGCCTAATGGACCCCCATGCCTAACGGACCATTTGATGTCTGGCAGATGCATTTCATATGGCTTCCTCGATCTCATGGATATAAATGTATTTTAGTCATGGCGATCATGTTTTTACTCCGCACCAAAGCCTTCCCTTGCAGACAGGCTACTGTCTCTTCCATGGTTAACATCCTTTTGTTAAGAAAACCATCCCTACCTGGGACATTCCTATCTAATTTCAATGATTGAGCACCCATTTTACTGGTTGAGTACTTCAACAAGTACTTCAACTTGAAGTCTGCACCATGTGGCTGGTCTGATAACACTTTCACTGTCGATTACTCCCCTCAGTCTTCTGGCCTGGTAAATGCACTAAGGACATTAAGACTCAATGGGCAACATTTCTACAGGTCTTCCAACTACCTTGGCTAAAAGCATTACTGTTGGTCCTTCTAAATCTCAGATCCACCTCTTTGGAAACTCATTAACTCTCCCCCTTTGAGATAGTCCCAGGAGGCCTGATGCCCTTGGCTCCTGCCTCTTTTGATTGAGATATTCCAGTCTTGCAAAGACCTAATAACTTCCATTAGAAATAACCAAGTATGTGTAGAACAATCTCTTTACAATGTACCCTAGAAAGATGAAGACATTCATCTCAGCTTGCAATGTGGATATCTCACCTATTACTAAAGACACTACCAGAAGACAACTTTTTTGATTAAGACCAGTTAGACCTTTAAAGGACATGAGTAAATTTGTTAAAGAATTGCAATGAACTAATTTATTCAAACCCATTCTGAGTTCTTTCAGTTCAGTTCAGTCGTGTCTGACTCTTTGCGACCCCATGGACTGTAGCTTGCTGGGTTTCCCTGTCCATCACCAACTCCCAGAGTTTACTCAAACTCATGTCCATTGAGTCAGTGATACCGTCCAACCATCTCATCCTCTGTCATCCCCTTCTCCTCCCACCTTCAATCTTTCCCATCATCAGGAGCTTTTCCAATGAGTCATTTCTTCGCATCAGGTATTGGAGTTTCAGCTTCAGCATCAGTCCTTCCAATGAATATTCAGGACTGATTTCCTTAAGGATTGCCTGGTTGGATCTCCTTGCAGTCCAAGGACTCTCAAGAGTCTTCTCCAACACCACAGTTCGAAAGCATCAGTTCTTCGGTGCTCAGCCTTCTTCACAGTCCAACCCTCACATCCACACAGAACTACTGGAGAAACCATAGCCTTGACTAGACGGACTTTTGTTGGTAAAGTGATGTCTCTGCTTTTGAATATGCTGTCTAGGTTGGTCATAACTTTTCTTCCAAGGAGCAAGTGTCTTTCAATTTCATGGCTGCAGTCACCACCTACAGTGATTTTGGAGCTCCCAAAGATATAGTCTCTCACAGTTTCCATTGCTTCCCCATCTATTTGCCATGAAGTGATGGGACCAGATGCCATGATCTTCATTTTCTGAATGTTGAGTTTTAAGCCAACTTTTTCATTCTCCTCTTTCACTTTCATCAATAGGCTTTTTAGTTCCTCATCACTTTCTGCCATGAGGCTGGTGTCATCTGCATATCTGAGGTTATTGATATTTCTCCCAGTAATCTTGATTCCAGCTTGTGCTTCATCCAGCCCACCGTTTCACATGATGTACTCTGCATATAAGTTAAATAAGCAGAGTGACAATATATAGTCTTGATGTACTCCTTTTCCGACTTGGAACCAGCCTGTTGTTGTTCCATGTCCAGTTCTAATTGTTGCTTCTTGACCTGCAGGCATATTTCTCAAGAGGCAGGTCAGGTGGTCTGGTATTCCCATCTCTAAGAATTTTCCACTTAGTTTATTGTGATCCACACAAAGGCTTTGGCATAGTCAATAAAGCAAAAGTAGATGTTTTTCTGGAACTCTCTTGCTTTTTCTATAATCCAGTGGATATTGGCAATTTGATCTCTGGTTCTTCTGCCTTTTCTAAATCCAGCTTGAACATCTGGAAGTTCATGGCTCACATACTATTGAAACCTGGTTTGGAGAGTTTTGAGTGTTACTTTACTAGCATGTGAGATGAGTGCGGTAGTTTGAACATTCTTTGGCATTGCTTTTCTTTGAGATTGGAATGAAAACTGACCTTTTCTAGTCCTGTGAGTTCTTTAGAAATCTCTAAATCCATCAAGGTGTGTGTTGCATGGTGGATGTACCCTTGGAGACACAACTGGTTGGGCTTATCTGAAGTTTGTTTATCAGTTACCCAAATCCATCAGCCTCAAGGGAGATCAATGCCTCTCCTCTGGATGCCCATGTGAAGCATTTAAGATTTGTCTTGCCCCCAAAAGGGGTCCTCCTAGCTGAGGTGCTCTTCTTCCCATTTACTGCTGCACTAGCCAGGCTGTAGTTCAGCCTCAGTCTCCAGTGAAGCTGTCCATGTCCTTGGGTCTGGAGGTCTCCATAGTCTTGCATATGAAGTCCATTTCATGGGGAGAGATTTGGAGTTCTGCTCTATGCCTTTAGACCCAGAGAGCAGAATCTGAGCTGTGGCTCCAGGGATCAGGTGGGGGCAATGGTGAGCATCTCTGACATCCCCACTTTAGGAGGTGAGTGCTCAGTGCATGGGGGGAGCAGTAAATCCAGATCTCCTTGGCTTATTTCTCACCATGAAACCCCTGCCCCATGAGTCCCAGTATTTTCAGCAGGATGGAACTCAAGGTAGGATCTCCATCCCATGGGTGGGGGGTCCCGTGGAAGGAGGGGGTTCCCCACATCTCAGCCATATTCATATAGGACTTAGGTTCAACAAGTTTCTGGAGCAGGGCAAGCAATGCTGATGTCCTGCATCTCTCTGAAAGAAAGCTGGGGCCTGAGGGAAAAGGGGGCCCTGGGTCACTGGCTGTTCCCTGCTGGAGTGGAGTTTAAACCTCTTTCTGAGCTACGAAGGGGGAAGGGAGTCTGCAGGTCCTGGTTCAAAACCCACAGACTGAGACTTCCCTAGTGGTCCAGCGGTTAAGACATTGTGCTTCCAGTGCTGGGGCCACAGGTTCGATCCCTGGTCAGGGAACTAGATCCCCCATGCTGTGTGGCATGGCCAAAAAATTTGCCAACATCACCGCTAATGACAAAACCACACCCTGTAGTTCTAAATTGTAGGTTTTCTTGATTAAGTGTTTGTTCATTTGCTGTAGGATCTTTGGGTCATTTCCTGACACTTTCGAATGGTCAACATTTTCCCCAGGGAACAAGTCCATCTCAGAACCCCTTATGCTGTCATGCTGGAAGTAGACCTCTGTGTGTGTGTGTTTAAAGAAATGCATAACACTGACGTTTGCTTCAAAATATAGAATGGAAAGTAGATGGAGTATAGATAAGACTTATGAGATAATTTTTGAATAAGGACATGAATGTAGAGTGCTATCTTTGCATAAGACCCTCCAGAATATTTCCCCATATCCTTTGAATCTGTTCATTCTATTGACCAGTTCAAAGAAAGAATGGCAACTCTTAGTCTTTTCTCTATGAGCGATTCCTTTGGACAGAACTCTGAATCTGCTTTTTGTATTACTGTGCTTTGCTTTTTTATAATAATTGCTCGTTAATAGGTGTAGACTGAGTGATGGCATTAGAAGACTGCTTGGCTGCAAGCCCCATCAATATAGGGCAGGAATTGAGTGAGATATACGGAAAACTATCAAGGATCTCACACTTATTTCACATGTGAATCAAAGTGGGGAGAGGAATCTTTGCAACAGAAAGATGTTAGAGTGAGATATCTTGGCATCCATGGAAGTGGGCCATGTCCTTCAGACATGAGGCCATAAGAAATACTCACCACTTCCAGAAGGGACCAACAGCGAGACTCCCATGATCAGGCTTCAGGTGAATTATTGGCATTAAAGAGACCAAATTATTTGTCCTGTAGGTTATCGGACATTCCAGATGAATGCATCATGAGGCTTTGAAAGACAGTGAGTCGGTCTGTCATAGATCTCCTCTAGGGTCCCACCTTCTGGACATGTGGTAGAAATACTCAGAGGTGACCAGGGTTAAGATTCCACTTGAAGTCAGACATTGTCCCTTCCATGGGGGCCTGAACCTCAGAAAGTACGAGAAAGCCTTGACTGACCGCTTCAGGTCTGAGGGCTCCGTGGGGCTTATGAGATACTTATGAGACACACTTGCCACAACTGACTCAGGGTTGGTGATCAAAAAGTGACTAAACGAGACCCTTCCAGTCAGGTGGGTAGAGCCTGGCACTGCCCACATGCGCGTGACAATGTGCGTTGGCTGTTAGTGGGGCTGGGGGTTGGACAGGCAAGAGTGTGCAACTTCACAGTCTAGATCGTACAATTTTAGTTGCTTGGTCTCTCCCAGTTTTAGGCAAACAGGAACAACCAAAGCTTATGCAGAAATTGAACAAGGCTTCGCACTTCTCAGAAATCCAGGCTGGTTTAGTTACTGTGTTATAAGGAATACCAGGGTGGGATTACATGTCCCTTTTTGACCCAGAACCAGATAAAGGCATTCACACATGACGACAACGTATAGAGAAAGCCATCATTCAACATCAACCCCATCAGTGGTAACACTCATCTTGGTAGGCTGTCCATAAAGGCATATAAGTGCTGTTTTGCCCAAGAAAACAGAACCTTGTCCATCAGAAATACCTCCTGAGAAGTAACAATCTACTTGTTCTTTAGGGATATTCAGCCAAAGACATTGATGTCTACCTTGAATGTAGATTTTAAGATTCAGTATAAAAACTTAATCTATTATAAATTTGCTGTGATCTCTAATTTTGGGGTTTCCCAGGAGGCAGGAGTGGTAAAGAACCCTCCTGCCAATGCAGGAGACCTGAGAGACGTGGGTTTGATCCTTGGATCAGGAAGATCTCCTGGAGGAGAGCATGGCAACCCACTCCAGTACTCTTGCCTGGGAAATCCCATGGACAGAGGAGCCTGGCGGGCTACAGGCCATAGTGCTGCAAAGAGTCAGAGATGACTGAAGCAACTTAGTACATACATAATCTCTAGTTTCACAAACTTCACTTGCTAAAATGGTAGAAAAAGTGATTTGATCTCATCACTCACAATATAGGAGACTGGGAGAAAGCAAACCAAGTGAGGAAGAGATGCCATCTCTGGGAAACTTACATTGCCACCCAACAGCCTTCATTTTGATGACTTCACTTGATAGCAGTCAGCTCCTGGGGGAGATTATTTCAACTGAAGAACTGCCTTCTCCCAGTTTATATACCCATTTCCTGACATCACCCCTGCCAGTGACAAATCAATACAAGATAGAGAGGTCTGATGCGCTTGCCCCTACTCAGGAAGAGTTTTATGGAGTCTTCCGTGTTTAGAACTGCTTGCTGGACCAAAAGAAAGATGGACAGTTCAACTTCTCTACCCAGCCAATCCTGTTTCCTACTTGGCTTCCACAGGTATCAATCCCAAGGTCACTCTGGACAGCAAGCCAGGTAAGAGATGAGGAAAAAAAGCATCAGGGTCTCTATTTGAGAAAGTGTCTTCAAGGGTAAAGCTAGCATCTAAGAAGCTAAGCAAGAACCAGGCTCCAAGCAGGAGAACTGAAAACCTTGGCACCTTCTGCCGTGAAAGACTTCTCCAGGCAGGCACCAGGCAGCAGCCTCGGGAGACCTCAGAAAGCCAGAGCTGCAGCGCATCCAAGTGGTGTCTGTTACATTCAAGGCAGACCGGACCTACACACAGCTGTGAGCAGAGAAGCAAGGGAGTCAGCCTCAAGGTACAATGAGTCCCCCTCTGGACTGAGTGGTTTTCTCAGTTCAGTAAGCAGGGATATTTGCAGAAGCTTCTGTCCTGCCATTTCAGATGCACCTACCCAGGCTTGCCGGCAGCCTGCCAGGATGTTGGTGGTCACAGCATGCTACAGGTTGACATGACAGTCACCTACTTGTCCCAGAGCATTTGAGCCACGCTTTCTCCCCATACTCCACACATACAGGAATTAGCATGGGGTGGTAATGACAACTTGCTGAATAGCTCCTGGGCCTTAAGTTCTGCCTGGTGACGCGCCAGACACCATGAGGTATCTAGACCCAGAAGCTTGCAGGTTGAAGGATGCCCGCCTTTCTGTCCTCCTGCCTGGTTGCTGCTACTACCCTGGCTTCCTCTTCCAAGGTGGTCGCCTCCACCCTGGGCAAACATGCAGGAGATCTCAGAGGGGTGGTCTGT
The DNA here is from genome assembly GCA_006410635.1 of Cephalophus harveyi. Classification (NCBI taxonomy): domain Eukaryota; kingdom Metazoa; phylum Chordata; class Mammalia; order Artiodactyla; family Bovidae; genus Cephalophus; species Cephalophus harveyi. The sequence continues at coordinate 51,157 of SJYT01067703.1, forward strand.
TTCAGAGTCAAGAGTGCTCCAGACAGAAAGAAGTTTCAGCCACCAGTTGCACTTCTAGCTAATGAGAGAATCAAAGTCCCGGTCCCACCCTCTTGCCCTGCTCTGCCCACACCCTCTCCCCAGCAGAGGATGCCCCAGGCTCTAGGTGATGGAGCCCCAAAATGAAACTAATGGGTCTCAGAGTGAAGAGGTCCACACATGCTTCCTGCTGACCGTGAATGGATACATGGAACAGCAGGGGAATAATGAGTTTCTAGTGTGTTAAGGCAACAGAGGGGCTTGTGACTTTTGTATCTGGGAGAGAAAACAAGTCCACAGATGGATCTGGAAATCAAGCTTCAGAAACAAATAGAAATCTAGAGGTAACTAGGAATAGGAACTAAAACTTGTTCTCTAAAAGTGGAAGATTCCAGAGAGAAGGTTCACAGGGATAACCAAATGCACCAGCCCCAACAGCTGGGCAGACAGAACCAGCTCCAAACAAGCTCAAGATAAACCTTAACTTATCCAGTATCTAAGAAGATAAAGCATCAGAAAGCAAGAGGAGAGATTCTGAGTGCCCTTCACTCTCCCAAAGTCTGTTTGCTGGGGGAAGAGTTCTAAGCGACTAGCAGGTCAGGTGGTGCTCACTGGGGGGCATCCTTCTCCATCATGATTACTGAAATGCCTGCTGTTAAAAGGGAAGGAGGGGAATAGATGACCAGTGCAAGTCTGATGCATGAAACAGGGCACCCAAAGCCGGTGCTCTGGGACAACCCACAGGGATGGGGCTGGGTAAGGATGAGGGAGCGGGGTTCAGGATGGGGGGACACATGTATACGTGTGGCCGACTCATCGATATGGCAAAAAACCATAACAATATTGTAAAGTAATTATCCTCCAGTTAAAACAAAATTGAAAAAGAAAAGGGGAAGGAGTGAGAAAAGGCATCAGCAAGGGTCCTGTGACTCCTGTGAGCACATGCTTATCAGGTACCCCATCCCCAGACAGTGGGGAGCAGGCTTGGAATCTTTAAGGCAACTGGTCTTCTCAGATCAGCCTCCAAGAGCATGTTGCCCTGATCTCTGCACCTCCTCTGGGTCTGATTGGTTTGGCCTTTAAGTTTAATCCCTCCTTTCTAAGCTGATGCAAAACAAACACCATGCTCGCTTTCTTCTTCAGAGATGGAGATCCCACCCATGCCCCACTGAGCGGTAGGGAAACAGACTTCTGCTCTCCCGGGTCAGGAAGGAGACACTCAGGGGATGGCCTGCTCCTGAGCCCCTGGCCTCCCCCTCATTCCCGAAGCCAGAGGCTGGAGCCACTGTCAGCTCTCATTAGAGAAGCCCACTATCCTTGCTTCCATTCTTAAGATGGCAATGAGGGGGTAATCACCTCCACAGGGGGTCAGGGTGGGCCCTCTTGGCCCAAGTATTCAGGCTCATTAAGATCCAGGAGATGCTACTGGTCCCCATGCACTAAGCAATTATGACCAGCTTTGTTCAGGTCCCTCATCACGGCCCAGAAACTAATTGATCCCGAGTTGGAAGGCTCCATCTTGGTGAATGCAGAGCCCCCGTAGGAAGAAAAAAATGGTAAGTGTCATGGAAAACTAAGTCTGAGTTTTCCCCAAAGTGATTTCTCTTAAAATACATCCTTTGGGGCATGCGCCCCCTCCTGTTGCAGTAGACATGGAACAGTCTGAGCATCTAGTTAGTTTGGCCATTTAGATAAGCTGGTTGTTTGAGAGAAAATATTAATATTAATATAAGTCAGGGTAGCCAAAAGTCATCTGGAGTTTAGAGAGTGTGGTCCCAGCAGCACAGTGGCCAGGGAAGGGGCCCAGAAAAGGCAGGTTAAGGAAACCGACAAGCTCGTTTTCCAAGAGCAGACGATTTCAGAGGAGGCTCCTAATGAAGCAAAATACACGAGCCCCACCAGCAGGGCGGCCATAGTCAAAGTTCATCGTGAACACGGTTGATGACTTTTCCTATATCTCAGAAAGCACGATGCCTCTTCCCTTCTGTTCTGTCTTCAGATCATGGTAGATCTTGCTCTGGTAGAGGCATGAGTTCCATAAAACATTCCAGTAAGATTACATATGGCTCCCAAAGTGAAGTCCAGAGAGAGACTCTACAAATGGTTATTTCCCTTTCAGTGGAATTGAGGGCAGGGGAGGCAGTGGGAGGTGACCAGGAAAGGCACAGTAAATAAGAGTGAAGTAGTTATGCAGCTTTAAGTTGTTTCCTTCTGCATTGGTCAAAATTTCTAGAGATTAAGTTCATCCTTTCCTCCTGGGCTTCCCTGGTGGCTCAGCTGGTAAAGAATCCGCCTGTAACGTGGGAGACCTGGGTTTGATCCCTGGATTGGGAAGATCCCCTGGAGAAGGGAACAGCTACCTACTCCAGTATTCTGGCCTGGAGAATTCCATGGGCTGTATAGTCCGTGGGGGTCACAAAGAGTTGGACACGACTGAGTGACTTTCACTTCACTGGGTATTTTCTCCCTGGTATAGGAGGGAGACAGCCCATGGAGATTCCAAATCTCAATGTGATCTAAGATCACAAATAAGCATTTTAGGAAGGGTAATTTCCACTCAGTTTTTCCATTTCTTCCATGTCTGCTGTTTAATTACCAGCCTAAAATAATCCTTATACCAAAGACATTTTAGAGTTACAAGTCATACCGCTGCAACTCTCTGCTCCTATCTGTGTAGACAGGTTTCAAAATTAACTCCTCATAACAATGCCTTTTGGGGCAAGCTGGGCAACACCCCAGGAGAAAAGCCCCAGATTTTGCAAACAAGTTGGTATTTTAAAAAAGTATATAAAAAGTTACTCAGTTACTACATATCTGGCATGGTTCTAAACAATTTTACTTCAAAGTATTTTGAGGACTAAGCAAACTTTTTTCTAATCTCACCTTCATTTTAAGGGCTTCCCAGGCAGCGCTAGTGGTAAGTAATCCACCTGCCAATTCAGGAGACTTAAGAGATGTGGGTTCAATCCCTGGTTCGGGAAGATCCCCTAGAGGAGGAAATGGCAACCCACTCCAGTATTCTTGCCTGGATAATCCCATGGACAGAGGAGCCTGGTGGACTACAGTCCATGGGGTCACAAAGAGTCAGACATGACTGAGCATATCTAAGGAGGTTGAGGTACAGAGGTGTTTAGTAACTTGTCCAAAGATTAGTGGTCAGGCAAGATGCTCTCTCAGTCCAGCCCCAGTCTAACGCTTGATCCAACTGCTTCTTGTTATGGACGTTCAAGTGGGTCACAGGTGCCGATGTATGTCAAAAGGCAGGAGTGTTCATTGCTTTAGAGTTGGAAAACCATTTTTTAATGATATCATCATATTCCTTTTCTGTTAAATGTATTTCTTAAAGGTAACGTTCAGATTTGCCCTTGTGAGGACAACCACTGAATTTCTTGATAAAATGAGGATGCATCCTCGTTTGCAAGGGTTGGCAGGGCTGGCAGGGGGGAGCATCTATGCAGTTTTGAAAGAGAAAGTTGAGTTCATGTTCTAAGTGGAGATGGCTGTGGTAGGCATGGCTGCCCATGGTGGGAGGAGCTGGTGCTGAAATAAGCTCCCAGAAACCCTCAATTCAGCCTTGAAGCAACCCAGCATCTCCGTCACCTGAGACTTTAATAAGCACTTTCTATTATTGGGGTCATAAATAGGACAAGAACAGATACCCAAACGGGATCCTCGACAAGATGGATGGGTATTTGTCAAACATCTAAAGTGCATCTTCCTGCCCAGACAGGGTGACTGATCAGGTGGGTTTATAGATTCTCCTGGCTCTAACATTTCATGATACTGATCTTGGTTGTATCAGAGTTCTTGGGGGTAGGCATTGCTTTCCAACTCACTGGGCAGCCATCATGCAGTTCCACCCTATTTTACAAACCAAGAATATTTAGTAGAAAAACAGCCTCACTTTACTCAGCTAGGAAACCCAGTCTGAAGGCAATACAGCCTCCCAGGGCCTCCCTGCTATCTGGAATCATCATTTGCACCTTGCAACCCCAGCAGCGTGCGCCAATCTGTACGCCGGATGAACTGAGCCCTGCTGGACCCAGGTTCATTATCAGCAGTATCTACTGTATACAGTTGTTGAAAATGGATCCTGCAGATGTGGGCCAGCTGTTTATACTTAGCCGTTAAGTGTCCCTGCGATGCTGGCGGCCTCTGACAAAAGGGATGCCTTGCAGAGAACAGTGCATCTCTCAAAGACTGTCTAAATCAGGCCCAGATGTCTACATGCAACTCGCATTTCTTCATGAAGACTTTTAGAGAACTAGGTTTTCCCTGAGGTTTATCAGTAGAATGTGCGAGCCAGCATGTACAACTCCTAGGGGAAGGATCTGAGTAGCGGCTGGGTGCTGGCAACTAGAGAAACACTCCTGTCATGGAAGTCAACCCTCAAAGCTATGAAGTTGACAGGTACTTTCACATCTGTAAAATGGGCACACTAGTTTGCCTGCAGACACGTGGCCGATGACACTACTGATTGGTCAAGGGCTTTGGTATTCTAAAAAAGATATCTATTTAGCCCAAAATGTCAGTTCCAGTCTTAGTAATAGATCTTCCCACTTCCAGTTGTGTAGACATGATTACCCCAAGTAGGGCAAGATTTTCTTGCTAAGGTTCTAGCGAACAGGATGTAGGTGGAATTGGTGAGCTCAGGTTCTAGGCTGTGTTCTTAAAGGAGGCATCTTTCACCTTCCTACTGGCTGGGATACCGACAATGACTGGCACGCCAGCAGCCACCTTGTAACATGAGGTGACTTTAGGAAGCTATGCCTTGAGTGAAGTAATAAGACTAAAGGAGGCTGGGTCCCTACATCACGCCCACACTAGAGGGACTGCCTCTAGATTTTAATAAGGCAACACACATTTGGTTAAGCCATTATTCTTTTAGGTTTAACAATCATTCCTCGATGAACCGAGTACAAAGTAACATACCTCCTCCCTCTTTTACATGCACAGGCAAAAAACACAAGCATACCCGGTTACCAGATCTCCTTCATGCCCCTGGCCAGCCACCTTCCATGATGCTGGGTAAAGAGGCCATGGGATCTTAGCAACAGTTCTGAGCATGAGGAAAAGATTTAAGAGGAAACACTGAGCCAAATCTAGGTTTATGGCTTAATCTCTCTCTAGTCAAGTTAAATAGAGAAGGCAATGGCACCCCACTCCAGTACTCTTGCCTGGAAAATCCCATGGGCCGAGAAGCCTGGTAGGCTCCAGTCCATGGGGTCACAAAGAATCAGACACGACTGAGCGACTTCCCTTTGACTTTGCACTTTCATGCATTGGAGAAGGAAATGGCAACCACTCCAGTGTTCTTACCTGGAGAATCCCAGGGATGGGAGAGCCTGGTGGGCTGCTGTCTACGGGGTCGCACAGAGTCGGACATGACTGAAGTGACTTAGCAGCAGCAGCAGTCAAGTTAAATAGGTCAGACACAACTCTTGAGTTTTTATTTGTCTTATAGAAGCTGGTTGGGGTCTTGACAGTTCTTAAAGGGCTCAAAGAACAGACAGCTCTGGGTCAAACACTTTATTCAGACAGAAGTCCTGTGAGGCAGGTGTTGCTTCCAGATCAACCCGAGGCTCAGGGAACGCCGTCCCTTGCCTACGGTCACTCAGCTCATGGTAGGGCGAGGCTTTCAACCACCACACTCGACTCCTAAGGCAGGAGTCCCCGGCCTCTGGGCCACGGCCTGGTACCTCCTGTCAGATCAGCTGCAGCATGAGCTTAAAGTGTGCAATAAGTGTAATGCACTTGAGTCACCCTGACGCCATCCCCTTTACCCCAGTTCATGGAAAAAATGGTCTTTCTTCCATGAAATCCATCCCTGGTGCCAAAAAGGCTGGGGGCTGCTGCCCTAAGGTACAGCCCATAGCCAACTGCGCAGCTAAGAGCAACCCCAGGCTCTGACGGTCATCTTGAAATTGGTCATTGGTCATCTGACCAGCATCATCTTGATTCAGTACTGTTAGCCTTCAGTTTCAGGGTCAGTTTGTTGCGTTTCTTGAGGCCAGTTCTCAAAACTAGGGGAGCTTACATCATGGCTACGGGCTTCCCTTGTGGCTCAGCTGGTAAAGAATCTGCCTGCAATGTGGGAGACCTGGGTTCGATCCCTGGGTTGGGAAGATCCCCTGAAGAAGGGAACAGCTACCCACTCCAGTATTCTGGCCTGGAGAATTCCATGGACTGTATAGTCCATGGGGTCACAAAGAGATGGACATGACTGAGTGAATTTCACTTCACATCACAGCTACAGCCTGGTCTTCATGTAGTTATTTCTTCCACCTGGTGGTTTTAGTATCTATAAGACAACTCATAGGCCATGGCTCAGAATATTATCTATAGCCTTTGCGAAGGAACTAAAGCCCCCTGATTATTCTTAAGTGAAGTCGCTCAGTCGTGTCCGACTCTTTGCAACCCCACGGACTGTAACCTGCCAGATTCCTCCGTCCATGGGATTTTCCAGGCAAGAATACTGGAGTAGGTTGCCACTTCCTTCTCTAGGGGAACTTCCTGACCCAGGGATCAAACCCAGGTCTCCCGCATTGTAGGCAGACACTTTACCGTCTGAGCCACAGGGGAAGCCCTTGTGGCTCAAAAATATTACCCAGAGACAAAGACATACCAAGACATATTTAGACAGGCACAGTGCAAGATCTAGCTTCCTTTTCTAAGTTTTTAGTCGTGAGTTAGATATTACAATATACAATTTACTAGTTTATAAAGAACAGTTGGAACAAACAAAACTTTTAAAGTCTTCTTCCCATTTTTCCTCAGTCTCAGGGATTAGAGATGGTCTGGATAAGTGTTCCTGAGAACAGAGTCAGAGCCCTGGTCTCAAGGCACAGGGAAAGAAAATCAAGTTCAACAAAACGGCAGCAGGTCTAAACCAAATGGTAGCCAGACAAAGCAAAATGGCCATCAAAAAGCACAACACAGAACACAGAGTTAAAACACTCATATAGACCTGGCAGTCATCAGACACTCCCTTAAATACAAGAATACAGTCTCAGAAAACCCCCTAGAAAGACACAGAACTTCAGATCCAAGTACTAACAGAGTCAATGAAAATATCTCAGGTCTTCAAACATTTCAAAGGAAGGAAAGGAAGCCTCCTTTCCTTTATGCTTAATGACTAAATCATTATTTGCTCTCTATTGACTGTTTTCTTTTGGTTCTGCGTTTTCTCACTTCTCTTCTTCAACTTATTCTTTGGCTAAAGTTTTTCCAGACAAAAGGCAGGCTGAGGACAGGGAGGGCATAGGGTCTTGCTTCATCTCAGGAGCAGGCACACAGGCTTTTGGGGGATATGTGTCAGGCCCGGCCCGTGACCTGCACGTACAGTCTTGCTCGTCTTTGCAACTGTTTGATAGGAGACTGAGGTTTAAAGCAGTTAAGACCTTGTCAGAGGTCACAAGGCAAGAGCCAAGCCCAGATTTCAGGTTTTGACTTTAAGGAAAAAAAAAAAATTGCAAACTACTGAAGAGGGGACTCAGCCCCAAGAAAGGATCCAAGACTTTAGCAGCTTCGTTAACCGAGCTATGGCAAGACTGGCGTGGGGGACGGGCTTGAACTCGGCCACTGGAAAAAGTCACGGCTTCCAAGTCTCTGCCCTTTCAGCCCAAGTGCCTATTTAGATTAGGCCCCGACAGGCCTCGGGAGGGCAATTACCAGAGAGTGTTCAATTTCTCCTTCCGTAGCGGCTTGGGGCTGGGAAATTGTTTCTCCCCTGCAGCCTTCCCACACCCGCAGCTGCGGCTTCTCTGTCAGTGCATTGCCAACAGGTTGGAAATGAACGTGTTTCCTGCGCAAGGCTGAAGGGAAGGATGCACGTGTGTTCCTCCCACCCTCCAGCCCTGGTTCTTAAACCTGGGAAAACGCGATCACCCAGCTGATAACGCTAGGCACTGTCTAATCCAGGGGACCCCAACCTCTGGGATCTAATACCTGATGATCTGAGCTGGAGCTGATGTAAATCAGAAATAAAGTGCACGGTAAATGGAATGCATTTCAATCACCCAGAAACCATCCCCTACCCCCACCCTGGTCCATGGAAAAAGTGTCTTCCATAAAACTGGTCCCTGGTGCCAAAAAGGTTGGGGACTGCTGGTTTAGGGTTTCTGAGGATGATGAAAGGAAGTGAGGGTGCTAGACAGTGGAGGGGAAGTCTGGCTGACCTCTGCTGAGCCCTTCTGCCTCATAAGCCATGGCAGGAGTTGCTGGGATGGGGACCTCGCCTAGACGAACAGCTCTACCTCATTCCTCGCCATCCCTCTGCCCTGAGGGTGTGTAGAGACCTGGATAATTGCACACCTCTTGGCTAGGACTTCCTGCCCCATCTGAGCGTACTTATTTCCTTTATCACTTCCTCTGTTGCATGAGCTGGGTCTTGCAAGGTGTCAGGTGGAGGAGGGGTGGGAGACAGTTCATCCCAAAGTTTACTCTTTTGGTCCATTGATGCTTAAGCCATTTGAAGTGACCCAGTCAACTGCCCACTTGACTTCACACTCCAACAAAGGTCCGTATAGTCAAAGCTATGATTTTTCCAGTAGTCATGTAGGGATGTGAGACTTGGACCGTGAGGAAGGCAGAGCACCAAAGAATTGATGCTTTCAAAATGTGGTGCTGAAAGTCTCTCGAGAATCCCCTGGACTGCAAGGAAACCAAATCAGTGAATCCTAAAATAAATCAAGCCTGAATGTTATTGGGAGGACTATTGCTGAAGCTCCAATACTTTGGCTACCTGATGTGAAAAGCTGACTTATGGAAGAGATCCTGATGTTGGGAAAGATTGAGGGCAAGAAGAAAAGAGGGCAGCAGAAGATGAAATGGCTAGATAACATCACTGAATCAATGGACATGAGTTTGAGCAAACTCCAGGAGATAGTGAAGGACAGGGAAGCCTGGCATGCTGCAGTCCATGGGGTTGCAGAGTCAGACACGACTGAGCCACCGAACAGCAGCAATATATATGTATAGCTGGTTCACTTTGCTGGACACCTGAAGCTGACAACACATTGTAGGTCAACTATACACCAACAAAAATAAGATAGCAAATTATTTTTTAAAAGTGTGTTTAACTGCAACCATGTGCCAGTTCGACAGTGCATGAAATGCTAGTTCAGTCTTCACATCTCAGATGATAGTATTGCAGTATTGAAACCGTGACTTTCAAAGCTGTATATACTAGAAACTTAGCTGGTAGATGACCACACCCGCTGAAGTCAAAGAGTTATTACTGCGCTGAAGTGAGGCCAAACCCCCACGAGCTGCTCCTGCCTGAGATGGCGCTGCAGGGACACCTGGGTGAGCCATTTCTGTAGAGTGACTCAAGGACTCCTCAGGGGCCTTGCTGAGCTCTTAGGCTGCTCAGCAGTTGACTGCCACTCCCTTTTATCATTGGGGTGGTGGCGTGGCAGACTCTTCAACATCTGAGGTCACTCCAGCTTGCCTGTTTCTTCTCCCAGGTGCTTTTCCTAGAAAAGTCCCTTGCAAGTCTAATCCTGACCTAGCATCTCCTTCTCAGAGGATCTAGATTAACACAAGAACTCAACGTGCATTTTATAAGAGGCATAAAAGGCTCAGAGACGTTAGGCATTTGCCCAAGGTCACACAGCAATAATTGAACCTAAAATTTCAGACATTAGAGCTTGTGGATTTTGGTTGCTCTAGGCTAAGCAATTCTGACTTTTCCCCAAACCATTCAGAGAACATTCTTTGCTACAATGGATCAGATTTCTCAGTCTCCTTTGGGAAGCTAGAAAGTCAACTTCTAGAACTTAGGGCACTTTCATTTTGTTTATCGAGAGTGATAACCCAAAGGAATCCCCTTCAAAGGAGACTCCTCCATCTTTTAATGGATTCTCAGGTGTGTTCTCAAACCAGCCTACTCAGTAAGGCAAATGCTTCTTTAAGCTGTTTGGTGGCCATCAGCCTATATCCATCCTCTTGTTAGGAAACTAGGAAATTAGTACCTAGAGAAAATAATGCCCACCATTCTGCCTTCATAGATGCAACTGTGGCTATTTTTAGCTTGTATGGAAGGTCCACGTTTTAGGGCCAGAAACAAGGGATTTGAACTAGAAAGGTCTGAAGTTGTTTTTTTCCCCCCATAGTGTTCCAGAAGATAGCTAAAACACTGCATCTCACTGCATGTTAAGAAATAGCCTGAATGACTATCTTTTTACTACCCCTCTACTGAAAGTCCAAACAAGATCCCACTTAGAAAGCAAGATACATCTATGCATCAATGTAGGATGATCACTGGAAGTAAGTGAGGGGATCAAGGGACAGCTGGAATGTGTAGCTAGCGCCTACTCACATATAGGAAGGGATCTTTCTGTAGGTGGAAGAGTTTAGGATATTCCTCTCAGCAGTCCAGGCTCGAAGAAGAATTTCATTACACAACACTGCAGCTTTTGAATTTTACCACGCATGTCTATTACTTTGACAGAGCTTGAGGAATTACACTTAATCCTTTCCCTAATAAATACGAGGAAGTATTTGGGCAAATCCACCTCCAAGTATTTCCGTGTACGCAATGGCTAAGCGTCTATTTGACCAAAACTCATCACCCGCCTGACCCTGAAAGACCCCTTCATTCTCATGCTTTTGGACGCATATGTTTACCTGGGCCCAAGCGAAGTTTCCGACTGGCTATTGGCCCTGCTCAGGGTCTAAACATCCTGTGTTCATTTACCATCTCACAGTTGCAGCCGTTTCCAAAATAGCTTGAATGACTATCTTTTTACTACCCCTCTACTGAAAGTCCAAACAAGATCCCACTTAGAAAGCAAGATACATCTATGCATCAATGTAGGATGATCACTGGAAGTAAGTGAGGGGATCAAGGGACAGCTGGAATGTGTAGCTAGCGCCTACTCACATATAGGAAGGGATCTTTCTGTAGGTGGAAGAGTTTAGGATATTCCTCTCAGCAGTCCAGGCTCGAAGAAGAATTTCATTACACAACACTGCAGCTTTTGAATTTTACCACGCATGTCTATTACTTTGACAGAGCTTGAGGAATTACACTTAATCCTTTCCCTAATAAATACGAGGAAGTATTTGGGCAAATCCACCTCCAAGTATTTCCGTGTACGCAATGGCTAAGCGTCTATTTGACCAAAACTCATCACCCGCCTGACCCTGAAAGACCCCTTCATTCTCATGCTTTTGGACGCATATGTTTACCTGGGCCCAAGCGAAGTTTCCGACTGGCTATTGGCCCTGCTCAGGGTCTAAACATCCTGTGTTCATTTACCATCTCACAGTTGCAGCCGTTTCCAAGGGATTAAGACTCTCACCTTTGGACCTTCTCACACCCTGCTAGGTGTGTTCTCATCATCGCAGCAGGCCCTGGCTGTCATGCCTCATTACTTAAATATATTATCATGGCCTGGCCTTGGCCAGTATGGTGGGATTAAAGCAATAAAACTATATGGACAAGTGGCCAGCGTTAGGCCTGCTCTTACCCAAAGTGCTGTGGGTAATGGTACACAGCTGCAGGGTCAGGCATCTGGGCTCCCACCCCTACTTCCTCTCTGCACAGCCCCTGCCCCAGAAATAAGGCTGCTGCTTCTGCCCTCTATCAGAGGGGCGTTGGATTGGTCCAGCTCTGAGAGCCCTTGGCAAGCAAGATCCTCAAGATGGAGATGTGTTACTTAGCAACAACACCCAAGCTTGTGCTTCTCCAACTCCCAGAGGTCCTAGGGAGAGCACACCTCCTTTTATTAACTTTAGTTACCATTTGTATAAACCATACTAGCTTCCCTGCATTCACACTTATTTCTAACAGCTCGGCAAAGGATAGATTAGTCTTTTTTTTTTTTTTTTTTTAGAGGGGGAGAGGGAAGAGAGGAAGATGGCTCAAAGTCTGGTGATATTTACATTGCATCATACAGCTAGTCAAGCCAGAGCTAAGCCTTGAACGCTGGTTCGACTAAAACCCCTGCTCTCAGCAGCTGCTGCGGTCGCCCTGTACTCTTAGTTGGCGCCTCAATGCACTGGAGTAGCAGCTTCACGTGTTCTTGCATCAGGTGACTTCTGGCTTGTCGACATCGGCAGATCTATAGTGTTCATGTGCGCGTGCTCAGTCGTGTCCGACTCTTTTGCAACCCCATGGACTGTAGCCGGCCAGGCTCCTCTGTCCATGGGATTTTCCAGGCAAGAATACTGGAGTGGGTTGCCACTTCCTCCTCCAGGGGATCTTCCCGACCCAGGGGATCAACCCCTCATTTCTTGTGCCTCTGCATTGGCAGGCGGGTTCTTTCCCCTCGGAGCCATTGGGGAAGCTCCATGACATTCACACCTAAAGTGACAGGACAGAAGTGTTTCTGTTGCTGAACCCAGATCTGGCTGCTCACCCCTCAACACACAAAAAGGAGGCCAGGCTGGTGGAAAGAAAAGCTGGCTTTATTTTGGAGAGCCAGTGGGAATTTGCTGTATGACTCAGAACTTAAACTGGGGCTCAGTAAAAGTCTAGAGGGGTGGAGTGGGAAGGGAGGTGGGAGGGATGTTAAAAAAAGAAAAGAGAAAAGTTTGGTTAATTTTGCATGCTGGCAACCTAGGGGGAGGACAGACAGCTGCCCAAAGGCTGCCTCCCCTCCCCCAACTCCCTGGCAATCAGGAGGCAGGAGCTTTCACAGAGGGAGGGGACTACACACAGAAACAGCGCGGTCGGCTGACAGCCATCCTGAAACTGGTCACCGTGCTCTGACCACCCTGGTGGTTGTAGGCAGTTACTCTTCCAGTGTCAGCTTGTTTCCGTTTCTTGAGGCCAGTTCTCGAAATTGCGGCAGCTTCCGTCATGGCTACAGTCTGGCCATCGTGTAGCTATCATTTCCCCCCGGTGGGGGTTTCAGTATCTATAAGATGCTACAGAGAAGAGGATATAGCTCAGACAAACATCTGCGGCCCTTGAGAAGGAACTAAGGTCCTTGACTATGCTTAGAAGACTCTCATGTGGTCTCCTTTGACTACTTTCCTTTAGTTCTGCATTTTCTCACTTCTGAGTCAACTTACTCTTTGGCTAAAGTTCTCCCACAGACAAAAGGCCGGTGGAGGTCAGTGGGTGAAGACCACGGGGTCCTGCTCCGTTTCATTTGGATTTTACTTTAGCTCACTGCTGTACTAGGAATAGCAACGCTGGCTCCCAGTTTTGTGGAACGCTAGTGCTCTAGAAGAATTTAGGAAAGGCATGACGGCGTTTGGCTAAAGCTGCCATGGATGATAGCCAGGAGTGCGCAGCGTGTAAGATGCGTTTCAGCTTGTAGCAGTAGTTGCCTCAAGAATGAGGATTCTCTGAGATCAGTCTTCCATGTTATTGAACTATTTGGCATACATGAGTTGTATAAATAGAAAGGACGTGTGCCAAATATCCATATGAATCAGCCATAGGTATGGCTGACATTTGGCAGAAAACAGCAAAGTAGAAAACCACGCCTCCTTCAGTTAAAAAATTTAAAAAGAAAGAAGGTGTGGTTTTTTGAGTTTTTTTTTAGAGGAAGCACATTTAAACCCCACCCTTTAAGAGGAACTGTCACCAAAACACATTATAACATGAAGTTCACAGATAATATACTGGATGCAAGAAGTCTAAGATTACACATATTGTTTAGTCACTATGTTTTGTCCGAGTCTTTTGGAACCCCATAGACTGACCTGCCAGGCTCTTCTGTCCATGAGATTTCCCAGGCAAAAATATTAGAGCAGGTTGCCATTTCCTTCTCCAGGGGATCTTCCCCACCCAGGGATCAAACCCACATCTCCTGCATTGGCAGGCAGGTTCTTTACCACTCAGCCACTAGGGTAAGCCCCTACCCTTTATGATACCAGCCAGACTCAGATCTTGGGCTTGGGATCACAACCTTAAATTCTACCTTGTGATCCGAAGCCCATGCTTGAGAAGCTCAAGGACTGCCTGGAGGAGTTCCCAAGGTTTGGGCTTGGCCATTTGCTTACCCTAGACTACAGTGGGCTACTTCCTTGGACACATCTCAGTTTTCAGGAGGACCTTCCTTCCAGAAGTTCTTATGTTGAGAAAAACACTTACTGTTACTTAGAGGAAGCCAACTCATAGCAAAGACAAGGGAGGCAGCATCAAATAAGAGCATGGCTTGGAGTCCAGGGGACCTGGAACTCAGTGCTGCTTCTGCATTTCCCCACTGAGCTCTCAGAAGCTCTCGAGTTTAAGCAAGTTTTCTCCAGTGTAAAATGGAGGTATTAAAACTGACCTCGTGTCTTCTAGATTAGACAAAACACCAGCTCAATGCATACCATGCTGTGGTTATAACCCATACTGGGCTGTCTTGTGGGTCTTGATTCCTGGCATCAGGATGCCCTTGCTCCTTCTGAGCGGGTTTAATTTTAACTTATACTTAGTAAGCGACTCCATAGACTATGCTTCACTTTTTGCCAACAGGAAGGTTAGAAGTTTGTAGCGTTTGTTGACAGTGTCTATAGGACCATTTATACATGGTTCACTTACACTAACTTCAGTGTATTTTACTTTATTCTACACATTTTGATTGTTTTTCAAGCAGAGCAAGAGTACAGCGATGCATTGGAAGTGCTCGCCAAAGTATGAAGAAATAGCTGGCCATCTCCCACACTGGGCCATTTCTAATCCCCTGCAGGTTTGGTCCATGGTACTGGCCTGGAGTGTGCGTTTCCATAGCTTTTAGTTTCACAAGCCATAAAAATATGTCCAAATTTGGATTTATAAGAAACATACTGAGTGTTTAGGAACCAAATGGTCACCAGATATAAGGTTTGGTAGAACAGTCGATGACTGGAAAAGTAAATTCACCCATATTGACATGAACTAGTTATGTTTAGGGGCCTGTGGGTAGATAGAGAATCTAATTAGAAGTTCAGAGACGTAAGATGAACTCCTTCATTCGTACCTCTGGTTGAGTGATTTAGCTTATGAGTATGTTTACATCTATAAAAATATCATTAAACACCCCACCCTAAGGTTATCATCAATCTCCAAGGAAGTAACCTTATAAGAGCTAAGACACAGTCCAGTCTGTACCAAGAACTGTACCAGTTGACCCTTGGTATGTTTCAGGAAGTTCTTGGTTAAGGAACACAAATGGAAAAAAGGTTGGTCTACCCAATTTGACCGGAGAGATTTAACGTGAGAAAACTGAAGCTGGAAAAACATCTCAGACGCAGATGTGAAATACTGCAGAAAATGGTCTATTAGGAGAGAAATAGAAACCACATTGTTGGAATTGTTTTAAAATGAGCAGCCTAAAGAACATCATGGAAGTTTACACTGGGCCCCGGGGCAAGGGTGGTGGGTGGGGGCCAGGGTCTCAGTAACCCGATCAGCCTCTCCCCACTCTTAATCTGCTTTAAGAAACTCAGTGGTGCCTAGAATTAAGTCAGGCTGTGTGTTCAAACCATTAGCCCAGGAGGTGAAATATTAAAACGTCCCTCCCTGTCCTGGGGGTTTCATAGCCATCCATCAGGGAGCTAAGGTCAGTTTAAGATGCAGACCAAACTCTCGAGAGCCAGGCTGAGTTAGAACTTGAGCAGGGGTGGGATGGAGGTGCTGGACCTCGCTCAAGAATTTCTCGTTGGCAAGACCTTCCTATTGGAGGAGCTGTCGACTCCACAGCACTTCCCTGACCCCGAGTCAGGTCTGTGACTTCACCCCCAGATGCTGTCTGCTGTCTACACCCTACTGCTGCTACCACCACCTCTGTCATCTGTTTTTCCGGCCTCATCCAGCGGGCTTCACCCACCCATGCTCTCTGCACATGGGCCACCTTCCAAGCCCTGCCTGTTCTGTCTAAAGACCTCCCTTTGCACCATCTGCTGGTTAAGTCCTCCCCATCCTTCCGTGGCAGATCAAGGGTACCTCCTCATACCTCTGAATTCTCATGGGGTCATATCTCCTGCTTTTAGGCCCCTTGGCACAAGAACTGTACCAGTTGACCCTTGGTATGTTTCAGGAAGTTCTTGGTTAAGGAACACAAATGGAAAAAAGGTTGGTCTACCCAATTTGACCGGAGAGATTTAACGTGAGAAAACTGAAGCTGGAAAAACATCTCAGACGCAGATGTGAAATACTGCAGAAAATGGTCTATTAGGAGAGAAATAGAAACCACATTGTTGGAATTGTTTTAAAATGAGCAGCCTAAAGAACATCATGGAAGTTTACACTGGGCCCCGGGGCAAGGGTGGTGGGTGGGGGCCAGGGTCTCAGTAACCCGATCAGCCTCTCCCCACTCTTAATCTGCTTTAAGAAACTCAGTGGTGCCTAGAATTAAGTCAGGCTGTGTGTTCAAACCATTAGCCCAGGAGGTGAAATATTAAAACGTCCCTCCCTGTCCTGGGGGTTTCATAGCCATCCATCAGGGAGCTAAGGTCAGTTTAAGATGCAGACCAAACTCTCGAGAGCCAGGCTGAGTTAGAACTTGAGCAGGGGTGGGATGGAGGTGCTGGACCTCGCTCAAGAATTTCTCGTTGGCAAGACCTTCCTATTGGAGGAGCTGTCGACTCCACAGCACTTCCCTGACCCCGAGTCAGGTCTGTGACTTCACCCCCAGATGCTGTCTGCTGTCTACACCCTACTGCTGCTACCACCACCTCTGTCATCTGTTTTTCCGGCCTCATCCAGCGGGCTTCACCCACCCATGCTCTCTGCACATGGGCCACCTTCCAAGCCCTGCCTGTTCTGTCTAAAGACCTCCCTTTGCACCATCTGCTGGTTAAGTCCTCCCCATCCTTCCGTGGCAGATCAAGGGTACCTCCTCATACCTCTGAATTCTCATGGGGTCATATCTCCTGCTTTTAGGCCCCTTGGCACCGTGTGCCTGCCCTTCAGATTTGTCGGTTTTGGATTTTGCCTGTGACAGATGTCCATTTCCCACTAATATGTGCCAAGAAGGCAAAATATCCATGACCGGGTGAGCCTGGGACACAGCAAAGCTTAAACTGAACAAATAATTATCGTGTAAAAGCCAAGCTCAAGTCTCAGTGTTGACATTAAGTTTTTAATAAATCAGGAGAGTCTCTGCAGGGTGATAGACACGAGTGTCTTTACAGAGAACTTCAGATTCCAGGTAGATTTCTGATGCCTAGGCTTCAATTTCCTAGCTATGAAGAGTCCAAGATGGCAGCATGCAAACCTCATGGTATTAGACTGGGATGTAGGATCAGATTTTGTCATCTACTCGGTCCTCCCATGAAGGCTCAAAGGAAGTTCAGTGCCCTGAACAGGTGATAAGGCAAAGCAGTATGAAAAGGGCCATGAGTCAAAAATTTCAGGACAAATTGAATGCCGAGCTGGAGCACCAAATGGCATTTTCATTAAACTCGCATCAGACCGTGGTGTTCCTATTCAACTTGTGATCTGATCTCTATTTTGAGAGCAGAGAATAAGCTAATACAGATGGCTTGCACAGGGAGGGATGGAACCCAGAGTCTTCTTTCCATGTGTGCTTTGTTGCTCAGTCATGTCTGACTCTTTGTGAGTCAGACCGTAACCCACCAGCCTACTCTGTCCATGGGATTTTCCAGGAAAGAATACTGGTAGCCATTCCCTTTGCCAGGGGATCTTTCCAACCTAGGGATCAAACCCTGGTCTCCTGCAATGCAAGTGTATTCTTTACTGTCTGAGCCACTAGGGAAGCCCAATCTTTCCAGGGAGGTTTAATATCCCATGAAGCTTCATTCTCCAGAGGCAGGCCTGGGGCCTTGGACATGAACTGGGAATGAGATGAAGGTCTGTGAAGGAGACAGAGCTAAGTAAAGGTGAAGTGGGGGCAAGCCTGCCCTTAGGACGCCTCGCATCTTGAAAGAAGGTAAAGCTTCATACAGTGGGATGACTATGGAGACCAAAGGGTGATAACTGAAGAGAGATCTGTAGAAGGAAGATTTCAGCTGGTGGTGCTTTTGACCTTGGCTTGCCCCCTTGAGCCTGGTTTTCCAGCTGCAGAATTCAGAGCGTTCAAACAGAAGTTTGCTTGGGGGCCATCCTAGCTTGGCCTCCCTAAATTGCTTGCTGTCACACTGGAAGCGTCCTCATACTTTTCCTTATTAGAGAGCTCTGAATGTTCCAGCACAAGCACATCTTGCCTCCCGTCCTCAGAGCTAACGGGCTGGCTTGTGACCTGTGGTCATGAAGCTTCCCTAGGGTGCCTAGTCGCTCAGTCATGCCCAACTCTGTGACCCCATGGACTGCAGCCTGCCAGGCTTCTCTGTTCCTGGGGATTCTTCAGACCAAGAATTCCGGAGTGGGTTGCCACGTCCTCCTCCAGGGGATCTTCCACAACCCAGGGGTCAAACCCAGGTCTCCCGTATTGCAGGCGGATTCTGCACTCTCTGAGTCACCAGGGAAGCCCCCTTCCTGGTGCTCTTTTAATAGTCCCAGGATTCAATCCAGGGTACCATGTTGCCTTTCATTGTCATGTCTCCCCCTCCTCCAATCTTTCAGTAGTTTCTCAGTCTTTCTTTAACTTGTGACCTTGGTTCTTTAGCGTCCTGGTCAGTTACTTTGCTAATGCCTTCCAAGGGCTTGCCTGACCAAGGTGATGCAATTTTGGGGTTAAGACTACAGAAGTGATGCTATAACCTCCTCAGTGCAACCTATCAGGAGGCACATAACAGGGACAGTTATTGCTGGTGATGTTAACTATGACTAGTTGGTTAAAGTGGTATCTTCCTGAATTCTCTGTCATAAATTGTCCCTTTGTAATATTGGGGGGGAATACTTTGGATACTGTGCAGATATTCCATTTCTGCCTAAATTTTTGCTCAGCATCTGAATGTCAGGAGTCACTAGGCCAGCTTTCTGGGACAAGCAGTATTCTGAGCAGAGACGCAAGTTAAGGGAATTCTCAGTCACTCACATCTTCTCCCCAACTCCCTACTTTAGCTTTTTGAGAAAATGTAACTGAAGAGCAGAGTGGTAGAGCTCCTTTAGACCTTCACTCGGCTTCCCCTTAACATCTCACATAACCATGCAGTTATCCAGACTAAGGTTAACCTGGACATCCATGGTGGTCCAGGGGCTAAGACTCCACACTTTCAATACAGAGAGTGAGGTTTCGATCCCTGGTCAGGGAACTAGGATCCTGCCTGCTGTGCCACATGGCCAGAAGACTTAGGTTACCCTCAGTATAATAGTAAGCTATGGGATTATGCTCTTTTGATTTGGTTATCAAATACTGGTTAGCTACCAAACCAGAGGAAGATACAGCTATAAGCATTTGTTTTAGTGACGCAAGCCTCCTGGTGTTGACTAGTAGAAACCCCCAATGGTGTCATCTTCAAGTACCTTCTCTCTGATGCCTCCAAAGAGAAGAGAAAGTACCGATTTTCAAAAGACAGATTGTTATAAAACTTCATGGTGTCTTAGTAAGAATTTTGAATAATTCTGGTGCACTGTAAGCTACCGTAATAGTTCTGAGAAACATGAGCCAAAGACAGGACTGTCTTTGCAGAAGAAACTTGTTCGTGTATTTGGATGAGGCAAGAATCGGAGCACAGGTGCGTAGATTCACATCACCTGGGAGAGGATTTCGGTGGGAATATACCAGGATGGATATTCAGTATTTTAGTGACTTGATATAGCTCTGATAATGATGTAGTTGAACTAGAATAAGACTACAATTGTCAATGTATATAATCTTAGCTTTTATCTTTGTTTTGTCAAGATTAACTTAAGGATAGGTCAAAAACTTACACCAAGAAAGCATTCCAAGCATTAGGGGGGAGAGACTTCAAACCTTTAACTTCAAGCGTCAAGCACATGGCCCTAGTTCAAATGCAGGCTCTCTTATAACTCCTAGAACATTGGAGTCTTACTTTCTCTGTACTGCCAAGTTGCCAGATGAAAAACAGCATCCTAGGAAATATTCGGGACACTTAGACTGGAAAGCACTTATCTGAAATTTAAGATCCGTTAGGAGTTCTGAATTTTCGCTAAGCCCAGCAACCCTAGTATCATTGAGACAGCATCTTCAAAGCGGATGTTTTCAGATTTTGAAGGAATGAAGGACTGTTAAACATGGCAGCTCTTCTCCAGACTTACAGGGGCAGTGTGTAGAGATGCCTGGAAATGCTGCAAGAGTCAGCTGAATGCAAAGCTGTACTGGGCAGTCTTGGATCCAGAGCACCCCACTGGGAGCCCAAAGACTTGACCAGGTAGGGGTCACGGGCCAGTGGTTCCTTGGGTCCAGCCCTGCTTCTCCCCTTTCCCCTTCATCGGTGTGACTCTCCAATAAGCCTTTCATGCCTGTAACTCCATCTCAGCTTATTTCCTGGAAACAAGCTGGTCCAGGAGCAAGACCAGTCGACTGAACTCGCAGGCAGATTTCCTCCTGGGAACTGCTGTCTTGGGAGGCAGACACCTCAAAGGAAGTGAATAAATCGGCAAGTTAGCTGTTGAAACTGACAGGTAAGTGTTTCAGATTGATTGCTAAATGGGTAACCATTTTCTTTTCTTTCTCTGAATCCAAAAGGAGTTTAAGAGTTTTTACTCAGCTCATAAGGATGAGAAACTCAATATAGAATGAGAAATCCCTGGAAAAGGATGTGGCACATCCAGATGGAAGAGGAGAAAGCAAAGACTACTGTCTGCAAAGACAGAGAAAATGGATTGATCCACTCAGTGAGGTCCTCAGACCTCGCTGTTGTGAAGACAAGGGTGAGGTGGTCAGATAACTGCTCTACAGTCACTGACTCAGCCATACACTCAGCCCTCCATTCCCAGCAGAGACTGGCACCCACTGAAGATTACATCTATTCTCTAGATGGGCTTTCAGCCAGATGCTCGAACACCAGGCAAGAGGAAGAGTGTGATGCAGAAGCCAGAATCTAAGAATCCAAACTTAGACTGAGGGACCTCAGCCCTCTCCCTGCTCCCAGAACCCCCTCCCAGGTCATATTTTAACGTCCATTGCCTAGCTAGTCTGTGCCCTTGATCCAATTGTCAACTCGTTACTCATTTTGACTACATAGTTGCCACCTGTGGGAGCTAGAGGTGGCTGGTAAGGAGAAGCAGACTTCATACACCTGAGTTTGAATTTCACTGTCTTACTTGTGGGTTATCCTTATGAACTTCACTTGGAAAACAAGGATTCCATCACCTACCTGGAGGGATTGAGGCAGATCAGCTCACAGGGTAAGCACCTGGGGGTCACAAGTTCAGCGGATCATTGAAAAGTACTTAGGTGGACACGGTGAGACTTGGCAACTAGGTGGTTAAGATGCTCTGTATGTTTCACTCATGTGTGTCTAGCCTAGACCTGACACACTACAGACTCTTCGATAGATGCTCTAACACAGACTTCAGAACATCTGCTGAATTTCGATGCATCATGCAGTTCTAGAGGGCCAAAGGTAATACTCGGCTTGCTTAGGGTACCAGGCTACCTTTACAACAGTGGACACCCATGGTTTTGACACTGAAGTCTGCATGGGATTAAAGCCAGGAGATCTGCCTGGGATTAAAATTGTGGTTCATCTGCAGTCAGAAAATTGCATGTTGCCTATTTTAGCACAAAATGCCTCAGATAGCAAACGTCCATGCTAGGCTGGCAGGAGACTACCCATAACAGATTGGTAGATGTTAGCTCTTTGAAAGCTACAAAGGGTCTGTTTTTCAGTGAAGGCAGCAAGTGTGAACTTCAGAGAGGGGCCTCCCTCTTGGTTTCTTTCACTGGAGCCCCTCAAGTTTTATCTTTGCCTTTAGGTTTCTTGCTTTAATGCTTTTATTCTATTCTTCCCAAATGTGGGTAAAACTCAGATACAGTCAAATTCCCTGTGATGGTGTGGTTCAAACTGCTTTCCAACCCTTCATATCTTGTTAGGTCATAAATATAAACGGCATTCAAGACATACCCACTGTCAAATGGGGTCAAGAATGGCCAAGAAAGGAAATTGTTCAGAGGCCGGAATAGTAGTACTCAGACTTAGGTCTTAGCTCAACATTTGTGAATAAGTAGAGAGAGGACAGCATCTTATCACCATAGAAACACAACCTGGTACGTGGTTGGTGCTCTAGTGTTGAATAGACCTACAGGTCTAGAGGCTAAGAGTCTGGAACTAGAGATATGTCACCCCCTGGAAAGAATTTCCAGACCAGACTGCCACCCTACTGCAGAGACTCTATGGGAGGTCTTTCAGATTAAATTGACATCTTGTTTTTTGGTCTTCACCAGCTCTCTCCCGAAGCTGTCCATCCCCTGCCCACCCCTCCTGTTCTGTTATCAGCCTTGGGTTGCAGGCTGATATTAAAAGGACCCTGATAAAGCTCCCTAAGTGGCGGCAAGCTGTAAACATTCCCACTGATGCCATTTGATTAACCTGCTGAGAAAATGCCTGAAGAAGGTCCTGGCTTGTCACCATGAGACAGGCAAAGGTGCCATGCAGAGCTGTTGAAAAGCAAGTTGGTTGGGGCCACCGCCGTGGAGTTATATAAAGCACTTGGCTTCAAGACAGAGGTCTCTACAGCATTGCCTATGCAGTCCGCCAGGGTGGCTGTGGGTTTATGGTTTGATAGACATATGTGATGGGGATGCATTCATAGCCCAGATAAGTTAATGACCTATTAGTGGCGAGCAGAGCGAGAGATAAAGCTGTTGTGCAAAATCCTGCCCCACATTCCAAAGCCACAAACAATTTGGTTTAACACCTTGGTTATAGCCCATTCAAACAGCTTCCCTAGCAGACTGCAGTTTCTAGATGCCCATCTATTTAGAGGGTATAGGATGGGCTAGAGAGAACAAGCATTAACCGTTGGCTGAACTCCATCTTTACCCATCACCTGAACTAACTTACTCAGGTAATAGCAGTCTAAATATTTAACCAAATTCAAGTTTTTCTCCTCACATAAAATAAGGCTCATCCAAACATATCTTGTAAGGAATTCTGCTTGGACACAGACTTGGCATATTTGCATTTATGTGCCTAAGAAGTATTTAGCCATTGGCTCAGGATGCATCGATAGGGCAGGAGGGATTGTGTTGGAGCAATTAACTGAAATTTGAAGAGCTTGCTGCAAGATGACAGTATTGGTTTGAATGTTCCAGATACCTTATCAAAAGGATTCCAACTTCCTGGACGATTGCCCAGTTATTCTGCCTTTGGCTCCGATGAAGACAGTACTATTTGCAGCAGAGTGTATATTGTCCTTTTTGGAAGGCAACTTGGCAACAGTAAGACTTATTTATGTGCAACACATTCTACAATCCCACTCTTGGGATTCCATCCCACAGTAATGAAAGCACCAGTTCACAGAGACATACTTGTGATGATGTTTATTCAGTATTGTTTGGGGACCCCTGAAGTGGGAACTTTCTAGTTTGGAGGATGGATGGGTTAGCTACAGCCTATTATGCGCCACTGAAGTGAGTGATCCATAGTCCGTGTACTTAGTTTTCAAACATGTTTTTAGGCAAGCGACTCAATCATGTTGTCTGCAAGAAACTCATTTTTCGTATTAAGATTAGAAGTAATGGGATGAAGATATACCACATTGACTCTACGGGCTGGAGCAACTCTTTCAAAGAGAAAGACTGAGGAAGTTATCAAGGATTAAGAAGAGCACAGCACAATTAAGGGGTCCACTCTAACAGTTCATGTGTACATATATAATGTCAAAATGTGAAAGACGTGGGCTTATCCATTTTTCTTTGCATTTCTTTATTGAAGTTTCTAGATGCCCATCTATTTAGAGGGTATAGGATGGGCTAGAGAGAACAAGCATTAACCGTTGGCTGAACTCCATCTTTACCCATCACCTGAACTAACTTACTCAGGTAATAGCAGTCTAAATATTTAACCAAATTCAAGTTTTTCTCCTCACATAAAATAAGGCTCATCCAAACATATCTTGTAAGGAATTCTGCTTGGACACAGACTTGGCATATTTGCATTTATGTGCCTAAGAAGTATTTAGCCATTGGCTCAGGATGCATCGATAGGGCAGGAGGGATTGTGTTGGAGCAATTAACTGAAATTTGAAGAGCTTGCTGCAAGATGACAGTATTGGTTTGAATGTTCCAGATACCTTATCAAAAGGATTCCAACTTCCTGGACGATTGCCCAGTTATTCTGCCTTTGGCTCCGATGAAGACAGTACTATTTGCAGCAGAGTGTATATTGTCCTTTTTGGAAGGCAACTTGGCAACAGTAAGACTTATTTATGTGCAACACATTCTACAATCCCACTCTTGGGATTCCATCCCACAGTAATGAAAGCACCAGTTCACAGAGACATACTTGTGATGATGTTTATTCAGTATTGTTTGGGGACCCCTGAAGTGGGAACTTTCTAGTTTGGAGGATGGATGGGTTAGCTACAGCCTATTATGCGCCACTGAAGTGAGTGATCCATAGTCCGTGTACTTAGTTTTCAAACATGTTTTTAGGCAAGCGACTCAATCATGTTGTCTGCAAGAAACTCATTTTTCGTATTAAGATTAGAAGTAATGGGATGAAGATATACCACATTGACACTACGGGCTGGAGCAACTCTTTCAAAGAGAAAGACTGAGGAAGCTATCAAGGATTAAGAAGAGCACAGCACAATTAAGGGGTCCACTCTAACAGTTCATGTGTACATATATAATGTCAAAATGTGAAAGACGTGGACTTATCCATTTTTCTTTGCATTTCTTTATTGTTGAATATTAACACCCTTCTATCTGATCGACAGGCCCGGCAGGGCAGGGAAATCAGTAAGACAGTTGAACTAAAGCACCTATCAGCTACATCTAATGGAAAAGGTGTTCAGCAGCGCTAACACCTTCCTCCAAGTTCACCTGGAGCATTCACCAAGAAAGGGCACAGTCTAGGCTAGGCGAAAGCCAGACCTGGAAAAGGTGACAAATTGCTTATGGATGGTAGGACACGTGCTTATTCGGTCGTATGTATTATGAACATAAAAGTAAGCTGGTGCCCAGCTTCTAGCATAAACACCCACAGACAGTGCTGACCTAGGATTGTTATGTCCACGGAGAGCATTTCTAAGTGTCCTGCTTTTGAGTTTGCCGTGTGTAATGATCTAACTTGGGATCAGACATGAGGATTAAGGCCAAGCTATATGCCTCCCAAGTTTGAGGAAAGGGGCAGGCAGATTTTCCTAGTTAGAAGACTGCAGATTTGCTGATTCAGTTTTTAGTCAAGTGCTAGAAAGACAGCCTTAGTTTTTTCCAGATACTATCCCCCCAACACAGACACTGCCCTTTTATAAGATACCAGGTGGGTATTTGTCACCCTGTCTACCCACAGCCCCTGGGAACTGAAACTACTCAGATCCCAGCCCCCACCAATCAGGTCATATTTTTGTACCATGTGACTCTTAGCTGATTGGACTAAGGCAGCCACCTGATCCTGGAGCAGTTTGCCTATTGGCTGGTTGTTTACTCGAGACCCTGGTATGAAAGGAGGGGCTGGGCTAAATCATAGGCATATTTGGAATTAAGATGAAATAAAATCAGCAGGAGGGACAGATGCTGAAAGGTTGTTTAGACACAGAATCAAGACTTGAAGCCTAGAAGTTCTTCAAGCCTCTCTATTTTGTGATTCAAATGCCCACCTGTGTGCCTTTTCAACACATTGTTCTCTTCTGCCTGGAATTCTTTGAGGGAGGCCCACAGATGGGAAGGAGACACTACGCTCTCCTGGGCTCATACCTCTAGGGTTGACAGCTGAACTCAGTGCCCCCTCGCTATTTTGAAGTCAGTGGGCGCTTACTTCCCTTACACGTAAGCCGCCGAGGACCAGGGTCTGGCAGATCCTAGAAGGCCGCCGGGTTGGGAGCGCAGAATGTGTGACTGCCTTCTTAACTGTGTCTCGGTCCACAGGGTAGCACAATGTATGTTGTAAGGGGAGAAGGTGGAGAAGGTGTCTCATGTGTGATGAATGGGCAAACAAGCTGGGTTTCTGGAGGGATTTGGAAGTCCACCTTGGGGCAGAACTTAAGTACTTCCCCAGACTAAGCACCTTCCTCATCTTGACACTGCCATTGACTGGCTATAAAACAAGGTGCGGTCCTTTGTAACTCCAGTTACATAACTTCTGAGACTTAGCACTTCATCTTTAAAATGGGTACGTAGTCAAGAACCTAGGGCTAAGGAGACACGGAATTCATGTAAAGTACCCAACAGTGCTCAAGACATTTAAGTGCTTAGGATATGAACTCCCATGAAGCCTCCAGCCACCTGCAGGCTGTCCTGTTGTCTTATTCTGCTCACCCTCGGGCTCTAGCAGCTCCTTAGATGTGAGCCTCTCATCTCAGTGTGCCCCACCAGTGACCACTAGGACACGTGCATGTAAGTGCTGAGGGGTATAGTAGTCAGTGTCTGCTTCTACAGTGCATGAAGTGGTCTTCAACCCACTTGAAATCTAGAGATTACCTGCTTAAGGATATACGGGCAGAAAAAAGCAAACTAATGCAGTTGTAAAGTAAGTAGGGTGGGACATCATGAACTAAGACAAACTGACCTTTAAGACTGCCGCTCAAAGCCTGGGCTCGAAGGAAGTATGCAGTTTTAGTTGCTCCCTTGCATGTCCATCCTATGGGCCACACACTCATGTGCATAATTAAAACTATCCTGCTTCACAGCTGGGGAAATAGAGGGCACCCCCCAATATGCCTGCCAGTGCTAGTAGCCAGACAAGGTCAAGAGGTTGTCCCATCAGTAGAACATATCCAACCTGCAGGAGAGGCATCTGTTAGGTTCCAGAGATCTGAATGAACCTGACACTCACACAAAATCCATTTCTAGCTCCCCCTTTTTTCCCTTTTTTAAAAAAATTCTATCGGCTGTGCTGGGTCTTTGTTGCTACAGTTGGGCTTCTTATTGTGGTGGTTCCTCTTGTTGCAGAGAATAGACTCTAGGGCACACGGGCTTAGATGCCCCACGGCATGTGGGATCTTCCCAGACCAGGGCTCGAACCCGTGTCCCCTGAATTGGCAAGTGGATTCTTAACTGGACCACCAGGAAAAGTCCCTCCAGTTCCTCTTAAAGAGCGATGAACTAGCAACACTGGGTCTGCATTCCCACGTGACCTCAGAGGTATTGAGGGAGGCCAGCTCTGGTCGAAGACAGGTGTGCTCCTGGCCAAGCCCCACATCGCCCATTTCATCTGCCTTATGTGTCTGGTCCCTAAGGGTACACTTCAGTTTGAGAAATCTGAAATAAGTTTTGGTATTTATAGAATACATTAGGTCCCAGGAAGGGACGGGGTATCAGGGATATGACTTAAACAATGCAGCTTTCTTTTAAGAATGGGACTTTGATGGGCTAAAGCCTCAGAAAATGACCAGTTTTATGGGCAGGACATTCTGCTGAGTCAGTGTTAATCGGAAAATTGACAAATTTGGAAATTTGTTTTCAAAGACAGATGACTAAACACATTGCATCATATTGGGGCAAAAAAGATATGTATATATACAACATTATATATAATAACATTAAGCTATACTTGCAGTCCTTCTTTTGGCTACAGGCATGCAGGATTTTGGTTCCCCAACGATGGTTCAAACCTGTGACCCTGCAGTGGAAGCGTGGTGTCCTGATCACTAGATGCCCAGAGAAGTTGCCCATACTTGAGAGAGGTCTTAGTGTTTAAGAAACCCTCTTCCTCTATGCACTAAGTCATGGAACTTTTATACATCCTTCTTCAAAAGGTGGTTATTGCAACTAGAGTCTCTCAGTTACTTGGTTTTCCAGGGTATGTCTTTACTCCCTCTTCTAAATAGTTAGATGCATTTTTCTTTTTAAACAAAGCTGTACCTAGATGGTATCCCAATTCACCAATACACTTTCACAATGACCTCCAGCGCTTGCAAATGTGAGTGCACACTCCAGGGTAATTATGAGGTCTAGGGTTAGGTTTGCTTCCTCTACAAGCATTCGTTGAGATTTCAGATGAGGGTCCCCCAGATTAGCACTTTCAATATTGAGAAGACCTCACACAACTTTAAGGCTCAACTAAGACTTCTCCCTTGGAGGGAGAACTGGGGAGGAACACACCTTCGTGTCACCTCATTGTGCCTGCATGCTAAGTTGTTTTAGTCGCGTCTGACTCTTTGCAACCTCATGGACTGCAGCCCACCAGGCTCCTCTGTTCATGGGATTCTCCAGGCAAGAATACTGGAGTGGGTTGCCATGCCCTCCCTTCTCTGCTCTGTGCCAAGCACTGGTCCATGTGGGATCAAGGGAAAGTTGGGAGTCCCTACCCTTGAACCCAGTCATGTATACAAATCCGACTCTTAAGGCTCTGAGATAAATGAGACTTTGCTGTGTAAGGGACTGGTGTCACCTACATAGTGGCCCCGTAGCACTGAGCTCAGTCTTCATGTCTGGGTTCAGTCAGCAACAATCTGCAGCGTGAAGTTCTCGGAGAAGCGTCTTGGCAATACGTGATGTCTGTTAGTGCTTTCGGAAAGGTAAGTTTCAAAAGGGGTTCAGACATCAGAAACGGATCTTGATTCTTCCAGCACCCCTCTCCAGTCTCCTCTGTCTCAGCAAGTGGCAGCATTTAGTCGCTACACTTCACGCCCATAAAATAAGCATTGTTTTTTTCTTTTTTTAAAAAGACAAAGGGTGTTATGGAAGCGTCAAGTTCCCTGCAGGTCAAAGCTCACAGACTGTTGAACCCAAACTCATCAACCCAGGCTACCTGAATATAAGCATTCTCCTCCATGAAGGCTTTAGCTTTGATTAGAGGATGGTCCCCACCTGACTCCAGGAGACCTTTTCATCTCATCTCAAAGTGGGGCTCAGGCTTGGGGTCACAATGGGCTTGTTTACTGGCCTCTATTTCCCCACAAGGAAGGAAGGAAAGGTTGAGAATGGATTCTATGAAGAGTCAAGGCCCAGACTAGAAGGAAAAGACTCTCTTGGCTCCAGGGATGATGGGTGGAGAGAAGGTTCTGAAAGAAACACCTGCTCTACAGTGCCACGTTGTCCAAGCATCAGAGGAAAGAGGCGTGAGGATGTTCCAGGTGTGAAAACTGCCATTACAGCTGGAAGGCTACTTACTGGTCCTTATTTGGCTTGACAGTCTAGACCAAAGGTCAGCATTTTTGACAGCAGGGACTGGTTTCGTGGATAACAGTTTTCAGACCGGTGGCTGGGGGAGAGGGGATGGTTTGGGGATGACTCACGCGCATGACATTTATCGTGCACTTTATCCCTACCGTTCCACTGGCTCCACCTCGGCTCAGGCGTTGGATCCCAGAGGTGGGGGACCCCCCATCTAGACAGCTCTGTTACCGGGTGCTTCAAGGAAGAGGGTGCCAGGGCCGAGAGGTGGCAATTCTCCCCTTCCTCTGGCTCCTGCAAAAGCAAACAACCCGCTAGTAGAATCCAGTGCTTCCGCCTAAATCCAATCCCAATTGCAAATCAAGGTGAGCTTTCTGGGGCCCCCTCTTTTGAACCCTGAAGCAGCAAGTTTGCATTTTGTAAGCAAGATAAGACTCACAGCAAAACCATCTTTGCAATTTGCTGACTCCCTTTATCCAAGATACTCCTGCGAGTCTTTTATCCTCCATCCAAGGGCTGGACCACCAAGGTAAACTTTGTCAGCTTGGGAACTGTTCCTTTTGCTCTCCAGCTCATCTCAGAGGTGAAGAGAGGGAGGGGGTGGGGAGAGCACCAGGAAACTCAGGTTAGCCGGAGCCCCAGGCAGGTAGGGAAGACCCTGATTTCTTCAATCCGCTGTGCCAACCATCTGTCCTCATTAACTTGCACAGGTTTATGGTTTTTCTAATCCTTCCCACATAGACACACACTATGAACACACTGCTTTCTTTTTATAGCCTGTACTTTCATGTTCTGATTGTTGGTCTCAGAGTTATGACCCAGTATCCATCCTGTAGGACTTGCTGGTAGACTGGAAATTCCACGAACTCAACAAGCATTGCTAGGGTGGAAAGGAATCTCTGCCCCGCCCGCCCCCAGATCTGTGAACCTGTGTCTAGAGGCAGCTTTGAATACTCAGAACTAAGGTGTGATCAACCACCTCATGGCTGTGCTCACATTCCCTGCATCCCAAGGCTCAACCATCCCTGCTTCACCTACACTCAACTCACATTGACTGAGCTCACCACTGTCTGCCTAGTGGCTTTCTTGCTCCCTGCCCTGGCCAATAACTATTCTAATCCTTAGACCAGGGCAATCCTGCTAGTTTATTGGGAGGAAACACCTGCCCTTGTGATGATCATTAACCCGAGAGGGTATGAGGGTCTTCCTTCTGGTTTTCTTAGTAACTGATGAGCCAGCTGGAAGTCGATTCCTCCTATAACAAATTCCTTCCTCTAAGTACGAAGGAAGGATTCTATACCCTGCCTGTCGATTGCTGTACACGATGGGTCATTATTCCAGGACTTGGTTTCGTACATCTAAGATTCCCTATCCAATATGTTGATGTCTGCCACTGTCTCTGGCCTCTTCCTTTGGGTCTGGTGGCTGGGCAATTCCATGACTTGCAGCCCAACAGCCAACCACGCTTATTTCAGATTTGAAGCCCAGTAGGACCGCCTCGTCAACCCAAAGCGAAAAACCCTCCAAAGCCAAACTCCCCATTGCTTTCTCCTGCTGAGGCAGCTCCCCCAAAGTGTGTGGTGTGGGGAGGAACCAGCACTAAAGAGATTCTACTCTCCCTAAATCGTTATTCACCATCTAAAACGTTCAAGAGTTCTCCATCCTCTTTAAGAGACTTTCTAGTAAGTCTAACTCAAGTGAGGAAGCATTTTGCCAAGACATGAGGATGACCTTCTAGTTTAAGCTTCCAGGAACAAACCATCCCAATTAAGTTGGCCTTTTATATACCATGATTCTTCCATGTAGGATTAGTTGTCCAATTCTGTGTTCATCTGCATTTCTTTTAAAGGGAATTGTGCTTTTGTTCTGAAGTGGTCAACTGAAACTGTTTAGGAAAACCCTGGGATTTTAAAAAAATTGTCACTAGAACACACAATGGTCCTTCATCCTCACATGTGGTCCTGAGTCAGGCATGTCTTTAAAGATGATTTGATTAGGAGAAGACTGGTGTTGGCAGTTGGCAAAGGACCCAAATGGAACATGAGCTAACTTTGCATCATTCCTGCCTCATCCCAGGTGCTTCACCTTTTCTCCTTTCAGAGGTTAGGTGAGCATATCCAAGTGAGTCCGTAGGATCCCGAGTCCACTGTTACCCCCAGAGGTTTGTGGTTACTAAGTCTGAGACTCTGGTTTATGCAGCATTCAACATTCCTTTGCAGGGCTTGTCATAGCTTTTAATATGTAGATATGGATCTGAACCTCTAAGACGTTTATGACATGTAGCATTCCCTCAAACTTATTTGGGATCTGAACCCTTTATCACGCCTCAAGAAGGTCAATTCTTGGATTCTACACACTGAGACAAAACTGAGGATTGGTTTTCTGCAGATCAAGAAGTAGAGAAGTTGTTTACCCAAGTATACAAGTTGTTTACCCAAGATCTTCGTGGCCTTAGACCCAGGGCAGATGCAAGCTTCCCCTATGTTCCTTATCCTTTTTCCTGCTTCAATTTTTCTTCATAGACCCTATCACTACCCAATGTATTCTGCACATGCATCTAGAATATACCACACGGGCAGGCATTCTCCTCCACTGAATATTCAGCACCTACAGTAGTGTCTGGAGTATAGAAGGCAGTTTGAATTTGGCTTCCTCCACTGTAACATGCCCAGGGTTCTGTCTAAGGAGATCTGGAACCACATTTTCATATTATTCTCTATAACACCATGTCTTATCAAAATAGCATTTCACATCTCAAAGGCTTTAAGAGTTGTTGTTCAGTCACTAAATCATGTTTTACTTTTTGCGATTCCATGGGCTGCAGCATGCCAGGCTTCCCTGTCCTTCAATATCTCCAGGAATTTGCTCAGATTCATATCCAGTGAGTCAGTGATGTCATCTACCCATCTCATCCTCTCCTGCCCCCTTCTCTGCTTGCCCTCAATCTTTCCCAGCATCAGGGTCTCTTCCAATGAGTCGCATCAGGTGGCCAAAGTATTGAAGCTTCAGCATCAGTCCTTCCAATGAATATTCAGGGTTGATTTCCATTAGGATTGACTCGTTTGAGCTCCTTACTGTTCAAGGGACTCTCAAAAGTCTTCTCCAACACCACAATCCGAAAGCATCAATTCTAGAGAAGAGTTAGGCTTCGGTCAGTTTGATGTTGATTTGATGCTGACCCTGATTTGGTGATTTTCCACTTTGGGGCCTGTGTAATCCCAGACTGAGATGCAAAGTTGGAGCTAAGAGCAGTTGTCCAGTGCATCCTGAACAGATCCCTTTGGAAGCCAAGACCTGAGCGTGCAGTGCCCAGAGGACCAGGCTTAGTCATTATTCGTGGCAACAGCTTTCATGATCTATCTCCGCAGGCCTGGAAAGAACATGGGATGGTGTGCCTCGACGCTCTCATCTCATAACCATCTTCAGGTTCGCCCAGAGTCAGCACCTCCCAGCGGGACGTGGTGCCCTTCAGAGTGTCTGCAGTGCATCCACGAAGGCTGGAGGACCCATACGCACACAGGCACCACCACAAGGAAGAGAGAGTCCCCATGGGAGAGATTAAGCTCTTCAGCCTTCAGAGGAGAAAGTTGGATCAACCCATTCACCCGGCAGAGAACCATGGCCACCCACAAGGCACAATCTCCAGAGACCTGAAGATAGACACTCATTCTTTTTTATTGGAAAGCAAGCCCCGAGAGGTTAAGAGACTCTGGCCAAGACCCACAGCTGTTAAAACTCAGGCTGGAACTCGCATCTGAGGTTCAGGCCAGGTCTCCTCCCAGAAGCACAATCGCTCTGGAGAATTTGGAAGACCTCAGCCTCAGGCCAGATGACAGCTTAGACTTTCCCCAAACTGACCCGTGAACCTGAGACGACCTTGCCTTTGTCCTGAGATTATAACTCTCCAGCCTCATTTGTACGCCGAGCCTGGGTAAGAGGACAGAACTTAACAGGCAGGCTCCTTTTACTTCCACTGGAGGTTTCCAGATGGAGATTGTAAACGAAGCCCCTAGGCTGACCCATGATGCCAGCAAACATCACCTGGACCAGGAAACTGAGGACTGATTCTTTACAAAGCCATGCTCGTGACTACTTCAGGAATAACAGATACTGAAGAGCTGCCCTAGGAGGCTGCATTGAGAAAAGGATTCCACATTCAACAGTAGCTCACTGTGGACCAAGCACTGTTATGGATAAGCTGAGACCCAGGGAGGAGGGTGGACAGGTTGGCCGTGGGTATCACTGGGAAAGCAGGGTGGAGTCCCCTGTCTTTGATACAGTGCTGCCCCGAACTGTCAGACTCATCTCCTAAAAATGTAAAGGAAAACATGGGTAGCATCTTGCAAGTTTTTAAAAGGCAGAAACATCCAGACTCCTCTGATGAGGGAGGAGGGAAGGGAGGGATGCCTCGGCACTTGGCTTTCCTGACACTTGACTGATGAACGCGTGGAGGGCCGGCACAAAAACTACTCCCTGTGACCCACAGGGGGCAGCACTCACCCAACATCGGGAGAGAAAGTATTAAAGACCTTGTTGGAGGAAAAACCCCTGGCTCAGTCCCTTATGAGAGGCATTTCAGTTCAGTTATTCTCATTATTTTGGATGAGCTCAATCTAATCACATGAGCCCTTTAAATGTGTCTTTAAAAGTCAGACATGGAAAAAGTCAGCAGTCAAAGCACAAGTAAGAATCGTAATACACTGTTGGCAGCTTGAAGGTGGAGGTGGGCACATGGACGGGGGGTGTAGGAGGGCCTCTGGGAGCTGAGGGGCCTTCTGCTGCCAGCCAGCTAGGAGGTGACCGCAGTCATACACTGCACGTGAATGGATTTCATCAGAAGAGGTCAGGTCCGTAACACCCATGGTGTAAGCTGCGGGCCGTGATGGCAGTAACAGCAACGGCAGTATCTTCCATGGGACTTTCACAGATGCTGTGGACATCCTATAAAACCGAAGGAGAGGGTGCATTCTAAATAAGATCTCAGAAGGCAGCCCGCTTGGTAAGTTGAGATGTCTCGCCAGTGTTTTACGTTCCTAGTTTTGAAGTCTATGTCCCCAGGAAGACAAAGTTACTTCAAAAGAACACCCCTAGTTCTAGTAGAAGACTTGGTCCTAGGAGCGCCAACATCTTCTATCTCCAGTTCTGCCATAGGTGCTGAGCACAGTGAGGGAGGGAAGACCCCAGTCCTCAAGGGGATCTAAGGGAGGATGATCACAGCCATGGATGTGGTTAAGAAGCACCCCGTGACTTCTATCCCATCCACACACCCCCTGGATAACCCTTTGGGTGTGAGTAAACGTCTGCTGAGACACCACTCCTGCGATTGTTACAGGGTAAGAAGACTGTTCTACTGAGCACGACCTAATCACATGTCTAGAAGTCAGACATGGCAAGCCAGAAAAATCAAAGCACAAGAACCATAATGCGCTTGTTGGCAGCTTGAAGATGGAGGGGGACACACAAGTGGCCTTCAGCTGCCAGCCAGAAAGGAGGCGATGGCAGCCTGACACAGCGAGAAGCTGAATTAGACCAACAAGAGTGAGCTTGCGAGCTGAGTTGACTCCTAGTCTCCCAGTGAGGCTGCAAGCCAGCTGACACCCTGATTTTGGACTCGAGGCACCTGAGCAGAGAACCCAGCCGCCCTGAGCCTGGTCAGCACCTACGGAAGAGTGAGCTTGTGGAATTTTAAAGCTGCCAAGTTTCCGCTGTGCAGCAGTAGAAGGTTAATACCGTCTCCCTGTGCAGTAACGATCGCTGTGCGTGCCGTGAAAAAACACGAATACACGTGCATTGCAGGGGAACCAAAGCTTGGCTGTGGAGTTTGGGACATCCCCTTTCAGATAATAGTGCCTGGGATGACACACGACTCCGTCTCTGCTGTTCTCCTAGAACAATCAAGCCATCAGCAGAGGCTTAAAATGCTTAACGAGGTTCATTAGACCAGGGTTGGATTAAATCAGTGCAACTGAGGTCAGAAATGGTCAAACCTCCATTTAGAGGGCCTCCGTCAACTGGCATCGAGCTAGAATCTCCACCTTGTTATCTTTGAATGGAGATCTAAGCCACTAGGACCGTGCAGAGGGCTTCTCAGGAGACATTAACAGCTGACATCTCCCAGGTTGGAGCCACGCTCACCCCTCTGATGTCAGTTCCTCCCATTAAATGTGAATCTGAGTTTCTCAGTCAATTTTTAAGACTGGTTCCCCCAAGAAGGGACTGTTTCATATGGTAAGATAGGAAGAGAAATCTGATCACTGAGGATCTGTTTTTGAGTGCCAAATTTACACCAGGAGCTTCTTCGAGCCTGTTCGCCTCTTGGGAAGGGTGGGATTTTTCCAAGGATGGGGACAGATTCGGAGGAAGGAATTTGTCTGGCCTAAGTATCACATCACATCTCGTCTTTGCTCCCTTAAATCTCAGAAGGATTTCTTTTAGGGAGTAGGGGGACAAGCTAGTAGAACTCTCAAGCTGAGCATGGGGGCAGGAAGTACCTTTAAGATGGAAGCCAATATCATGTACATGGAAAATCTCTGCAGCAAGTCAGTATCAAACCCAGTTTGATATTCTAGGGCCATCTTGAGCCTGAACTCTAAGACCAGCTGAGCCTGCTATATGGGAGCAAAATTTGCCATGAGGGTTGACTTGTGCTGACTTTTAGGAAAACAGAAGATGGAAGAAGCTTTGTTACCTCTCCCTTAACTGTCTAAAAGAACGTAAAAGCTCTGTTCTCTGGTAGGGAGAAAAAGCAACTGGAGATATCTACAAAGAATACGGGCTGAACCTGGAGGAAATGGCAACCCACTCCAGTATTCTTGCCTGAAAAATCCCGTGGAAGAGAAGCCTGGCAGGCTCCAGTCCACGGGGCCGCAGAGAGTTGGGTGTGACTGAACACGCACATTAGATGCAAGGAAGCCAGCTTTGCCTCTAGCTCTAGGCCCTTCTGGCTGCTCTGCATCCACAGCTGTGCCTCTTCTCTGGCTTCTCTCTTGAACTCGTTCTGACATCTTAAACACAGTTCCCTCACTGATCATGAGCTCAAAAAAATCTTTAACACATAAAGAATATGGACTAGGTGTGGTGGCAGAGACTTGGCAGGGTCGAGAGACCAGAGTTGCTCTGTGTCCCACTGACTCTACATGTGGCCCAGGGACCAGACACGTGAATGTCCATCTCCATGCGAATTGCCTTCCTCGGCTTTGAGCTACCCAAACCATCCACCACCCTCTTGTCTTCACTGGAGACGATCTATGAAGGCGAAGGCTTTGACCGTTTTGGTGACTTACTTTTCTTGAACCACTCCCACCTAAGCCTTAGCCTTTTGTTTTTCTCCAGTTCATCTGTCTCGTGTTGATTTAGTTCTTAGAGCAGCCAGAAGAGCCTAGAAGGGTAGAAAAAAATTTCTTCCAACACTACTGGGACCGTGGACTGAGCTTATTGGACTAATGCAGAAGTGATTCCAAAATATCACAGATGTGTGTGATCTTAAGGGTCCACGCCACCCCTAGAGAACATTTTTTTTAAAAAAAACTTATTGAGGTATAGGTGCCTTCCATGGTCACCAAGGGAGAACTGTGGGGTGAATTTCTTCCATTTCTATAGAGAAGCCGAGGCATGCTCTCGCCTCCCCCGAAGGCGCAGTCACTTCCGAGCGTCTCCGTTGTTCTATAAACACTCCAGGATCTTGTTCTTGTCCTTTCTTCCATTCATGTGTTCCTGCTCGGTGCTCAATTCTGGGAAACTAAACCTTGGCCAGCTTTCAGTCCACTTGGACAAAGCTGGTGTGTCATCTACCTCAAAGTCTAGTCCATGGCGATTCAGGAAGCAGAGCTGCCAGTGTCCGTAGGGTACCATGTCCTGAACACTTGCCAGACCCTGCAGAATTTAACCCCTGAACTCTTCCAGCTCACAGCATCTGCTTTTCCTCACCTCAGGCTCTCCCCTATCTGGCCCCGAGGTCTGTGCAAAGGCCCTTCTTCCCTCAACTTGGGCTTCCAAACTCAGATTTTTGGAGACTGAGCTAGTACAAGTGGGATCCCACAGAGACTACCTAGGGAGGCCATCTACCTCTCCCCCCGCCCCAAAAGGGACCCACTGATGCTCAAAAGATAACAGTTTATCCCTCTAACCCCTCCCCGGGAGAGAAGGCTGGACACTACCCCAGCAATTGGCATGTATGGAATAAGTTCTGAGAGATGTAAAAGCAGGTACTTCTTTACAGAAGTCTGTAGTAGGCTTCTCTGGTAGCTCAGATGGTTAAAAAAAAAAAAAATTGCCTGCATTGCAGGAGACCTGAGCTCAAGAATGATCATCCACTCCAGTATTCTTGCCTGGAGAATTCCATGGACAGAGGAGCCTGGTGGGCTACAGTCCATGGGGTCACAGAGAGTCAGACACGGCTGAAGCAGCTAACACACACATACACAGTGATGCTGGAGCAAGGCTTGATGAAGGGCTGGGAGTGGAGGCTCACAGCAGAGTTGGGTCAGACTCTGCTGTTCCTGTGAAGAACCTAAGCCACCCTATTTTGTTTAAAAAAAAAAAGACTCCATTTTAAAGTTCTGAGGGAAGAGTCTTTGGAAATCCCCTGACTTTGCCCCACCACCTGCGAGCCAATCAGATCCCAGATCAGGATCTCCTGACATTACGTTCAGGACTTATGACCTGCCCGGGAAATTAGAATTAAGCCCGGGAAATTAAAACCAATCAGAACCCAGCACCTAACCCTTCCACAGAAGGTAACCAATTCCAACCCGGAAACTCCCGTTTTTTCAAATTTTTCACGCGAGAAAACCCTATATAAGCAATGAATCCCAGAGTTCGAGGCTCCTCTCCTTAGCCGCTGCATCGGTAACGGTGGGAGCCCCAGCTCGAGCTTGGTAATAAAAACTCTTGCTTTTGCATCGGATATTGGCTCCCTGGTGGTTATTGGGAGATTTCGCGACTTGGGCACAACACCTGCTGGTTGTCTTTGCCGAAACCCAGGTGCACGTGCTTTTGTCTTGTCTGCTGAAGAATCATTTCAATTCCTAGACTTCAGTTCACATTGTACTGACAGCTGTCCCATCCTCCCCTGGTTCCCGATCAATGCCATGCCAGAACTGTGTCAGGGCGTGCATTATTTATCTCTAATGGGAGCAGAGTTACTCAAGGCATCAATGAATCAATGGATTCAGATGTGCCCTCAAGACCCTCCTCAATCAATAGGTAGAGGACAGATTCAACAAGGGAGGGGGGTGAGAACAGGAGGGCTGAAGATTCAGCAATAAGTGCTAGCCTGAGTCAGAATCTGAGCTGCAGCCTTAGCTCGGATCCCGTCTTTCCTCAGATGGGGCCTCGGTTTACCTCATCTGTATAAAGGGGCAGTGAGGTTAGACCAGCTTAGGACCCCTCTTCAACACTCGTCTTTTTAAATTAAGAGTCTTGAAGTTTCCAGGGACTGTTTCCAAGACCAGCTAGAAATGTTCATGGCAGTTGAAACTAGTTAGTTTAACTAGCTCAGGAGCCTTCAGAAGTTGAGTTTTGGAAAAGCTATTATTTTTACAACAAATGACTCACATACCCAGAGGCAGCTGAGGCTGGATCATGCTTTCCACGATGGGTATGACTTCTTGGACGGTTCTGCCTAGGGTATGGGTTGATCTCATTTTGGGTATGTTAGAAGTAATCCCCGCTCATAAAAGATGGTTTAGAAAGTAGAGATTAGGGGGGAGGCTTTAGCAATACATTTCCCCATGTCTTAGGGCTTGGTTTTGTATCTTCTTAGAATCACTTGATGGCGTTTAACGATTTGCTTCCGTGATTTGGACTCCAGCCTTGACTATACGCCTAGCAGACATTTGGGTTTAGTGTTGCTGTCATAAGTCTTTTGTTCCTGAAACTTCTGTCCTCAAGGGGTGAAGTTCTGGTTGTTGGCCATCGGTTTTTGCCAACTCTTTCCTGGTGAGCTCGTTGCTTACTCCCATGGACCACAGCTGTGCTGTTGAGGCCTACAGGCTTACCTAGGAGACACCAGGCAGGTAGGATCCCCGTGCCCCCTTACAGGAGTATTTCTTGAGGTCCCCAACTTGTATTAGAACTAGTTAGAATATAGTCAGGGGCTCAGGCCTGATAACATCTCAGACACTGCACACCTTGCCCTTCACATCACTCATATTCCACCTTGGGCTTCCCTATCTCTGGGAACACTGCTCTACTTAGCCCACACTGGGAGTTCCAGCTTGGATGGCTCACTCCCCTTCATACCCAACAGCCCATCTTTTATCAAGTCCTCTTTCTTCTTCTGTCCCCAATCCATCTTCATCTCAGTATCTTCACTAGTACGGGCTTGGACCCCAGTTCCATCACCCACCTGGATAACTGGAGTAGCTTCCTGTTCTCCCTACTTCTTGCTGCTGCTGCTAAGTCACTTCAGTCGTGTCTGACTCTGTGCAACCCCATAGATGGCAGCCCACCAGGCTCCCATCCCTGGGATCCTCCCTGCCTGTTATCAACTTGAGACAGCACCAGTGATTGACACTCAGGTTTTGATTGTTGATGTCGTCACCCATCATCTCTGGGATAAAGTCTGAAATCCATTCACCATGACAAGATCCCACAGAACAGGGCTCCTGCCCAGCTGCTCTCATCTTAAAGATGCTGCCACCACCCCCACATGCTTATTGCACTCCAGTCACTGTGCTTTTGTGCTTCACCCCAAACTGATTCCTACCTCAGGATCTTTGCATCAGCTATTCCTCCCACTTTGGATGTTTGAGATTTTTGCTCAGACTTTAGCTAAGTCATGCATCCATTCATTCTCAGCCGAGAACTCTGAGTTACTGAATCTAAAGTAGCCAGTGAACCCTGTTCTGGATTCAGGCACAGGGGGTGTGAGGTACACTGTATAGTTAAAGTATTCCTGCATCAGGTATTATTTAGTCTCATAAATTGTATCCAACTCTTCTGTGACCCCCATGGACTATAGCCCAGCAG
This sequence comes from Cephalophus harveyi, assembly GCA_006410635.1. Lineage (NCBI taxonomy): Eukaryota > Metazoa > Chordata > Mammalia > Artiodactyla > Bovidae > Cephalophus > Cephalophus harveyi. The sequence continues at coordinate 91,164 of SJYT01067703.1, forward strand.
GCTCTTCTGTCCATGGGATTTCCCAGGCAAGAATTCTGGAGTGGGTTGCTACTTCCTTCTGCAGGGGATCTTTCCAACCCAGGGGCTGAAACCATGCTGTCTCCTGCATTGGCAGATTCTTCACCACTGAGCCACCAGGGAAGCCCGCACTGGGATATGGATTCTCCAAATCTGTCTTAAGTGCCTTATCCCAACAGGATTAAGAAGCCTCACACAGATGACAATCGAGTTAGGGAGCACTTTCCTGGGGAATCTTTCACAAGAAATGAACCTAAGCAGAGAGCACACTTCAGGAACAGTTATATGCCTTTTCTCATAGAACCATTCTCTTTAGATATTTAGTCTTATTGCCACCCCCAAAAGAGTCTGGTCCTCACACCTAACAAGATAAGGTTCTCATAAGTCAAATGCTAGTATCAAAGACCAGATTGATGTCAGAATCCAAGTCTAGGTTTATGGAAAAGCTAGATCATTCCTTATTCTTGTTCTTGGTTCAGTGTCTGACATGTATCAGGTGCTTAAAGTTTCTTTCTATCCTTATTCAACCCTAGATACCGACGTTTTTATTGCCTTGGATCTCAGGTAAGACGTGCTTGTTAGAAGCAAAGCCCTTAAGATCTAAGAGCAAGAATGATCAGGTCTAGAGATCAGACCTGCTGTCCCTCCAGCCCAATCTTGACTCTAGAAGGGACTTAAGTGTCCAGTCTTTCCTAGACAACCACTAGGATGCCAGGGGAAGTCGACCATTCCTAAACCAGCATCATGCCAACTTCCCATGAGGCTCCCTCATCCATGACTTGACTTCCTCTCCAGAGCCCCCAGTTGCTGCACAAAGTGATGGGCTGTGACAAAGCCATTAACTGCTGGGAACCCCAGTACCCATAGGTGTCCTGGTTATAAGGTACTGGGCACAAGGTCACAGCCACGGCGAGTGGGTGAGACAAGATTGTATGGTTTTGATCCGACAAACCTGGGGGAGAAAGAAGGGGGCACTGGGCGTGAGGAGAGAAAGGGTGACTCAGGAGATTAAGAACAGGTGTGTGTGTGCTCACTTGTGTTTGACTCTTTGGTACCCCATGGACTGTAGCCAATAAGGTTCCCTCATCCATGGGAATTCTCCAGGCAAGAATACTGGAATGGATAGCCATTCCCTTTCTCCAGGGGATCTTCCCAACCCAGGGATCGAACTCACATCTCTTGCATTGGCAAGTAGATTCTTTACCCCTGCATCACCTGGGAAACCCAGGTAAGAACATAGAGGCAGTCAACCCCGTCCCCCATCAGGCCCCTTAGGGGCACAATAAGGAGCCTGCAAGGGCCACCAGTGCTCATGTCACATTATCAAATGGCTGAGGTGTGATGAATGCCAAGATGGTGGCCGTTCCCATCTGCCTAGAGATTAATGAACATACAGAACTTGAAAGGATACCAAGGAGACACTTCGGATAGCCTCAACAAGCCGAGCTAAGCTAAATTCAGACCGAGTCACAGGACCCAGGGCAGATGGTTTCCTCCCCCAGCTTTCCTCATTTGATGAAGGTGATGATGGTACCTCGCTGGCTGGGTGATGAGGATCCACTGAGAAATGTCATCCCAATTGAGGCAGACATAGGCCTAGTAGAGCCTGAGCTAAACTTGTCATCTCTGAGATACAAGATTATGAATTTGGAGTATGGGACCCAGCTTAAGCTTCATCTTTAGGGTAAATCAGGAAATTCAGAAGCAGATCAGTACTTAGCACATGCTAAACGCTCAGCACGTGGGAGCTGTTATCCATGATCTAGTTAGGAGAGGAAAGTCATCCCAGAGCCGCGAAGTGCTTGTTATGTTACCACTGATGGGCTTTCCCTGGTGACTCAGTGGTAAAGAACCCACCTGCCAATACAGGAGACGTAAGGGACGAGAGGTCAATCTTTGGGTCGGTAAAATGCCCTGGAGAAGGAAACGGCAACCCACTCCAGTATTGTTGCCTAGGAAATCCCAATAGACAAGAGACTAGCAGGCTACAGTCCATGGGGTTGCAAAAGAGTTGGACATGACTGAAGCAGCTTAGCGTGCATGCATGCAGTTTATAGATTATCTAGTGTTTGGCTATAGGGAATGGGTGCAGAGGGAATGAGGCAGGAGAACATGAAAATGAGCTGAGAGGGGGCCCAACAACGCTTGAGGTGGCTAAGAGAACTTAACTTCAGGTAGAACTAGTTGAGCCTTGATGATTGACTTCGTAGCTTACGAAGATCTCAGTCTACTGCAAATGTAACGCCCCCAACAGCAGCTGAAACCTAGAGCATGGGCGTAAGCCTCACACTAGAGCTTAATCAAGCAGGGGGGACCCATGGGGCACAAATCTACTCCCAGGTCCCTGGACTTAGTCCCAGCTGTGCTGAAAGGTGGGCCCCAGGGATGGGAGCATTGGGCCCTTCCAAGGGTGTTCTCAGATTAGCTTTTTTTGTAGGAAAGGGGCACCCACAACTTGGCATAAGCTGTCTTGACCTCCATTGGGTCCACAGGGTGCCTTTAAAAAAAGACAGCTGTAGAAGGTCTGAGCCACCAACCACCCCACTTCCTTTGTCCCTACGTGGTGCACAAGGAGCTGAATTCGGAGACGAGGCAGCGGAAATACGACCACGGGGATCCTTGGGGACACTTGCCTGAGCTAGGTGGGGCTGCCTCACCAGGAAGCTCTTCCCGCTCACTGAAGTCTGAAATGAAAGAACTATTTTTGATTTAAGGCACCACTCTTAAGGGTCAGCTTTCTCTCACCTGTGCTTTGTACCAACACAAAGCCTTGATCATTTGAGCGATGTACCCATTTAATTGACCTTGCATGATGATGTGCATATAACACATATGTATTCCCCAGTTTAATGATGAGGAAAACTGTATAAGTACCAGGGCTATGTGACTTGCCCAGGAGGACTTCCAAAGGAGCTGCCAGGCTAAGGTTCCAGCTTGGGCAGCCTGACTTCAGAGCCCTGGTACCCAATACCCTGCATGACTCGGACTCTCAGTGAGAAAGACGCTGTGGGCTTTCAACCCTACTTGTGCCAACCCTCCTGCCCCTTTCCGGGTCACTGTTGACCTGCCTCCCTCAGCTGTGACAAGTTTGGGAGATGGAATTGAGAAATGCCTACCGAGGTAGGACATTGTGAGACTGGAGTAACCAAAAGCTTTTCCTTCCCCATCAAAGAGAAAACCCAGATAGCTTTTAAACCATCCCAGGAGCTGCTCCCAGCTGGCCAAAGTTGAGCTGTAGTTAACATTCTCCACCTGCTCTCCATCCTTGCATGCTTTGGAAAGTAGACTTTCAGAGCCCAGCATCCTTACAAGGTTACATAGTAGCCAGCGTGGAGCACCGCCCTGGAGGAACTGGACTGGAAGAGGAGCAGGTTCACCCAGCGTGCCCTCTTTGGTCCAACAGCCCAGCTAGTAGAAATAGAAACTCCATTTTTTTTTTCATCGCATTTCCCTATTACAGTCAACACGCCCCATGTGGAGCCCCCAGACTGCTCAGAGGCTGGGGTCCTGCAGTAGACAGGACCTCAGGGGGAGCTTTGAGATGCCAAGAAGTAGCTTTTTACTTCTTGAAAGCTTCAAGGAAAAGAACAAGGCTAGCTGAGTGGCCTCCTGGACAGACAGCTTGACTCTTTCCTCTTTCAATTCCCTCTTCAATTCCCTTCACAGCCCTCGGAGGACAGACAAGGCCTGTAGGGGTGTCAGAGCCTAAAAAAGCTCCCTTGTAGAAAAGACAAATCCCTCCCCCACTATAATTCTGGACCACCCCTGCCCCCCAGCCACAGTTCCAGCATCGTTCTCGTCTCTGATTCTAAGGAAGTTCCCTGCTGCTCTTTCTTCCTCCTCTGGGTCAAAAAACGTTGAGCCTACACCAGGATTTTCCTAAACTGTAGAACATCTTAAGAAAGAGAAAGGCTAACCAGCAGCCACCCGCCCCCTATCCCCAATAAGGCATCCTTGGTTTAGATAAAAGAAAGCATCTTCTATACTGACCCCCACCCCTTCCCCTAAAAGGATGGCAGGCTCCAGAGAAAAGAGTTAAAGCCGGGCCCACAGCGGTGCTTTTAAGGCTTCCCATGGTGCCGCCCATGCTGCCTATTGGCTGGTTATGTTCCTCCCAAATGCCGTTCACCTGGGCCCACGAGTGGCTCCTGCAAGTATTTCATTACAAGTGTTGCTTATTAGGACTGTGACCGGAGGCTCCCAGTTGATGCCAGCTGTCTTGGTGTAATTAACAGCTCCACCTTCCTCTGTCAAATGTGTCCCTGTTTAGATAATAAAGGGATGCTCTCCCTAAAGATGTGTGTCCTTCTATAGCCAATGTGAGCCTGTGGAAGCTGTCTCCCACCAGAAGGTCATCATCAAGGACAAAGCCATTTGCAGGGGGCAAAGGTGATATTAGAGTGTCCTGGCGATTTCCCCAGCTCCTGTGAATAAGCTGGGGCTGTGAACTCAGTTTCCCAAAGCCTGGCCAGGCTCTAACATAACCAGAGCCCCCACACACCCAATTTTAGCTAGACAGTTGCTTGAATTTAGGGTGTTCTCTTGAGAGCTGGGGGCTTCCCTGGTGGCTCAGCAGTAAAGAACCTGCCTGCTAAGCAGAAGATGCAGGTTTGATCCCTGGGTTGGGAAGATCCCTGGAGACGGAAATGGCAGCCCTGTCCATGGGGTTGCAAACAGTCGGACGCAACTTAGTGACTAGACAGCAACTCAACAGCTGGATGTGAGATTTTCACCTATGGTTTTGTGTCAGTTCTCCCTTCTTAAACTGTTTGTATTGGGTTGGCTAGAACGTTCATTCATATTTTTCCTGTTACATCTCACAGAAAAATCCAAATGAACCTTCAGGCCAAACCAATACTAAAATCCATACCGCTGCAAGTCCAAATTCCAGTTCTGCCAACTGAATCACTGTGAAGTCTGGGTAAGTTCATTCACCTTCCTTTGCCTCCATTTTCCCCTCTGAAAATTCTCACAACCCAGGGATGTTATGAGGATGAAATGAGTTAATATCTGGAAGTCTTCAGAACAGAGCATGGGATGCAAGTGCTATAAAGGTCTCTATGAAAAATAAGCAGAAGGGGAAAAGAAACAGAACAAATAATTCATCTGTGAGCTGGCTTTTTAATTCACGTCCAGCATTACACATTGGAGAAACTGCTGTTACCAACATCCGCACTTGGCAGAAGATTAAGATACAGAGGTTCAAAGATATTCACAAGAGTACCTAAGAAGAAAGTGACAGGTTTGATTTAAAAAGAATGAAATAACACCATTTGCAGCAGTGTGGATGGACCTAGAGATAATCACATTAAGTAAGCCAGATGGAGAAAGACAAATATATGATAATGCTTATCCGTGGAATCTAAGAAAAATGATACAAATGAATTTATTTACAAAACAGAAATAGACGCGCAGACATAGAAAACAAACATGTGGTTTCCAAAGGGAATAATGAGGTGGGGGGGGGAATCATAAATTAGGAGTTTGGAGTTAAGAGACACACACTACTAGATATAAAATAGATAACCAACAAGGACCTACTCTGTAGCACAGGTAACTCTGCTCAGTATTCTGTAATAACCTACATGGGAAAAGAATAGATAAATATGTATAGCAGAATCACTTTGCCATCCGCCTGAAACTAACACAACATGGTTAATCAACTATACTTCAATTAAAAGAAAAAAAGTGGCAGGTGTGGATTTGAATTTGGGTGCTGCTATTTCCAAATTGCATGCTCTTTTTACTGCACAGCCAAGCATGTATTTAATTTATGTTCAACTTAAAGCTCCCACATTGCAAGGGCATCTCCTGGTTTAGGCATGTAGGAATTTGCTAAGCCCAGCTTTCCCCTATTTATAACCCCCTGATTGTGCAGACTTTGATCACACGCTCCTTTGGCCATCCTATTTCGAGAATGAAGAGGCGACACGATACGGTTACTGAGTCTTCTGGGTATGCACCCATACTTGAGGGTAGTCCAGATCCTTTTAAGAAGGATGTGGGGCAGAAGATTGTAAAGAGGGATCATTCAATTGCTGTTACTGTTAATAATAATTAAATAAATTCCTCCAGGCTTGGGAAAATATAAAGGCTGTAAGGATCCGCAATCATTACAGCAAAAGAGCCACTACCGTGCCAGCTCTGCGATGGCAGAGGGCTTGTTCTGTTCCCTTCACCTCTGGGCCTAAGAACAGTTCCTGGCACATGGGCTTCCCAGGTGGCATGGTGGTAAAGAATCCGCCTCCTAATGCAGGAGAAGCAAGAGACGCAGGTTCGATTCCTGGTCAGGAAGATTCTCTGGAGTAGGAAATGTCAACCCACTCCAGTATTCTTGCCCGGGAAATCCCACGGGCAGAGGAGCCTGGTGGGATACAGTTCATGGGGTCACCAAAGAATCAAACATGACTGAGCACACAGGAAATAGGTATTCAGGAAACCCTTCTATAATGACGATGAATGTGTGACTGAACCGATGAGCACAGAATGAAGGAAACAGTGTAACAATGGATAGGAACAGAAATTTTGACATCAGACATGTGAACTGAAACTCTAGCTCCATCCTGGCTTACTCAAGACCATCCCAGGTTTTCACGATGAAAATCTTGTATCCCAGGAAAGCCTTCTGGATAAAACAGGACTGTTGATCACCATACACACTCATCGTGAAAGTCCCCTGACTTCTCCAAGCCTCAGTTCCCTTAACTGTAAATGGGATAACAATATTATAGAACCTTATGGGGTTGCTATGAGGAGGAGATAACTGCATGGAGTACTTAGCACGGGTGCTTTACACATGGAAAGTACTTATCAGTGGGCACTCACTATTCCCATTACTTCCATCGACTTCTGGATCTTGAAAATGCATCCTGCTTCTTGATGCATGTCCCTGACCCTGCTGAGATTAGAGTCCTTGGTTTTAGAGCAGAGGAAGGAGGCGAGCCACCTCAGAGCCAAAAAGCTGGTGCGTCTTGGCGGTTTTCCTCGGCAGGGAAGTGGCCTCCCCCGTGCCCCACCCCCGCCACCCCCAGCTGCTTTTTTAGCCATCATATCTGGCAGCTCCGTGCTGATTTCCAACAGATGTTCCTCTAATGAACCACGCTGGAATCTCAGGCCCTTAATATAGTGCCGGGGTGTGATAAGTTCGAAATGGCTGTCATCATGGCCCGTGAGGATGGTCTGGCCATTGTTTTAGACTGTCTTCCTCTGATTGTTCTGTGAAGGGGAATTTATTTTCTTCCATCACCTCTTCGCCCCATACGGCCCCCCGCTCCCCTCCCGACCCCCCCATTCTGGGGCCCCAGCTCCTGCCCGAATTAAAAGTCTGAACCTTAGAGAGAATGCTCAGTGTACCACGATGAGGGGGATGACAGAGCGAGGGGATGGGAAGGAGGGGTGGTTCAACAGAGACCTCAAATCGATATTCTCGGGGTACGATCATGCAGATTCACAGACTCCCAGGCGAAGAGCCGGCTCCTGGGGGACCTGATGCAGATATTCTCTGAGCAGGAGGGTTTGTGGTCCAGGGGGGAGGCCCTGGTGTCTTGCAGCTGGGACTCAGTGGGGGGCATCCATTTACACAGGCGCAGACCTTCTGGATGAACAGGGAGAAGCCAGTAGGGAGAGGTTTCCAGTCCCTGTCTGGTCACGTCTGGTTCATCTGAATGATCTCAGTGCCCTGGTTTGGTGGGGTCAGGAAGCCTTCCTGAGGGTTTCCTAAGTGCCAGCAACTGATACACACAGTCCAGAGACAGACTGCCCTGAAGGCGTGACAGCAAACAGCTCATTGATAGAGAATCAGAACCCCTACCCTCTGGCTGGATCTGTTTGCTATTTGCATCAACTAACAGCAAGAGGCTGGATGCTGTTTCTCAGAATACATAATTTCTGCCAATAACAATAAATCAATAAATAGCAAACATTTCTGAGTTCTTACCGAAGCCCCGGGCTAAATGGTTCCTATATATCATCCATATAATTCTCTCGATGACCTCATGAGGTAGTTGCTCTCATCTCAATAGGTAACAAAGGCCCAGAGAAGTTAAGTCACTTGACCAAGTCCACACAGCCAGCCATGGCCAAGGCGGCATTTGAATTTGAAGAGAGCTGACTCCAAAGCCTAATTTTAACCACTCGCTAAAGTGGGCATCCAAATTCCGGCTATTCCAAATTTCTGGTTGTTGAGAGACTAGGAAAACAATTTCATCTATTTGGTTATAAGGTACTTAAAGAAAATCTGTTTAGGTTCATTCTTAACAAAAGACTAGGACTGGGTTTTTCATCATGTAATCAGAGCAACACAGAGAATTCAAAGAATCTGTTGCATCGAGGTTTCTCATTTTATGGGAATTAACCTATGATCCGTGGTCTTTCTCCTGACAATAAGTTCTTCAATCCTCTGATATTCACTTGGGGGAAATTTAATCCATACAAAATTCACACTGTACAGCAAACATCCCTATAGAAAGGACCTTACAAATTATTCCTGTATGGAAATATCATTGCTATCCACAATATTTGGGGGGGATTCGAGGAAAGGTAAAAACCAAACACGGCAATAAGAAGAGAGAACATAAATAAGCCTCACTCGGTATCTTCAACGAATCAGTGCAGAAGTCTACAATTTTTTTCTGCAAAGGCCCACAAAGTAAATATTTTAGGCTTGGCAGGCCATACAATCTGTCACAACTATTCAACTCTGCCATTGGAGCAAGACAGCAGTCATAGACAATGTACAAGTGAATTAGAGTGGCTGTGTTCCAATAAAACTTTTTATAAAAACAGATGGGGAAGGGGCTGGCACAGTAGAGTGGCTGTGTTCCAATAAAACTTTATTTATAAAAACAGATGGGGAAGGGGCTGGCACAGTTGATAACATACACATAGGAGGATTTGAACCTGGTGACCTGACTTGGCAGTGTGTTGATAAGTTTTTAATGTAATAAATTTAAATGTAATATCAAAATAAATAATCCTAATAGATAGCCTTATGTGAAAGCATTGTAAATGCCAGTTTCTTTGCGTGTTAAAGAATTAAACACACAAGGGCTTCTCTGGTGGTCCTTGCAGTGCAGGGGACACAGGTTTGATCCCTGGTGGGGAGAAAGAAGATCCCACGTGCCATGGAGCAACTAAGCCTGCGTGCGCTGCAACTACTGAAGCCCACGAGCCGCAACTAGAGAGCCCGTGAGCAATGAAAGATCCCACAACCAAGACCTGGTGCAGCCAAATGAACAGATAAATAAATAAAATAAATGAAAAAGAATTAAATACACAACGTGTCCTATATGTTCAACCACTGAACAGTCATCCAAACTTCCTGATGTAGCTACTGTCATCTCTGGTTCTCGGGCAGTACCTGCCACCTAAGAAGGACTCACTCCATCCTAGCTGAGTGAATCAGTTTCCATTTTAGGAATGGGGGAACAGAAGCTCAGAAGGTTTAGTTGTTTGCTCCAAGCTTTTGATCCCATAATAAACACTCAGTAAATTTCAGCTCCAAGACAGAGCTAGAATTGGAAAGCAGCTATGTACTAGCAGGTGTGAGGCGTGAGACTATTAAAGGTAGCTTATGAGAGGGCCAGACTGATCCAAGCAGTTGCCCGTACTTTGTACTTGTCCAAGTGTACAAAGGCTCATCTACCCACACACACTGCTATGTCTCCCAGCACCTGCAGCTGACTTTTTTGCTTTCACACGGCTCCCTAAGCACAGATGTTTTGGGAGACCATCTAACTCAACCAAGCCAGCCTAGCTCCTACTCTCAACCCTTTCATCCTCTTTGGTGAAATCCCAACTCTCTGAGTGAAGCTTCTCAAGGGCTGCTGCTGCTGTTGCTGCTGCTGCTAAGTCAGTTCAGTTGTGCCTGACTCTGTGCAACTCCATAGACGGCAGCCCACCAGGCTCCTCTGTCCCTGGGATTCTCCAGGCAAGAATACTGGAGTGGGTTACCATTCCCTTCTCCAATGCATGAAAGTGAAAAGTGAAAGTGAAGTTGCTCAGTCGTGTCTGAATCTTAGCAACCCCATGGACTGGAGCCTACCAGGCTCCTCTCTCCATGGGATTTTCCAGGCAAGAGTACTGGAGTGGGGTGCCATTGCCTTCTCCACTTCTCAAGGGCAGGGGAGGGGAAATGGGCCAAAAGGGGCTCTGGCTATCTGCAGGCAAAGAGCAGATGTATACTGAGCAGCAGCAACATGCCAGATCCTTGTCTAGATGGTGGACCCCATCACTGCAAGCTATCCCAACCCCCAGTGAGATGGATGCTATTGAACACATCCTCTTCTTCATCCTATAAGTTGCTTCAGTCACATACGACTCTTTGGACTCTATGGATGGTAGCCCACCAGGCTCCTCTGTCCATGGGATTCTCTAGGCAAGAATACTGGAGTGGGTTGCCATTTCCTAAGGGATCTTCCTGACCCAGGAATTGAACTGGTGTCTGTTATCTCTCCTGCATTGGAGTGGAAACTAAATGCACCCATCAAGATCTTGCAGAAGGGACTCCCCTGGTGGTCCACTGGCTAAGATCCCACACACTCCCAATGCAGGGGGCCAGGGTTTGACCCCTGGTCAGGGAACTAGATCTCCCATGCCACAGCTAAGAGTTGGCATGCTGCAGTGAAGATCGAAAATCTTTTGTGCCGTGACTAAGACCCAGTGCAGCCAAATAAATCATAAAATATTTTTAAAGATCTTGCAAGAAGCTGATGGTCCATTCATGCGGGTAATAAGAGGTGAGTTTAATAAAGGGATGACTTACAAAGGCGCAAGTGGATTTGGTTCAGCGCCCCAGAGGAAATACCAGGAAGGAACCTCTGTACCTCACTGTGGTAGACAGAATAATGTCAACCTCTATCCCACTAAAAATGTCCACATTCTAATCCTAGAACCCGTGAATACAATACCTGAAATAGCAAAGCAGACTTTGCAGGTAAGATTAAGCTAAGGATCTTGCAACAAGGGAATGATTGGGTGGGACCAAGGTAACCATGAGCCTCCATCTAAGAGGGAGGCAGGAGATGTGCCTTGGAGCAGTGAGATGCACTTTGAAGGTGGAGGAAGAGGCTGCGAGCTGAGGAATGCCGGCAGCCTCGAAACACTGGAAAAGGCAAGGAAATGGATTCTTGCTCAGCCCCTCTGGAAGGAACCACGCTGCTGCTACTACAACTTTAGCCTCAAACTGATTTTTACATTCATGGCCTCCAGAATTGTAAGGTAATAAATCTGAGTTGTAACAAAATGATAAGACAACCTACACGTTAGGAGAAAATATTTGCAAATGATGTAACCAATAACGGAGAAGGCAGTGGCAACCTACTCCAGTACTCTTGCCTGGAAAATCCCATGGATGGAGGAGCCTGGTGGGCTGCAGTCCACGGGGTTGCTAAGAGTCAGACACGACTGAGCGACTTTATTTACTTTTCACTCTCATGCATTGGAGAAGGAAATGGCAACCCACTCCAGTGTTCTTGCCTGGAGAATCTCAGGGATGGGGGAGCCTTGTGGGCTGCCATCTATGGGGTCGCACAGAGTCTATGGGGACACGACTAAAGTGACTTAGCAGTAGCAGTAACCAATAAGGGATTACTCTCCAAAATTTACAAACAGTTCATGACGCTTAACAGCATCAAAACAAATAACCCACTCGACAAATGGGCAGAAGACCTGAGTAGACATTTCTCCAAAGAAGACAAACAGATGGCCAACAGGCACATGAAAAGATGTTCACCCTCAATAACTATTAGAGAACCCCAAATCAAAACTAAGAGATATCACCTCACACCAGCCAGGATGGCTGTCATCTGGAAATCCACAAACAGTAAATACTGTAGAGGGTGAGGCGAGAAGGGAACCCTCCTACACTGTTGGTGGGTATGTAAATTGGTGCAGTCACTATGGAGAACAATAGGAAGGTCCCTTAAAAAGCTGAAAATACAGCTACCATATGACCCTGCAATCCCACCCCTGGGCACATATCTTGAGAAAAACACGGTCCAAAAGGACACAGGCACCCACCCCAGTGTTCATTGCAGCGTTGTTAACAATCGCCAAGATGTGGAAGCAACCTGAGTGTCCATTGACAGAGGAATGGATAAAGAAGATGTGCTAGATATAGACAGTGGAATTTACTCAGCCATTAAAGAGAATGAAAGAATGCCATTGGCACCAACATGGATGGACCCAGAGAGCGTCAAACTGAGTGAAGCAAGGCAGACAGAGGAGAAGCATCACTTGACGTCCCTTATATGTAGAATCTAAAAAGATATGATACAAATGAACTTGCTAAACAGAAAGAAACTCACAGACTTGGAGAAAGATCTTATGGTTGCTGGTGGAAGAACTGGGGGAAGGGATAGTTAAGAAGTTTGGGATAGACATGTACACACCGCTGTATTTAAAATAGATAAAATAGGACCTACTGTATAACCCATAGAACCCTGCTCAATGTTATGTGGCATCCTGGATGGCTGGGAAATCTCGGGGAGGGTAGAAGCGTGTATATGTATGGCTGAGTCCCTTCCCTGTTCACCTGAAACTATCACAACATTGTTTGTGAACTGGCTGTACCCCCATACAAAATAAAAAGTCTTTAAAAAATAAATCTATGTTGTTTCAAGCTGTTAAGTTTGGGGTAATCTGTTACAGCAGCAACAGGAGACTAATACACATCCCTAGACCTGAAGGAGCAGAGAGAGGAGTGCCTGAAGGGAGATGGGCTGTTCGAGAATATAGACAGCCAGCCAGAATGGAAGGATCCAGAGTGTAAACACCCTGAACCCCTGCCCCCTCCGTCGGCTCTCCCACTAGGCCCCCACTGGCCAACTCTAGCTGTAGGACAGAGGGGTGGACAGTTGCTGGAGAGGGGTGGTGAAGAGCTGGGTAGACAGATATCCAGGCCAGAGGCAGACAAAACTGTTAGCACTGGGCTCAGAGAATAATCGCTCGCCTACAGTGACACAGTACAGGTCAGATTACGAAAGGATGTTGTCAAAAACAGCATTAGGAAGAATGTAACATGTGCTATTTTTGTGTAAAAGGGAGGGGAATGAAATTTTATCTGCCTACTTACTTGTTCATGCATAAGAAAACCGATAGAATATATAATTAACTAAGAACAGAGAAGGTCAGATTACGAAAGGATGTTGTCAAAAACAGCATTAGGAAGAATGTAACATGTGCTATTTTTGTGTAAAAGGGAGGGGAATGAAATTTTATCTGCCTACTTACTTGTTCATGCATAAGAAAACCGATAGAATATATAATTAACTAAGAACAGAGGTCACCAGGTTGGGGTGGGAATTGGGCAGACAAAAGGCATGACAGGAGGTAACGTTTTACTCTGTTTTCTGGGATATGAACAAGATACTTTCTCAGAAAAAAAAAAAAAAAAGGAAGAAAGAGCAGGAAAGAAAGCGAGAGGAGAGGAAGAGAGAATATGAACATCGATTCTCTCCAGCTGCTGCTGCTGCTGCTAAGTCGCTTCAGTCGTGTCCGACTCTGTGCGACCCCATAGACGGCAGCCCGCCAGGCTCCCCCGTCCCTGGGATACTCCAGGCAAGGATACAGGAGTGGGTTGCCATTTCCTTCTCCAATGCATGAAAGTGAAAAGTGAAAATGAAGTCGGTCAGTCGTGTCACTCTTAGTGACCCCATGGACTGCAGCCCACCAGGCTCCTCCATCCATGGGATTTTCCAGGCAAGAGTACTGGAGTGGGGTGCCATTGCCTTCTCCGTCTCTCCAGCTAACCTTGGACAAGTTGCTCTTCTTTTCTTTCTCTCTTTTTTTTTTTTTCTTTTGCAAGGTCTGCAACAAAATAGAATTGCAAGAAAATATAAGCTCCCTAAAATGTTTCTGGAACACAGTGAGTGTGGAGAGAGAAGGGAAGAGATGGAGAATCAGAGAAGGAAAGCAAGAAGCTTCCAATGTTCTCCCACGAAATTAGAATCATACAGTCACAGAAATCTAAACTTGACTTTATTTTTATTTACTTATTTATAATTTTTTATTGAATTTGTTACACTATCACTTTTGTTTTTTTATGTTTTTGGTTTTTTGGCCACAAGGCACGTGGGATCTTATAGTTCCCCAACCAGGGACTGAACCCGCATCCGCCTGCATTGAAGGGTGAAGTTTTAACCACTGGACCACCAGGGAAGTCTCTTGATTTTATTTTTAACTTGAAAAAAAAAAAAAACAAACAGCTCTGAATGATATACCACATCACAGTAGCAGTTATTTTACGGGCACAGATTGAATTTGTCAATCTTCTCTCCCTTTTGTAGGTTTGATATGTGATTTGGGGAAAATGGTTCATACATACCTCTGGTTAACAAAACTCCCCCATTCATGTGAGATGGGAAGACAATTTTCCAAAAAAAAAAAGTTTTCTCCATGCAAGGAGTTTTTGCAGTGCTCTGATGATAATTCTAGTCATTTTCACACTATAGCAGAAGAAATCAGATGGGTCATTCCTTTGAAATACATAGACCCATTAGCAATACAGAGAGGCATAGAGAAAGGCAGAAAGCCAAAATTAAATATAATCAACTCTTTAATGTGGACAACATTTAATATGATAGGTGTGTAGAACTCCATCCTGTTGCTACATGACCATACTTTTCAGGAAAATTGTCATCCCATCTATTTTGAAACCTGTCTTTGTGAGTTAATAACGTGCCATTCAAATGTGCTGGTCATGAATTCTCATTCCACCACCTATTTTAAAATAACTGCTTTGCCTTCATCTCACAAAAGAACGTGACTTAGTCAATCCCTTACATTAGACATTAGTTATTTTCTTTCACACGGTTATAAATACTGCTACTGTGAACATCTTTCATGTGCTGTGTGTACATCCTTGATCATTTCCTTAGGATCAATTCATGGCTGTCAAATTTCTTCATCCAAGATGACAAGTTTATGGCTCTTGTTGTAACGGTAAATCCCAAATTTCAGAAAGGCTATACCAATTTAATTGCTTCACTGTGGCCTTTCAAAGGGATCATTAGGGACTCTCATTTTGCTTTGGTTCACCAAATGAGCAGAGATTTCATTTTTCCCTAATTGGAAAAGATTCGGTTAGGAGCATAGCCTAACAATGGTCACTAATAACCCCTTTGATCTGCCCCAGGGAATGTCAAAACAAGTTTGCCCTCCTCCCTCTGAAGGCAATTGGAATTCAATTGTCCAATGAGCTCCTCTTTCTGTCCAGTCACTGCTGACCTTTGGGACATTGAGGACTGTCCCAAGATGCCTTTGGAGCCAGGGAACTTGGCCTCCTTGGTCTGGCAGTGGCAAATGGACTGTCCCTGACCCCACACCCTCCAGGAGCCAGTGGTCCAAGGCACCTAAAATGATAATACATTCAAATTAAACCTTATTGGATGAGAAATTTCACACCCATTAGACATATCACCATTAAAAAAAATATACATGGAATATGTCTTTGGTTCTGCTTAGTCCCCTGGACTGCTACAACTAAATAGCACAGACTGGGCGCCTTATTAACGACAGATTTTATTCCTCATCGTTCTGGAGGTTGGAAGTCCTCCAACCAAGATCAGGGGTGCCACCACAGTAAGGTGAGGGCCCTTTTGGGGGTCACAGACTTTACCTTGTGTCCTCACAGGGTGGAAAGGAATAGGACAGTGGTCCCCAACAGTTCTGGCACCAGGGGCCAGTTTCATGGAAGACAGTTTTTCCACAGAATGGGGTTGAGGATCAGGGGGGATGGTTTCAGGATGATTCAAGCTCATCACATTCATTGTGTACTTTGTTTCTATTATTATTACATCAGCTGCACCTCAGATCTCAGGTGTTAGATCCCAGGGGTTGGGGACCCCCCAGGAATCTCTCTGGGTTCTCCTTCATAACAGCAGCAATCCTATTCACGTTAGTGAATGAAAATACACATTCACTTCCTAAAGGCCCCACCTTCTAATACATCACATTGGGCTTTAGGATTTTATCATATGAATTTGGAGGGCACACAAGCATTCAGACTATAGCAGGCTTCCTAGGGCTGGGGCCTGGGATGGAAACTTTTGTTCAAGTGCGTTATTAAGGAAGAACTCTAGAGAAAAGCCAGGAGGGAGGTGAGGGAGGCAAGTTCAGAAGCCACGGCATCTTGTGGTTCAGCTGAAGTCTGGCCTTGACCTGATCCCATGAGGAGTTCAGGAAATCAGGCAGCATCACAGAATCATTTCCCAGACCCCTCGAGGCCGGGTGTCTTTGTACCCTTTGTTAGTCAGTCATTCAAACTGCCTCCTGTGTGGGAGATACATGATAAGCAGGAGACCGATTCTCCATGGCAGGAAGGAGCTCAGAGCTCTTAGCAGCCAACACTTCCAGCAGCTGGGAGAGCGGTGCACCAGCCCAGCAGAAGGATCTGCACCAGGTGCCAACAGCATCTACACCACATAAGAATAAATCATCCGCATGAAACACAGCAACATTTCCAATAAGACTCAAGTCACAGAGGATGCTCATAACAAGCCCCGGGAACTTCCCTGGTGGTCCAGTGGTTAGGGACTCCAAGCTTCCACTGCAGGGGGCACGAGTTCACTCCCTGGTCAGGGAACTAAGATCCCACTTGCCTCACAGTGTGGCCAGAAAACAAGCCACAGATTAAAAAATAAATAAATAGGGACTTCCCTGATGGTCCAGTGGCTCAAACTCTGCACTCACGATGCCAGTGCCCAGGTTTCATCCCCGGTCAGGGAACTAGATCCTGCATGCCACAACTAAAAGTTTGCATGCCGCAACTAAGACCTGGTGCAGCCAAATAAATAAGTACAAATAAATATTTTAAAATAAATATGAGTTTTTTTAAAAAATAAAATAACAAGTCCTGTTCCTTCCATCTCAACACAGGAGGCACCGCTGTTCACAGTTAGGTATCTTTCCAGGTTTGATTGGTCTGTGCACCTGCGTGTATGTCTAAAGAAAACAATAAACAGCATTGTTTGCATTCAGAAATTGCTTCATACTGATTGTCATAGGCTGAATTGTGTCCCGATCCCCTCCCCGCCCGAGGCCTACATTGAAATCCTATCTTCTGGTCTCTATGAATGAGGCCTTGGGTAGAGGCAGGGTCTTTACAGAGATCATCAAGTTAAAATGAGGTCAGTCAAGAAATCCTGCTCTATCCTTTGCTATTCATATTATTTGCACAGGTTAGCCAAACACTGTGCTGTGAGCCAGGCTTCCCCCGTGGCTCAGTGGTAAAGAATCTGCCTGCAGTGCAGAAGACTCAGGAGATGTGGGTTCGATCCCTGGGTCCAGAAGTTCCCCTGGAGGAGGAAATGGCGCCCTACTCTAGTATTCTTGCCTGGGAAATCCCTTGGACAGAGGAGCTTGGCAAGCTACTGTTCAGGGGGTTGCAAAGAATTGAATACAGCTGAACACTTATGTGTTACAAGCTGTGAAATACAAACTGTGAAGTTTCAGATTCCACACACGAGATAAAGGCACTGAAATTTGCATTTAAAATTGGCCTTGCACCACAAGAAGGGTACAATTCATGCTCATGGTTTTTGGTGTTGTTCAGTCACTCGGTCATATCCAACTCTTTGCGACCCCATGGACTGCAGCATGCCAGGCTTCCTTGTCCTTCACCATCTCCCAAAGCTTGCTCAAACTCATGTCCAGTGAGTCAGTGAAGCCATCCAACCGTCTCATCCTCTGTTGCCCCCTTCTCCTGCCTTCAATCTTTAGTTGTTCAGTCACTCGGTCATATCCAACTCTTTGCGACCCCATGGACTGCAGCATGCCAGGCTTCCTTGTCCTTCACCATCTCCCAAAGCTTGCTCAAACTCATGTCCAGCGAGTCAGTGAAGCCATCCAACCGTCTCATCCTCTGTTGCCCCCTTCTCCTGCCTTCAATCTTTCCCAGCATCAGGGTCTTTTCTAATGAGTCAGCTCTTCACATCAGGTGGCCAAAGTATTGGAGTTTCAACACCAGTCCTTTCAAAGAATATTCAGGCTTGATTTCCTTTAGGATGGACCGGTTTGATCTCCTTGCAGTCCAAGGGACTCTCAAGAATCTTCTCCAACACCACAGTCAAAAACATCAATTCTTGGTGATGGTTTACATCTGTATTTATGTTTAACTTTGAACCATATTAAATAGCAAATAAAAACCATGACAGCAGGTTAAGCAGAAGAAACCACAGGAGAAAGGAAAAGTTTTATAATTTAGTACCTCTCCTGGGACTTTCCTCCTGCTTCTTAGACAAGGACCCTGCATTTTCAGTTTTTAATGGGCCCCACAAATTGTGTTTCTGGTCCTGGCCTGGAGATTTCCCCGAGTTTCGACTTCAGCTCTATATTTTGTTAAAATGCTTTGCTGTCCTTTCTTATGGGGGTGTCTGTGTTCCTTGCCACCCCCGCCCATCAGTGTTTGATTTGTTCTTCTACTCTGTTCCTGTCTCCCAGCCCCTATTTCCTTTCTGCTTGTCCAGACTGTCGGGTTGGGTTCTGAAAACAGACCTCAGATGGAAACTGGGAAGGGGCTCAGTCTAACTCATGTCCCCAGGAAATGCAAGGGTGGGTCCTGGCAAAGGGCTCTGAATTTCACTTTGAGGAACAGAAAGGCTCTCCTTTCCTGGGGTTTCTGGGATCCCCACCCCTCTTCCTGCCTCCTGCATCAGACCAGCACCTCCACCATGCTAGTCCTGCACCCCCGAATCCCACAGGTGACTTGGGGAGAGGTAGGATAGATCAGGAACTAGGGAATCCCAGGACAGGAAACTTAGTCATAACCAGGTGCCCTAAGTGGGGAGGCAAGGTGCCTCCTATATAAGGGCATAGAAAGCCCTGGAAGGACCAAAGCGGGAAGAACTGGGCCAAGTCACTCCAAGACAATGAGGGGCAATGCTGGGCATTTGTCCAGCTCTGTTCCTCAGCCCAGGGCTCCTTTAGTGAGGCCCCAGATGGTCTCCAGACATCCCGGGGTAGTTCCTAAGAACCGGCTTGTGCCGCCACTCTGGGAGCCAATAGCCCTGCACCTGGAAACTCACATATAACCCCCAAATGATATATTTAATGAAGAAAGCAGTGGGATGGGGTACTGCCCACTTTCCTCTCTCTCTGTCTCCCCTCTTGGTTCTATGCAGTCTGTATTCACCTATGCATAAACCCCAGGTCCTATCTCTACAGTTCTGATTCTGGAACATCCCATCAATCGGCTAGGTATTTATCCTTTGGAAATGGAGAAAAGTGCATCAGGAAGGCTGCCAAGAACCAAAAGATCCACCCTGAGAGGAAGCTCCTGGCCACTCACACCCGAGTTCTCAGATTTCACCCCATGGCCTTAATTAAAACTATATACCATAACTGTCAGAGGCTCCCCCAGCCTCTCTGGCCTCCCTGCCCCTACCTCCAAGTGCAGTCTGTTACTCCCCAGGCTGGCCTGAGTTTCCAGGGGCTATGCATTCGGTCAAAGAAGAAATATGAGTTTTGAAATCAGATCATCCTGAGTCCAAATCCAGCTCTATAGTCTTGCCAGGTAAGTGTCTAGGGTCAGGTGATTTCGTGTCTCCAAGCCTCAATTTTCTCCTCTGTAAAATGAGACAACAACAAAACCCACCTCAAAGGATTGTCAGGAAGGTTGGGTAAGCAGTATTTCAGCATGCACGGCTTCCTGATGCACTTTTCATTGTAGGAGGCGTGGGTTCGATCCCTGGGTCGGGAGGGTCCCCTGGAGGAGAGCATGGTAACCCACTCCAGGAGTCTTGCCTGGAGAATCCCATGGACAGAGGAGCCTGGCGGGCTGCAGTCCATGGGGTCACAAAGAGTTGAGCACAACTGAAGTGACTTAGCATGCACGCAGGCAAGATTTGGCCACTGCAGACCTCTCCAGCCACAACCACAACGGGCAGCCACCCTCGCCGTCGCTGGGTGGCCCCAGTCCTCCTCCCTCCCCCTCTGGCTCTGTCAATTCCTCTAATGGGCTGTGCTCTCTACTGCCACAGGGGCCCTGCACATGCTGGCCCTCTGGCCCCTCCCCTTGGATTTTAATTCCAGCTCAAACGTTACCTCCCTGGGGGCAACCTCCTATGGCAACGTGGCCTAATTCACGTTCCACTGTTACACACGCAGCACCGCACACCTGTTCTTCATAGCGCTGAAATTTGTGTGGCTTTACATTTAATGGAGAGCAAAGAGCCGACTCCTTGGAAAAGACCCTAATGCTGGGAAAGATTGAAGGCGGGAGGAGAAGGGGGAGACTGAGGATGAGATGGTTGAATGGCATCACCTGCTCAATGGACATGAGTTTGAGCAAACTCTGAGAGATAGTGAAGGACAAGAAAGCTGGGGTTGCAAAGAGCTGGACATGACTGAGCAACTAAACAACATCTGTCACCCTCTGGAGCATGAGCTTCGTGCAACTGGGGACCACATCTGATTCAACGTTGGTGCCCTCTTAAATCCCCTTACTAGCCCAGTCTAGTAGAACCTACTTCCTACTGCCAAGCCCTACATTTTTTTTTTTCCTCTTAGGGTTTATTGGTTTAGGCATCTATCTCAGAGTTTACTCTGGTACTGAAGTCTGTGTCTGCCCATGCACAAGGCCCAGTATTGGGTAATTAACCAGGTGCAGCCTCAACCAATGAATTGTGGGAGTTGGCATTTGCACCCTCAGCTCTCTCACCACTCAGGCAGGATAACTCTGGGGACGTGCCCAATACTGGTTCCCTGAATTGCCCAAGTGGGATTAAGCTCCATTTTTCCACTGAATAATCCACTCTTTTTTTTTTTTTGGCTGCAACACACGGTATGTGAGATCTTAGTTCCCCAACCAGGGATCAAACCTACATCCCCTGAATTGAAAACAGGTAATCTTAACCACTGGACCACCAGGGAAGCCCCTGAATAATCCGCTCTTGATCATCTGCCTTCCTCGTCTGGGTCCACACCCTTCTTTCCCAGTGCATACTTCCATCATAGCCAATTTACCCTCAAACACTTCTCTCAAATCTTGGGGCTTGTACTCGACTTGTACACAAACCCTCGGGTTTCTGGAGAAACTCAAACTAAAACATCACTATTTCCCCAGGACCTAACATGGCGCCAATGCCTAGTAAGCACTCCGTAAAAATCTTGCTTGAGTGAGTGACGGAATGAATGCATGCATGTAAAGAAAACTCCACCTGGTAACAACTCCCTGGTCTCTGGTTGGGCTCACAGAAGACCCTCAGGTCAATGGACTACCCCTATCTGGGACTCAGTTTCTCTATATATAAAGTCAGCAAGGGTGAAGCTGGGGATTTGGGGAGAGTAGACCAGGAGGACTTTAATCAAGCAGCTCTCACAGGGGAAGATGTGAACCTTCCCCCCGGCCCCCGAACATAGTTTTCAATGTTTAAAGACAGTTTTGGTTGTTATCATACAAGTGGGGGAGGCCAGGGATGCTGCTAAACACCCTACAAGGCACAAGACAGTCCCCACCTCAAAGAATCATTCAGCCCCAAATGTCAATAGTCTTGAGGTTGAGAAACACCGTTTGAACTTCTTTTGAACTCTAAAAAACCTATAATTCTAAAATGACAGACTTCCCTGGTAGTCCAGTGGCTAAGACTCTGCACTCCCAATGCTGCAGGCCCAGGTTCAATCCCTGGTCAGGGAACTAGATCCCACATGCCGCAATTAAGAGCTGACATGCCATAACTAAAGATCGTGTGTACTGCAACTAAGACCTGGAGCAGCCAAGTAAATAAATAATTTTAAAGACAAATAAATAAATAAAATGGGATCAAAGTCAAGCCCAAAGGGTATTCACCTGAACTTTTACTGTAGTTCATCTACTCATAGGTGTACATTTTTCACTTCTTTTTATCTCTGAAATCAGGATGTATCTGATAATCAATGGTGCATAATAGTTGAATTGGCAGAGGTCTTATTCCTTTTTGTCTGGGACTAACAAAGTAACTGCATTTCGTCTTCAATTTGACAATATGTGGTCCTTTTTTCCCACTCCTGGATGTATATTTCATTGGAAATGAGAGAGTACCTTCCTGTTCCAGGAATGTTTGAGACTATATCTAAGCCTTGTACATTAGAACCCACCCTTTAACAGACCATTTTCCCACTAGAAAGTATTCTCTCAATATGTGATATCAACAGACATTAAAAAAAAAAAAAATCCCTTGCTCTAGAGACTTGCACACTAAAAAAAAAAAAAAAAATCAAACAAACAAGAAAAAACCCAACTTGCTCTGATCTGAGTCTTTATTTTCTCTCTCCACACCCACAGGGAAAGCTGTTCTTCATTTATACCATCTACATTCTCATTCTTGAGACATCCTCTAGATGCCTCCAAACCTTCAATCCTCAGAGAAACCCCAGTTTGTCACAACTTTAATAAAAGTCAAAGCACTTGCGAGGGCCTCCCCACAGAGCCTGAGACTCCAAATGGTCTGTGTAGCATGACGCACTGTTCGTCTAAGCTGAACTCTTCTAAGGATCTCCAAGAGGGGTGACCCTGTGAAACACCCTTATAATGACGTAACCTAGGGTAGACCAGATGTTCGTGCCCATTCTCCCCACCAATCACTATAACTTTGTCTTAGACTTAATGGTCACCAGGGAGATCATTAAATTCATCCTCCTGGTTCCAGGAAAGGCGCTTTTTCATTATTTATCCTTTATGATTCAGTTCATGTTCTAACACCTCTATGAAGCCCAATGAAGTTGAGTTAATGGCTCCTCTCTGTGTTCCCACAGCCCCTTAGATTTACCTGGACCACAGCTCTCATCACAATAAATTGTACTTGTCTTTTGACTTGCCTCTCTCCCATTAGGCCAGTGTACTCAAACTTGAGCCTGCATCAGACTCCCCTGGAGGGCTTGTTAAAGCACAGAATGCTGGGCCCCTCCTTCACATACTTCTGATTCAGGAGCTCAGGGTGGGGACAAGAACTCACTTTTCTAACAAGATCCCAGGTGATGCTGATGCTGTACTGTGAGATCCACTGACAGCATCCATGAGTTCCTTAAGGTCGGAGATCTTGCTTCCTTGAAATCTGTACAATTCGATCCCATAGTAGGCAGTTGACACATTTGTTAAAAAAGATTAAATCAGGTATTAATTAAAGGTGCTAAGAATGGCATTAAACTGTATTTAAAAGACGCATAAGAGGAGTGGCAACAGGTGCTTTGTCTTTGGGGAGGTACTAACCCAATCAAGTGTCTAATACAAAGATGCCTTACATGGTTTGGGTTTTTTTGCTCCTCAGAGTCTATACTTGGCACTTCATACACATTGTCTCTTTCAATCCATCCCCACAAAACTCAGTGACATATGTTTTGTTATCCCTGTTTTTTAGTGAAGTTGGCAAAGACTTGGAAAGTCTTTAATTTTCAATGTGAATTTTCTTACCCCTGGGGTCCTTGGATCTGACAGCAGGCATTTAATTAGAACCATGTGTTAAATAGAATAAATTTTCCTAGAGGTTCAACTTTACTGAAGGAGCTGGGAAAGGGAGAAGATGTTTTGACACATGCATATAAGTAAATTGGCAGGGTTCTGTTTTGCCATATTGATCGTATCAGAATAATTTTTATCACAAACTATAACACTTAAAGGGCAATTGGCTGTGATGTTCTCACAACTTCCTGGTAGTAAAATTCACTCTCCTCCAATTCTGGCTGTATTTGAATGAAGTCACTTGCCTCAAATGGGATTCAAAAGTGTGCTAGTCTGAATTCCAAGCCTATGCTTTTAACAACTTCCTTTTCAAGGGAAAAGGGATATGGCTGGTACAGAACAGGTCGACCAGTTAACTGAGCCAAGTTTTTTTGTTTTTTTTTTTTTTTTTTTTTACAAAAGTCCTGGGAGTCTGATGTGTGGAAGGTGAAGTTGGGACTATTTCAAGCAAGCATTGTTGAATCCACACCCATTGTCCCATCATCCTATGCTATATTGTTAGCAGTTTGGTTTGGGTTACCAACAACTGAACTGACAATACATCCTCATTCTAGGCAAGTCATTGCTAATCCATTCTAGTGTGCCAGATAATGTCATCGATGGCCTCCCTCACAACTGGGAATTACTATGTAATCCCTTTCTGGGAAGGATAAGAAGACAGAGCTTTCAAGGAACATTTTGTATCCTTTCTCTTTAGGGATATTTGTATGACATCTGGAGCTGTGGCAGCCGCCATGAGACTGTGAGGGGAAAAGCATGGTGAATGAAAGCCAGCAGGATAAGAATGGCTGAGAACTGGACTTTAACACTATTGTTAAAAGTTCTTATAACTGCCTTAGACTGCATACCTCGGGTCTCATCTGAGCTATCAGGAAATATTCTTTTGGTTTAAGCCACTACCTGTCACCATAAGTATTTCTATCTGATATATAATCCCAGAATTCATCCTTTCAACACACTCAGGGCTTTGTTCTCCTGCATGGAGAATGCTATGGAAGAGATTAAGCTAATCCAACCTGCCCATTCATTTCCCTTCACAGCCCAAACTTTATCTCTGAGAAATCTAAATTTCAAGCAATGATTTTCCTAGGTTCCTTAATTCAATAGGTATCTATCGAGTACCTTCTACATGCCAGGCACTCCTCAGGGCATTGGCATATGGCAAGGAATGAAAGAGATGAAGTCTCTGTTTTTATGGTGCTTACATACTAAATAGGAGACAGAAGGCAAAACACAGAAATATGTCAGGTGATGATTGATGCTACAGAGAAGAGAGGAGGAAAAAGCAGGCTTAGGAGACAGAGAGAGGCTATCTGGAGGGAGGGATGTCCTGCAGACAGAGGAGATTGCAAATCCAAAGGTCTTGCTCATGTTCCACGTGCAGCAAAGAGACAGCTGTGCCTGGGAATGCTGGCTTCATTCATTCAGGGGGCGCTAGTGGTAAAGAACCCACCTGCCAGTACAGGAGATGTAAGGGACGAGGGTTCGATCCTTGGGTCAGGAAAATCCCCCGGAGAAGGAAATGGCAACCCACTCCAGTACTCTTGCCTGGAGAATCCCATGGACAGAGCAGCCTCATGGGCTACAGTCCATAGGGTTGCAAAGAGTCAGACATGACTGAAGCGACTTAGCACATGTGAGTGATGGGAGAGTGAAGGAAGCTGAGTTTCCAGATGCAGTGAGGTCTTGCAAGCCATGGTCAGATTTTCTCAGCAGACTTGGAAGCAACAGTGTCTCTACCTCTGGCTCCAGGTTCCTCCATGGAGCTCCCTGCTTTCCTTTTCCTCTCATGCCTGCTCTGCCTGTTTCCATTTGCTCCACTCCAGGCCAGCCCTAGCACAGCGCCTGATACATGGCACTCAACAAAGAAAAAGTATTCTCGAATGTGTGAACGAACACCCTTGATGTATACAAGACCCACTGAGGAATACAAATCCATTCTCTGTCCTCTGACTCAACCTCTCTCTGCCTCAATTCTCTTACCAATAAAATGGGGGTTGTTGTAGCAGCTTTCATGTTTTTCTAATTTGCTTCCCTGGTGTTGCAGATGGTAAAGTGTCTGCCTGCAATGTGGGAGATGCAATCCCTGGGTTGGGAAGATCCCCTGGAGAAGGAAATGGCAACCCACTCCAGTACTCTTGCTAGAAAATTCCATGGATGGAGGAGTCTGGTAGGCTACAGTCCATGGGGTCACAAAGAGTCAGACATGAGTGAGAGACTTCACTTTCTTTCTTTTTGAATTTATTTACTTTTAATTGAATGATAATTGCTTTACTATATTGTGCTGGTTTCTGCCATACATCAACATGAATCAGCCATAGATATAAGGTACGCCTCCTTCCTCTTGAATCTCCCTCTCACCTCCCATCCCATCCCATCAAGCCTTCTTGTTTTTGTAAGAATAAAAATAAATAAATAAAAAATAAAGCCATAGGTATCATTCTAAATGCCTACAATCTTGTGAAGAGGACCATCTTATCATTCCCATTCTACAGATGATGAAACTGAGGCACTGAGTGCTTTTGACCTTTGCCCAAATTGTCACAGCCGCTAAGTGATCAAGTTAGAACTTGAACTGCCAAGCCTGGGGGTAGTCTTAGAGAACTCTGACTATAGCGAGGACGCCTGTGGATGAAGACAGAGCTTTGCAAACTCTCAACCAATGGTAGCAGGAACCGTGTTGATGGTGGTTGTTTGTTAATGTCATTATTACTGCTGTTGAGTATTGACAGCTGAGTATCGTGCTCAGCTGTCCCAGGTAACCAAGGACACCCCCCCAACTGTTGTTGTTTGATCACTCAGTCACGTTCAACTCTTTGAGCCCCCATGGACTGCAGCACGCCAGGCTTCCCTGTCCTTCACTGTCTCCCGGAGTTTGCTCAAACTCATGTCCATTGAGTCGGTGATGCCATCCAGTCATCTCATCCTCTGTCGCCCCCTTCTTCTCCTGCCCTCAGTCTCTGCCAGCACCAGGGTCTCTTCCAAACAAGCTGGATGTTCACAGAAGGGGTGAAACAGGTTACCCATATAGGAGAATAAAACAAAGAAAGCAGAGAGAACTCTGCCTGCCTTGTGAGAGATCTGTATAACCCTCCAGAGGGCCCAGGGTGGGGGCGGGCGATGCGGAGGTGGGGGCGGTGAAGAGATGCAGAGAGGAGACAAGCACCTTCACCTCCACCCCCAACCTTACGAGGCTGGCAAACCACACACCCCCAGCTGAGGAATCACATAACCATGGCAGCTGTCCAGACAGGAGAGGCCCGCACCTGTTTGCAGTGTTATTTAGCTATTATCAACCTTCTCATCCAGCTGAAATTCAAAGACGGAAGAATGACGGAGCGGGCTGCATGGGGGGGCGTGGGGGCAGTCGGGGAAATGGAGGTTAGGAAGCTGGAGAGGTAAGACGATCAAATGTCCTAAATTGCCTGCACTTTAATGCCTTATATAAAATTTTCCTGTAATGCATGTTACCATAAATAAGGGTTTGCTGAACAAGCCCCGGGCAGGACGGGTTTCTAACGGAATTCTCCCAGAGGGAACATTTGGAGCTAGCCCGCTTGTGCCCCACCTCTCAGATTATCTCATTGTAAAAAGTCTGACTCCCAGGGCCTCCATTTACTGGGCTGAACTCAGCTACATCATGTCCTTTGCAGAACACTGCTTAGGATTCACCACTTAGCGGAGGGCCGGTTCCCTTACAGACTTCATCTCTGCTTACAGAGCTGTTGGGGGGTGAGGGGGACAGGCTCTCTCTCCAGCTTCCTCCCCATCCAAATCCAAACCAACCTGTCAGAGCTGGCAGAGGCCAACAGCATAATCCCCAGTCCTGGCCCAACGGAACCCAGCCAGATATTGGGGTCACTGGGGCACATTTTGACAGTTCTTAAGGGAAAGCTCGCAGGATGCACCTGGACAATTGGTCCCAGTTTCTCTAGAGGGAAAGATGGAAGAGGCAATTTCTTTGTTGATAAGATTCAGATTCAACTGGTGGTTTATCAAATGCCTGCTGAATACCCAAGGATTGACCTAAACTAGGATAGCCGTGGAAGTGGTGTTGACGGTGGTGGTGGTTGACCGCGGCAGAGGTGGTGATGGTGGTGGTGGTTGGCAGTAGTGGTAGAAAAGATGGTGGTGTTAATACATAGGGGAGACTGAGAAGGAAGGGCTAACACATAGTATCACTTACTGCATGCTTTTAACATGTATTGACTCATTTCGTTTTCTCCCAATGACACTATCATATCCCAGACACTATTTTCTCCCAGATACTATCATATCCCCATTTTACAGATGGGAATAACAATAAGTAGGTTGCCCAAAGATCACACTCTTCATGGCTTTGACTTCACTTCTCACACCAATCTGGGGCAGGTCAGTATTAAAATCACTGTGTCTTGGCAAAGAAAACAGAAGTAAAGAGTGATGAAATGAGTTTGTTGGTTCCAAGATTACAGATTGAGTGCATCCAGCGTGCCAAACACTGTTCTGGAAACTGCAGTTATGTCAGCAAACACAATGGACAAGCCCTCTTGCCCTGTGGAGCATGAATTGTAACACCTGAGTCGCCTGTCAGCATCCTGCTGGCAAGAGAATCCAGGAAAGCAAGAACTTGGCATTCTGTTTCTGTAGAGAGAGGGGGTCTCTGCCTTCCCCAGGATTCATCAAGTGGGGAGCTCCCTGGACACTGGAAGGGGATTTGGAGGCTGAGCAGCCAAAGCGAATGCCCCGTGTCTACACTGCACACGGGCAAACAGAATGGAGCACCTGGTGCTGGGACCCAGAGGTGACTCTGATTGTCCCTTTCCCTGTGTGAAATTGTCACATCTAAGCTCAGAGGTTCCCTTTTGCAGTCAGCATTCCTCTTGGCTACAAAGAGGTAAAATCCAGGCTTACGGAGAGGGGGACATTGATACACCAAAGGCCATTGTGTGGACAAGCAGAATCTCTTCTCCTACAGCCCAAGGTGTGAGCAGAGAAGCCCAGAGCACCAACAGAAAGAAGGCTGACCACAGCGCATGGCCAAGAATTCCTGGGGCAGGTTTACTATAATAATAAACCTCATTTATTGCTCAAAGGCTTACTGAGCCCCTCCCACGTATCAGGCTTGCCTGAGACACTGAGAGTACGCTGACCTTACCCTAAGTCACTGCTCCTTGTCACACCTGTTTCCTGCCAGCATGGAGACATGGCTGTGTGCTTGCACTTGGCCATCAAAGTGCCTGAGTGGAGGACCTAGATGGAGGACCATGGCCGAATGGCTTACCCTCACTTGGCCTCTGTTTCCTCCTATGTAAAATGAGATCAGTGATAACTGCTTACCTCCTCGGGTTCATACAAGGATTCATGGAGATAAAACAAAGCAAAAATCCTAGCATGAATTTTGTTCAATAAATATTAGTTATCGTTACCATCATCCACTGGGAGATGCGGGGTGAGTGTGGCTGTCACCTACTCTTGGCTACCTGAGTCTCACCTTATACTTCTTATTTTCCATGCCCTGCCAAGGACATGCCTCATTACTGTCACTTAGTGGTAATTACAGTAAGAAATATGTTATAAAGCCACAGCAATAACAATCATGGACTTCCCGGTGGCTAAGACTCCACTCTTCTGATGTAGAGGGCCTGGGTTCAATCCCTGGCCAGGAAACTAGATCTCCTGTGTTGCAGTTAAGAGTTCACATGCTGCAACTAAAGATCCCACGTGCTACAAGGGAGATCAAAGACTCTACCTGCTGCAACTAAGACCTGGTGCAGACAAATAAATAAATATAAATTTAAAAATTACAATCATAATAGCAACTATAATTATTGAGTACTTGCTAGAGAGCGAACCCTGAGCGAAGCTTAAGGTCTCCTATTCAAAATACGGTCCTCAGACCAACAGCATTGGCATCCCCTGGGGGTTGAAATGTGGATTTTCAGGTCCCACCCTGGACTGCTCTCCACCACCCCGTCCAAGGTGGAAGTTTCCAATCACTTCTGCCACCTGAGAATTCAGGCAGAGTCAGGTTTTGGTAGGTGAGGGTCAGCGACACAAGAGGGAAAGCACAAAGCAGAGGTCCGGACAGCAGCGAAAGAGATGCCCAGAGGACGGGCAGAGCAGCAAGCCCTGTGTCGCGAGGGGCCAGGTCCTTCTACACTGGAGGAGAGCAAGATGAGAGTGGACCGTGCATAGTCTACTGAACCACGGAGAGAGGACTGAGTCCCTCCTGCTGTCTGGAGCTCTTTGCGTTTTTCAAGTGCACTTTCAAAAATAGATGACAAATAGCCTTGCGCTTTCCCAAAAGGTGGCTCAGCGGTAAGGAATCAGCCTGCAAAGCAGGGGATATGGGTTCCATCCCTGGGGGGAGAAGATCCTTTGGAGGAGGGCATGGCGACGCACTTCAGTATTCTTGCCTGGAGAATCCCCCTGGACAGAGGTGTCTGGCCAGCTACAGTCTGTGGGGTCACCAAGAGTCTGATGCAACTGAGCACACAGTGGACAAGGGATTATTGCGCTGGTGACTCCAGGCTTGCAGACTCCCAGTTACAGAATGACTCTTCCTGCAGAGCTTTCTAAATTCAAGATCTCTGCCCACAGCTCAGGGTGTGTCTTGCCACTGCAAACCAGAGAGAAGGGAACTGCCCTTGACTCCCAGCAGCAGCACATAGGCAGGCGTTCAGAGCTCTCTGGGTCACAGCTTTGAGCTGAGGGCTTCAGACGGAGCCCCACCTGGATGTGTGAGAGGAGGAGTAAATGGCTCACAAACTCACAAAAGTTGTGCTAGCCATCAGTGAGAAGCACTGTTTTGGCGTGAATGCCAGACTCAAATCAGCAAGTTGCTGGACAATCAAAATAATATATAGCAGCTGTTTGCAACTGCTGATCATGAACAAAAAAGGTTAGACGCCCTCAGTTAAAACACACACACATACATAGATACACACACACGCAGATGTGCTTTACTATGCTGTACACACAATAAACTTTTTTCACTATATGCAATGCTAATAATTATGACTGTATAATAATATTATTATACCAAATCAAGCATCAGAAATTGTCTTCCAGTTTATTGATTGCTTCATTTTCTTGAAACTTCATATTCTATTTTTATTTTTATTTATTTTCTTAATTGGAGTATACTTAATTTACAATATGGTATTACTTTCAGGTATACAGATAAGTGATTCAGTTAGTTATACACACACACACATTCTTTACAGATTCTTTTCCATTATTGGTTATTTAATTTTATTAATATATATAGTTTATTGAAGTATAGTTGATTTACAATGTTTAGGCGCACAGCAAGGTGATTCAGTTATACATATATATACACATATATTACTTTTGAAATTCTTTTCCATTGTAGGTTATGATAAGATATTGAGTATAATTTCCCTGTGTTTTATTGTATGTCCTTGTTGTAAAGATTATTTCCTATTCTAAACACTCACACAGTAGAAGAGATGCTTGCGGGGAAACTTATGGATGAACCCTGAGCCACCTTTCTCCCATGTGGAATAATCAGTCTGAAGCAGGACAAATCTTGCCAATCCCACCAGTGGCTTCATTTGTCTTTAGAGATCAGAGAAACCTGTCCTTTGAGAAAAGCCAGGCTGGCCTGAGCCAGGGGTTTCTGCAGGACCTCAGAGGGAGGCTCTCATCTCAAGAACCAGGCTGCCCTTTTAACCAGCCCTTCATCTCTGGCCTGAAGCACAGACAATTGGCATCCTCTCCAGCGTCCTGTCTCTCTGAGGGCTCACAGAGAGTGCCCCTGAGATACAGATGCAAGTGTGAGAATCTTCTGGTTTTGTTTACCAGTATCTGCTTGTTTACCATGGTGGATGGGAAACTGGAATGGAAAAGGAGGAAGTGGGGGAGAGGAATGAGGGAAGAGAGAAAGGAAGGAATGTAGAAAACATAAGGAAGGATGGATTTCAGTCATTCACACTCCTTAGCTAGGGGCTCCGTGTCTCAGAAAACTACATTTCCCAAGCCCCTTTGTTCTCTGGATAGTTGGCCCAAGGGAGGTCTTAATAGTAGATACTATTAAGATATACTATTAGTAGTAGATACTATTAGGATCTACTATTAGGTAGATATCTAGGAGAATCTCTCTCTCTCTGCTTCCTGCGGCATCTCCAGTCTGGACTGGGTCTCCTCTGTGATGTCAGCTCCCTTCAGACATTCTCCTCCTGCATGGTCCCAGCTCCTTCCAAGCAGCCCTTACTCTGGTTCTAACTTATTCTCGATGTATCTGAATTCTGGTAATATCACCTCCTTCTCTTTCTCCAGCCCTAGGGCCAGTATCAGCTTCTTGATGTTGCTAGTCTCTGTGTAACGTCACCATCCCTTGCTTGACTGCTATCAACTCCTCTGTCTATGATGTAACCAAGTCCCTGCTTTAAATTCCCTCTGCCTGAAAATCCTAGGGTGTTTTGCTTTGTTTCATTTTCTTTTCTTAGCCAGATCCTGACTGGCGTGGACGGTCTCATGAACCCAATTTTTAAATGCTGTGTAAATATGTACACATATCGTATCCTCATATTATGCACCTTGTGTGTGCTCAGTTACTCAGTTGCGTCTGACTCTTCATGACGCCTGCCAGGCTCCTCTGTCCATGGAATTTTTCAGGCAAGAATACTGGAATGGGTTGCCATTTGCTTCTCCAGAGCATCTTCCTGGGATCCCCCTTCCTGGGATTGGCCCAGGAATCAAACCTGCGTCTCTTGTGTCTCCTGCACTGGCAGGTGAATTCTTTACCACTGCACCACCTGGGAAGCCCTATGATACACCTGAAGCTAATACAATGTCATATATTGATCATCTCATTAAAACTTGGCATGAAGTGTGATGTAGATAAGGTCTCTATTATTATTCTACCTTCTTTTACACTACCATCTTCCACTCTCCTGAATGCCTCATCTTCTCCAAACTGCCTGAATTCTCAGGCTCTGCTAGTTTCTCCTTAAATGTAACCTGTTCTCAACTAAACTTCACTCCATTAGCTATTTTTGACTAAAGTGTGAGCCACAAAACACTTCCTCTTTACCTCTTCCAGGAATCTCTGCATTGAACCAGAAGTTAACTCTTAACATAAAGAGCTTTACAGGAGAGGGTCATGGGCAGAAGCTCTTTCTGATCCCTTTAGAACATGCTTCAGGTGCAGAAGCCACTGTGGCCACTTGCAGGACAATGTCAGATGATCTCTGGAGAGTGAGAGCTGGTGGGGTGGTGAAAATAGGGTCTCACAAGCTTAAGTGTGCAACAGGACCACCCGGGTAGTGTGTTGTTAAAACACAGACTTGTGGGGCCCCACCTGCAGAGTTTCTGATGCAGCAGGTCTGGGATGAGACTCAAGAATGTAAATTTCAAGTTACATTGATGCTGCTGGCCTGGGGACACTCTGAAAATCACTGGGTTGAAATAATAATGTGCACTCTGAGAATTCATTATATACCCCCAAACTGTTTTAAACCCTTCACAAATACCAAATCTTTTAATCATCACAACAACTAAACATGGAAATTGAGGTACAAAGAGGCAAAAAAAAAGTCTTGAAAGGAATTCCTTGGCGATCCAGTGGGTAGTACTCTACACTTCCATTGTAGAGGGCACAGGTTCGATCCCTGAGGGGAATTAAGATCCCACAAGCCATGTGGTGGGCCTTCCCTGGTGACTCAGTGGTAAAGAATCTGCCTGCCAACACAGGAGACCCAGGTTCTATCCCTGGGTCAGGAAGATTCCCCAGAGATGTAAACGGCAACCCACTCCAGTATTCTTACCTGGGAAGTCCCATGGACAGAGGAGCCTGGTGAGCTACAGTTCATGAGGTCACAAAAAGTTGGACACGATTTGGTGACTGAACAACAAAGCCATGTGGTATAGCCAAAAAATAAAAATAAATAATTTTTTATCTCTAAAAAAGTCTTCAAATCACACTACTCATACCTGGCAGATTTAGGATTTGAATACAGAGGGTCCAAAGCACGTGCTTCTAGCCATGGTGCTGCTGTGTGTCTCAGTGTCCAGGCTGTGGGAAATGGAGAGACTTGGATTCTGGCTCTCATTTTGGTGTGTGGTCCTGGGCAAGTCACTTGACCTGTCTGTTCCTTGGTTTCCTTGTCCCCAAAGGCGCATCCTCACAGTATCTGCCATGTAGAGTTGTAACCACGATCTCATGAATTAGGCAGATTAAGATTCCTGGCTCCACAAGTCCTTAGGCAGCTCCCAGTCCATCCCCAGCTGCAGCTCAGGGTTCCTGGGCTGGCTGGCGATGTCCTTTTCTGCCTAAAGGTGTTCTCATGCCACTGCAGGGTGCTCAAGTGTCCTGGTCCTCTTGGGGCAGTTTGGAGGCGTGTTCTACATGGCTCCTCAGAGAGACACCAGGGAGAGCTGCTCATGAACATGCTGTCTGGTCCATTCAGGTTGCTCTAACAGAATGCCATAGACTGGGTGGCTTAAACAGCAGACTTTATTCCTCACAGTTCTGGAATTTGGGAAGTCCAAGACCAAGGTGCTGCAGATTCAGTGTCTGGTGAGGGCTTTCTTCCAGACTTGCAGAAGGCCACCTTCTTGCAGTGTTTGCACATATAATCCCACCATGGAGAGCTCCTTGCTACAGACCTCAGCTAAACCTGCCTACCTGCCCAAAGGCACACTTCCTGTACCATCCTACTGGGGATTACGGTTTCAACCTATGAATTTGGTGGGCGGGCGCGCAGCGCACAAATGTTCAGTCCATCACAGACCTCTAATTGTCTTCATCCCTGCTTTTTGCTCTCTCCTAAATTTCTGCTTCCCAGAATCAGCTCCCACATTTTGCATGCTCAATCACTAAATTGTGTCCAACTCTGAGATCCTATGGACTATCATCCGCCAAGTTCATTTGTTCATGGGATTTCCCAGGCAAGAACACTGGAGTGGCTTGCTATTTCCTTCTCCAGGGGATCTTCCTAACCCAGGGATCGAACCCAGGGGTCTCCTGAATTGCAGGCAGAGTCTTTACCACTAAGCCACCAGGGAAGCCCTGACCCACCTACATCTATTTTCTGATGTCAAGATTTGCTTTTGGGGACACTAAGATAAGACATGTACGAACTATGTAAACTATTTAGTCCAATGACTGGCAACCAGTCCAGTACTCTTGCCTGAAGAATCCCCATGGACAGAGGAGCCTGGTGGGCTACAGTCCAGGGATCACAAAGAATCAGACATGGCTGAGTGACTAAGCCCAGCACTGGCATGTATAGTAATAACGACTGCAACCATAGAGGTACTCACAGAGAGTACTCCTTTTATTTATTTATTTTTGGCTGCCCTGGGTCTTCACTGCAGCGTGCAGGCTCTTGCTGTAGAGCACAGGCTCAGTAATCGTGGCACATGGGCTTGGTTGCCCTACTGCGTGTGGGATCTTCCTGGACTAGGGACCAAACCCACGTCCCCTGCACTGGCAGGCTGGCTCCTAACTACTAGACCACCCGGGAAGTTCTGAGAGTGTTTCTTAAATGCCAGGCCTTTTATACATTTTAACTTATGTAATCTGCATTGATAAATGTAGGTGCTATTGGCTTCTCATTATTATTGTTTACCTCTAATTTCCCTAGCTCCTCACAAAAGTAATATTCACCTCGAGTCATTTTTCTCTCCTTTGTTCTATTTTCTATCACCCTTCTTAATCACTGTTATAGCACCTATGGATCTGAATGTATCTCATCCATTTATTTGTTCCCATGTGAATTTCCCTGCCCTCATGCTTTTTTGCCTTTGTGGGCTTCTCCCTTCTATCACAGTAATATCAACATTAGAAATTGTTTTTGATGTCACTTTAAATACTTAAGCATTTTATTTTTCTTTCTGCCTAGGTAAAAGTCAATTTTCAGGGCCTAAAAATTTCTTTTTTTTTTTTTGCATCTGCTAACCCTGGACTCCCAATCCATCCCTCACCTCCCCTCCCTCTGCCTTGACAACCATGAGTCTGCCCTCTCTGTCTGTGAGATTGTTTCTGCTTCATCAATAGATTCATTTGTATCATATTTTAGATTCTACATATAAACAATAAGGCCCTACTGTATAGCACAAGGAACTATATTCACTCTCCTGGGATAAACCATTTATATGGTGGATAAACCATTATAAAAATTTATAAATATTTATATTTATGAATATAAACTATCTTTATATTTATAAAAATATAAAAAAGAATGCATATATGTATAACTGAATCACTTTGCTATACAGCAGAAATTAGCACTATAAATCAACTATTATTCAATTAAAATAATTTTAAAGTATTTTTCTGATGAGAGAAAAATGAAAACATTTCTATAACTATTTTTTTTCCTTCTGATTTTAAAGAATTGAAAACATTATGCCGAGTGGGTAAGCAGATGCTTCCTGGGATGTAAACCCCACGAGAATAGGAATCACCTCTGTCCCTCTCTCAGCGTGGCTCCCAGAGGCAAGCACCCCACCCCCTACCAACCCAGAGCTGGAATTGGACCCCCATCCTGGAATCCCTCCCTGGACAGGACTGCAGTCAGGCATCCTGGGAGACTCTATGCAAATAGGACCTCCAGGCTCCACCCCCAGCTTGACTTTTATGGGGAGCAAACCTTTGGGCTCATTGTCACCCTGATCCTGTCCCTGGGACCTGATCCCTCAGGCGCTGGACAGGAAGAAACACGCCTGGTGGCCCCTGAAGCACGTGCTCCGTGCCTGTCCTGGCAAGGATGGAGCTGCCGACTGATCCTTACCCTCCTTCCCCGCCAAGTCCCTGGCAGACCTGTTGAATGGGGCTTTCATTTCCCTGACCCCGGGGTCATCTGTTCTTAGAAGGTGAAATATGGCGGCCTGGCGGAGGACAGAAGCCAGGGAGATAAGCGCCAGGGAGGAGCCTCCCGTCCAACAAGCCGTGACTAATGATGATTGGGACATGTTTGGTGGGGCAGAATTTATTCGGCTCCTGGTTACCTGGGGATTAACTCTTTGTAGGATCTCGTGCCCGGGCTGGGAGGTGCCTGGTGTACACACACACAGGGCTCTAGAGCCTGTTCACCCAGGCATAGACAGGCTTTGGTGCAGAGCAGGCTTTCAAGAAATATTTGTGGTAGAGAAGGAGGAAAGGAGGGAGGAGGGAAAAGAGATGCACATATATTCTATAGCCTTAAGCTTTGAGCATAATAAAATCTGTTCACTTTTATCTTGTGCTTCCCGTGGGCCAGACACTGACGGCTGAATGATTTCCACACATCTCATTTAACCCTCACGAATCTACCAAGCACAGACTATTAGAGCAGCACATTTAATAGATGAGCAAGTTGAGACTGGTGAATTATTTTGCATGCTTTAAAAATATATATATTTCTTTACAGCTGTGTTGGGTCTTTGTTGCTATATGAGCTACTCTCTAGTTGCAGCAAGCAGGTTTCTCATCGAGGTGGTTTCTCTTGATGCAAAGCCTGCTCTAGACACATGGGCTTCATTAATTGCAGCATGTGGACTCAGCAGGTATGGCACAGGAGCCTAGTTGTTCTGAGGCATGCTGGATCTTTCTGTACCAGGGATCAGACCCATGTCTCCTGCATTGGTAGGCAGGTTCTTTACCACTGAGCCACCAGGGAAGCCCTGTATGCTTTGTTAAACCATGAAAAAGCAGAGTTGGGAGAGGTTATGTAACATGACAGTAACCCAGTGGTCCAGTAACAGCACAGGGCTGGGGCTTGAATTGGGACTGTATTTCTGCCTTCCATTCTCGAGCTCTGAGCCAAACTTGCTAGTGAAAACTCTGGAGTATTTCCACCTACTGCCTCAATCAGGGTTGCTGTACTTTCCTTTGTAGTAAACAACCTCAAAATCCCAGGAGTGTACAACAACTAACATCTATCTTCAGGCTTGTGGGTCTGTAGGTTGGCTGTGACTTGGCTGGGTCACGCTGGGCTCAAGGCTTCCTACTGAAATCAGCGTTTTTCTACCCAGGCTCACGCTAAACGGGCAGCTGTGACTTGAAACATACCTTCTTCTTGGTGGAACCTAAGAAAACACATCCAACCAGAGACCCATCTAATGCCTTTGCTCCGCCCACATCGCCTAGCATCCCATTGGCCAAAGCAAGTTACGTGGTCAAAGTCAAGGGATGGGCCTTCATCTCTCCGCCAGGATGCCAGGGGAAGGATGCGGGAAGTACAGTTCTGTGTTATTGAGAGAGTGAAGAAGGGGGACTAACCGATCGACATGTGCACCATATGAGAACAAGTGAGCAATATTCGATGAGGTGGGAGCTGCAAAAATACAAAACACATGGTATTACCCCTGCCTTATTAACTTCCTGGCTCTGTTTTTATATACAGATGGCTTCACAATTCACACCCAACAGAAAAACACACGTGCAAGCACATGCCGCCGCAAATGACTGTCCCTCCTCTGCTTGGCTGGCCCCTTTAAAGTCATGGGGGCGGGGGGTTAGTTTGCCTCCCCTCCAGCATCACCACCACCACCACCACCAGGGGGAGTGGGGCGATGTCTGGGGACATTCGCGTTGTCGTGACTTGGGTGGGGCTGTTACTGGCGTGTAGTGGGTTGAGGCTAGAGATGCTAGCCGCACCCTCCCTGGCACGGGTCAGCCCCCTACGACGACGTCATGTGCTCCCCAAATGCCAACAGAGCCAAGGCTGAGAAACTCCGCTGTCGAATATAGCAATTAACCCAACCTGGTGCCTGGAAATCCTGTTAAAAATACAGATTCCAGGGGCCCCAGTGTAGACACCTTGATTCAGAAGGGCTGGGATGTGTCCCCTTGGACTCTGTATTTCCGAATACAGAATCGCTCTTCAGGAAATTTTGATCCACGGATCAGAGCCTGGAAACGGCTTCTTTGGGTCCTTGTTATGCCTGGACGGGAACCCAGAACCAAAGAGGACTTGAGGATTTAAACAAAAGAGTCCTTTTTTGAGCACTTCTTAACGTTACCCTCGCCAGAAACCCAGCAAATGTTCGCTACCCACCCGGCCCACGGTTCACGGTGTTCGCCCACGAATCGAATCTCCAAACAGCCCAGGCAAGCTACAATTTCTCCTGCTTCTCTGCCTTTCACTTTTAAAACCAGCAGGAATTTGGGGGAAATGTAATCCATATGTTTCAGAATCATTTACACTTAAATCATGAAAGTACTGCCGTGGTTTTTAAGAGCTATTTGATGTCCAAAACACCTTATGAGGATTTTCAAAATAAGCTTTTTAAAGTCTCTCTCTACTTTCAGTTGGATTGCTCCCTGGGTAAGTGAATTCAAATGATATGAAGCCGGGGGAGGGAGGGAGGGCTGCTGGAAACCCCAGACCAGGAACTTGAAGGAAATTTGACACTCAACAAATCAGGTCTTCTGGTGTCACCTAAAGCATCCATTTCAAGCAATAAAATCGATCTTATTTTTCCTGATGATTATGGATTCAAGCGGTCACTCACTGAGGTCTTTAGACATCTTCCTTCTCATTTAGCGCCTCACTGTTCCTCAGGTTCCATTTTTAAACCATTGCCACTCACTCTAAATGGAGATCCAATTCCTCCTTCCAGTGGGCTTGTTATTTCTAAATCACAACCCCATTCTGCTGCCCGCATCACATGTCACTCTTCTCTCTTCACCCCAGGGGGACCGGGGTGGGAGGCCGAATCCTAAAACTGACCATCTACTCGCTTACAGCACAGGTGGGCCTGCCCGTTTGGAAAAGCCATTTGGCAAAATATCTAATCTGAGACATGCTCATTCACCACAATTCTGCTGTCAAGGATCGAGCCCAGGGAAATAATCCTAAGGGTGAAGGGAGACATATCTACACCTGGAAATATTCAGCATCGTTGATCACAGAGAAAAAAAGGAACACAACCTACCAGAATAAAAATAGCAAGTGGGTTCATTCAATGATGGTTTCTCTGCTTAAATACCAACATAAACACTGATGGATACTCAGGTTGCATGCTAGCCATAGAAAAGGGAAGAGAATGAACTCTGTCAGCTAAGAGGAGCTGAATTATAGGTACCCAAGGAAATTCTTAGGAATGTGTTGGAATTAACTGGACAAAGGGAAAAGGGAAAGATATTCCAGCCAGGTGGGATAACATAGCGGAGGAGAGAGGTGAGTGGAAAAAGGCACGTAATTTAGTGCTCGTGGAACTCAAGCTCCAGGCAGTGAGGAGAGAACTCTGAGGTCAGAGAAGGGACAGAGGGCAGAGCATGGGGTCCCCACGGCCACCTGGGGCAACCTGGACTTTAGCCTGGAGGCAGTGAGGAGCCGCTGAACTTGTTTGAACTGGGAAGGGACACCACTGAATCTACAGTTTATGAGATGGCTGTGGCCCCAGCATGGGGGCCAGAGTGGACATGGATAAGACAGTCCATGGAAGGAGGAGCGGGGACAGAGGACTGTGGCACAATGGGAGGCATGGACAGGTGAGCGAGGAAGAAGAGGGTGGGGAGATACGGCTTTATGAGTGAATGAACCAAGAAAGGAAGAGAATAACATGCTGGAGAGTGTGTGTTATGTGATATCCCATTGCTGATAACCCACTTCTATACTGTTGGTGGGAATGTGAATTGGTGCAGCCACTATGGAAAACAATATAGAGGTGCCTTTAAAAACTAAAAATAGAACTACCACGTGATCCAATACTCCTGGGCATATAGTCGGACAAAATTTTCATTTGAAAAGATACATGCATCCCAGTGTTCATTGCAGCACCACTCATAATAGCTAAGACATGGAAGCCACCTAAGTTGACAGATGAATGGATAAAGAACATGTGGTACACCTACACAATGGAATACTACTCAGCCACAAAAGAAGCATGCCATTTGTAGCGGCATAGATGGACCTCGAAAATATCATACTAAGCAAACTAAGGCAGAAGAAGAAAGACAAATACCATATGGCATTTGTAGAATCTAAAATATGACACAAATGAACATATTTACAAAAGAGGAACAGACTCACAGACACAGAAAACAAACTTATGGTTACCAAAAGGGAAAGTGGTGGGGAGAGAGAAATTACGGGCTTAGGATTAGCAAATACATATTACTATATAGAGAATAAACAACAAGGTCCTACTCTATAGCACAGGGAACCGGTTGGCCAAAAAGTTCGTTCAGATTTTTGTATAAGATGGTTCCAAAAAACCCAAAGGAACTTTTGGCCAATCATATATTCAATATCCTGTGATAAACCATAATAAAAAAGAATATGAAAAAGAATATATGTATGTATAACTGAATCATTTTGCTGTACACCAGAAACTAACACAACATTATAAATTAAGTACACTTCAATTAAAAAAAAAAAAAAGACTGTAAGAGACCCAGGACCCGGGATATTTCTTCTGTGATCCTCTCCTGCCAAGAAGGATGGTGTAAAGTCCAGCTGATGTGAGATGAGGGGTCCCCAGGGACCTGATAGGAGTGAGCCAGGTGGGGAGTGACCACAAGCAACCAGGAGCCGCTCCGTTCCTGCCCGCCTCTCAGAACCCAACACGGCTCCAGCAGTCTTCTCCATCTGCCTGTGGTATCAGCCCCCGGAGCTCAAGTTGAAGTCTAATGGCCTTGAATCTCCAGAAGGGCTGCCTCTTGGGAGATGAAGTGGGTTGATTCCAGGTGGCCCAGTCCCCTGATGGAAATAGAGTGTGCAGATTTGAGTTCTAAAGAAAGAAGGATTTTAAAGCCATCCAGTGGTGTTACAGAAAGGACAGCTTCACTAGGTAGTGAGTGCCTTGTGCCCGGAGGAATTTAAGCTGATGCTGGGTGAGCACTGAGCATAAGCTGTTGTGGAGTGGTAGCACCCGAGGACACAGTCTACCTTTTATTTTCACCTTTTCGCATTGTGCTTAGTATGCGGTGAACACTCAGGAAACATTATTATGGTGCTTTCAAACTGTGCTGGAAAAGGCTCTTGAGAGTCCCTGGGACTGCAAGATCAAATGAGTCCATCCTAAAGGAAATTAACCCTGGATATTCACTGGAAGGACTGAAGCTGAAGCTGAAACTCCAATACTTTGGCCACCTGATGCAAAAAGCTGACTCACTGGAAAAAACCCTGATGCTGGGAAAGATGAAGGCAAAAAGAGGAGAAGTGCGACCAAGGATGAAATGGTTAGACAGCACCGTGGACTCAATGGACACGAATCTGAGCAAACTTCAAAAGATAGTGGAGGATAAAGGAGCCTGGCGTGCTGTAGTCCATGAGGTCACAGAGAACTTGACACAGCTTAGCAACTGAACAACAACATTATTGTTAACATTCTCGTATAGTTAAGTGTTCAACTGGAAATTACCGTAGGTCAGTAGATACCGTAAGTGGTGAGTAATGGGAACTCCTTAACCTGGACGATGGATAAAGGTATTCTGATTTTCTAAGATAATCCAGAAATCCAGATTATAGGTGAGATTTTTAAATATCGCTTCCAAGAACACTGCAGGTCAGGTCTGCCTGTGGCCCCATTTGTAACGTCTAAACTAATGACTATCTGGTCTGTGCTTTTTCTACCTGCCCAGTGTGTGACCTCCAGTAAGTTTCTTAACCTATCTGTGCTGGATTTCTTTAGCCACGAGATGGAATACTCACAACTTGTGCCCCAGGGTCGTTGTGCAGATTAAATCAGATAATGCAGTCCAAGCCTCCGTGGGGTGTCCGCACATGGGAAGACTTAGGAAGTGATAATTGTTGTTGCTGCTATTGATTTTTCCTGTGTTCAACTCATGTTTTATGTTCCAGGCAGAGAGATTTCGTGGCAAATAGCCCACCCGCACCCCATGCTGAGATCTGGTCTTTTCCAAGCGTGTTGCCCTGGATCTCGGCCGGCAGCTTCTTCCTATTACAGGCGTGCCGAGTGATTGCTGGCTTTATGTGTACCTGGTGACAACTTTAACCTGGCTGCTGGGGATTTAGGGAGGGGCGACAGAGGCATGAAGGGGGCTGTTTGGGAAGAGCTGAGTGTTGAAACTAGTCCCAAGAAGGTGGAGACGGGAAGAGAAAGGGGCCCTTGAGGCTCCGCTGCTTTCCCGGGGCCGTGGGCTCCACGGGAGCGGGAGCGCAGTTCTGCTTATGCTATTAAGTGGTGTTGGGGGCATATTGTCAAATACTCGTCTGGCTCTCCGGAACCCACATTTGCATGTGTGTGTGAGCCAGCTGGGAATTGTGTTCAAATGTTGATGCTAACTTCCCAGTTGGGTGGGGCCCAAGATTTTGCATTTCTAATGAGCAGGAGATGTGGGTTCAATCCCTGGGTGGGGAAGATCCCCTGGAGAAGGAAATGGCAACCCTCTCCAGTATTCTTGCCTGGAAAATTCCTTGGACAGAAGAGCCTGGTGGGCTACAATCCATGGAATCTCAAAGAATCAAACATGAACTGAGCAACTGAACACACACACACAGCGCAATCTGGGATCAGCATGACCCATAAACCCCCTAAAATCAAACGCAAAATTTTATACACATGTGTTTTTCCCAAGGAGCGGGTTGATAGCTTTTGTTCAGATTCTCAAAGAGACTCATAAATAGAACAAAAAAAAAAAATTGAAAACCTCTGCCATGCACCCCTTCTGTCTGCCTACCTCCTTTCTCCCCTCTCCCCACTCCCCTCCTTCTCTCCCTGGTTCCATCCAGATACAGTATGGTGATCCTGAAAGGAGGCGAAATGAGATCCCTCTAGAGAAGTCCCAGGACATCTTCCTGCAAGCTGGAGACTCAGGAGACCTCATGGCTGTGGTCCCCTCTGGAGAGGGGCCTCTGTTAGAGACTGCAGCTGCCAGGGTAAGGGTGAAGGCAGGCACAAGTTGTTGACTCTTCTCCTGCCCAGCAATCTGCCTGGATACCCGGGTGGCATTAATCCACGTCCGTGGGTACAGCATCCCTTCCCAGGCTCTCTCTCTCCTCCCATCTCGCTCTTGAGCAATGAGAAGCCTCATTTCACTCTACGGGAAATCTCCAAACATTGGGGACTCTATATCCATTTTTCACCCTTGACTTTGCAGCTGGGGAAATGGAGGCTCAGGGTTGGGAAGGAGGATCTTTAGCAATCCTACAGTGGGTGGTGGGTGTGCTGCATCAGATCTCAGCCCCCCGAAAGCCAGCCTAGCACTGTTTCCACCTTTCTCAACTCCATCTCACCCAGACTTACCCTGACTA
This sequence comes from Cephalophus harveyi, assembly GCA_006410635.1. Classification (NCBI taxonomy): domain Eukaryota; kingdom Metazoa; phylum Chordata; class Mammalia; order Artiodactyla; family Bovidae; genus Cephalophus; species Cephalophus harveyi. Next base: position 134,769 of record SJYT01067703.1, read on the forward strand.
TGCTTTTATCAACCAGGAATAAAGGCAAATCTGCCAATCCACCGTCAATCCCTGGCTAGGATCCAGAAGATTTTAATGTCATGAACTGCTTTAATGTATTCCTTTAAAAATCAAAAAAGCCCCAAAGCTCTCTCTCCAGTGTCACCCACTGGACAGTCGGCAGGCTTTATCTGCCAGCACTTAAAAAAGAAAAAAAAAGAAAAAGAAGAAGAAGGGAAGATATTGCCGCTGAAGAAGAATCCGAGGCCCCCGGAATCTTAACAAGGCAGCTCTGTTTCTTATCATCTTCAAAAAGCCTTTATTAAGCCTCTCTGGGCCCATGTGGCTGAGCGAGGCACTTTACAGAATCAGATCAATCAGCGGTCCGTCAGCGAACGTATACAGTGCACCTACTGTGGGAAACTGGCAATGTGGGGGGTATCGGGGCAAATCTGCCAATCCACCGTCAATCCCTGGCTAGGATCCAGAAGATTTTAATGTCATGAACTGCTTTAATGTATTCCTTTAAAAATCAAAAAAGCCCCAAAGCTCTCTCTCCAGTGTCACCCACTGGACAGTCGGCAGGCTTTATCTGCCAGCACTTAAAAAAGAAAAAAAAAGAAAAAGAAGAAGAAGGGAAGATATTGCCGCTGAAGAAGAATCCAAGGCCCCCGGAATCTTAACAAGGCAGCTCTGTTTCTTATCATCTTCAAAAAGCCTTTATTAAGCCTCTCTTGGCCCATGTGGCTGAGCGAGGCACTTTACAGAATCAGATCAATCAGCGGTCCGTCAGCGAACGTGTACAGTGCACCTACTGTGGGAAACTGGCAATGTGGGGGGTATCGGGGCAGGAAGGTGTGACCCTTGACCTCACGGGAGGGATGCCCAGGATCTGTACTGCCTGAGAGGCCACCTAATCCGAGTTAGGGTGGGACAATCACTGGACATTGTCGGGAAGTAGAACGGGAAAATGCGTCCTCTTGGTTGGAAGAGGACAGAGATTTGAACCCCAAGGCAATGAAAGCCCCCAGCAGCCCCTCACTGGAGGGTTGCTGTTTTTATCAGCTCTGTCTCTTTCGGGCTCCTTGGCTATAAGCTATCCTCAGCACCCAGAGGAGAAGCCTGGTGCTCAGAAATGTCTCCCAAACAGAAGCCCAGTGTGCAAGGCCAGAGGAAAACATTGAATTAAAATACAGATTAGTGGTTACCACAGGGGGAGGGGGCTGAGGGGTGAACAAAACGGTTGAAGGGAGTCAACTCTGTTGTTTGGATGGTAACTAGACTTGTCGGTTACTGTGTTGTATATACAGATGCTGAGTTATAATGCTGTACACCTGAAACTTACAAGAAAGAAAAAACTGTATAGCCAAATAAACAAACAAAAAAAAAAAAACCCTGAATCCGAGAAATAAAGTACTAGAATAACTTACATCTGCTCAATGATTCGGATATTCAGAGCACCCTCAAGAGTGGTCACCTAAGGCAGATGTTGTTGTCTACATTTTTCACCTGAGGAAATGGAGGTTCAGAGAAGTCACCCAACTTGCTTAAGGTCCCATAGAGAGGAAAAGAGCTGACAAGAAGTCTGTGTGCATGCTCAGCTGTGTCTGACTCTATGCGACCCCATGGACTGGAGCCTGCCAGGCTCCTCTGTCCATAGGATTTTCCAGGCAAGAATACTGGAGTGGGTTGCCATTTTCTCCTTCAGGGAATCTTCCTGACCCAGGGATCAAACTTGGGTCTTCCTACATCTCCTGCATTAGCAGGTGGATTCTTTATCACTGCGTCACCTGGGAAGCCCATGGTCTGTACAACATTTATTGAGCATCTATGCTGTGCCTGGCAGGGTTTTAGACTGCAAACCTATTGAGACAGGAGATAGAGATTATTTTGTGTATTATTTTATCCAAAGCATCCTTCCTTTTTATAGCACCTGGCATGTCATAGCTGCTTATATTAGTTTTCTATTTGCATAACAAAGTCACCACACACTTAGAATCTTGAAGCAATACACATTTATTATTTCATGATTACTTTGGGCCAAAAGTTTGTGCCCAGTTTAGCTGGGTCTTCTACCCAGATTTCCCTACCCAGATTTCACAAAGCTGCAGTTAAGGTGTCTACCAGGCCGTGTTCTCATCTGGAGTCTTGGCTGGGGAAGAATCTGCTTCCAAGACCACTGACGTTGTTGGAAGAATTTATTTCCTGCAGTTGAATGACAGATTGCTTCATAAGGTTGGCATAAGAGAGGATCTGACTCAGGCAGGACCCAGTCCTTGTTTTAAAAGTTTTCACCATATTAAGCCAGGCCCACCCAGCAACCTCTCTCTGCAGTAACTCAAAAATGCATAAATTTAGCATTGCAATCTACAGAATTCCTTCATCTTTCCCATAGTCTATTGGCAGGAAGCAAGTCATAGGGTAACACCCAACATTCAGGAGGAGGGGATTAAATGAACCCCAGGGCTTAAGAGTCATGGAGGGGCCACCCTTGGGTCTGTCTGCCACAGTACTGACAGTTATCTGTTGAATAATTAACTGAGTGAATATAAAATTAGTATATATAATAATACAATATAAAAATATTATATTATTATTTTGAATACATGAGTGAATACATGAATGAATGACTCTCTTAATGACATCATAAAGACTAAAGACACAAATATGAACTAGATCATCATCTGGCTCTAAATGTTGCATTCTTTCTCTACAACACACCACTGACCTCATTCCCAGGGGCGCCTTTTAGCTTTGAGATCCTGAATTCTGTGACCCAGTGTCTGTTACATCCTGCCTAAGCCATCAGTACCCAGAAAGCAGGGGACGAGTACCCCAAACGAAGAAGCCACAGAGAAACAGGAAGCCTATGCGTCACGCAGCCACCTCCATGCTGGAAACCCTGCTGGAGAGCAGACAGCACTTTTATGTTCGTAGAATGGTGGTAATGGGGACACATTTTCAATAAATATTGGCACCATCGAGGTGTCTGGTAGGAGCTGCTTCCTCACACTCACACTCGGTCTTGATTACTGACCTAAAGCCGCCTCTCCTGGGAACTGTAAGTTATGTCTTTCCTGGAATTTTGAAAACCAATCCAAGCTCTGATGTGGTTCTCAGCTCTCTCAATGAGAAGCCAAAAGATTTTTTTTTTTTTTTTTTAATTTTAGGAGGGGAGAGGATGGAATGTTGGTCCAACGTGAAATAAACAGAATTAAGCATCTGGGTATACAGAGATCTGATATGAATGACTAACACACCCCAGCACTTGTCATTGCAGGGCATTTTCTAAGTACTTTATGTACGTTGAGTCATCTCAGCTTCTCATCAGCTCTGATGTTGGTGCTATCATTGTTCCCATTGTCTCTCTGAAGAAACGGAGGCACAGGAAAGGTGAGGTAATGACCTGGGACCATCTGCTTCCTGAGTGACAGAACCAAGATCCAACACCAGGCAGCTGAGAAGCTGTTTTCTGCTGCTCTCATTGGGGAGGTGCTGGCTGATGTACTGGCTTGTCTGCTTCTAAATCAGGAGAAGAAATCACTGTCAAAACAAGCTGCAGAATCAAAAAGGCTAGTGCACGTCCCGCTCCACTATCAACTGGATGCGTGGCCTCCGACGGTCTGTTCAACCTCCTTGTGCTTTAGTTTCCTCATCCATAAAATGGGAACAAATCAGTCCCAACTCACAAGAGTCCCATGAGGCTTGAAGAACATATGAAAATATGGGGATTGTGCCTGGAATGTGGTCCCTTCCTTCCTCCCTTCCTCCTCTCCAGCAGCCACCCACCCAGTCACTCACCCACCCACCCATCCACTAACTTACCCAACCATCTAGCCATCCTATCAACCATCCATCCATCCATCTATCCATCTAATCAACCATCCATCCAGTCAACCATCCTTCCATCCACACATACATACATACATCCTTTCCTCTTTCCCACCTTTGTGCCTGTGTCAGTGGTTCTGACCTCCACCATTTCCTATTTTGGACTTTAAAATTCACCCCTTGCACTTGAAGACAAATTTTCTGACCCAAGTCCCCGCAGCCCCTCAGGACACAGCTGACATGTTCTGCCTATCTTTAATCTGAACAGCATTAGGAACCACCTAGTCCCAAGATCCAGGATCCAGCTTCACTTCCAGATTTGGGGTTGAGGTCCCCAAGCCTCCATCAATGCCCCTCTGATTTCTCTGGACTTCCTCCCAGCATCTGGCTGCTCCTTCCCCATCTGCTGTGTGGGTCACTTTCCTCTGCTCCTTCCTTGGCTGCGGACGCTCCTTAGGCGTCTCTCTTGGCTTCCTCCTCATTGTGCATGTTGGGCCTGGACTATTCCCACCGCACTCCTGACCATCTGTGCTGGGGATTTTCTCCATCCTCACCTCCAGATCCAGACTCCACCCTGGACTCCTGCCCAGGAAACTGGCAGAAAGCTGGCCTGCCTGGATGTGTCAACAGGCCCCTTGCCCTCTGACTTCAGGCTGGGAGTACCAGGAGGAGACTGGGTGGGAAGGAGAGAGGGAGCACCGGGAGGCTGGGTTGTCTGTTCCCTGCTGCTTCCTCCCTGCTGGTCTATGGGCGGAATGGGTCCCTCTTCTGAAGCCTCTAGCACGTAGCCCCTCTTCCTTGGCCTCCGCTCTCATCAGATCCTGGTAACCAACCCCATACACGCCCCTTCAGGCCACAGGGCAGTGGGACAGGTCAGCTTGGTGAGGCTGTGCGTGCGTGCTAAGTCGTTTCAGTAGTGTCCGACTCTTTGCGACCCCATGGACTGTAGCCCACCAGGCTTCTCACTCTGTGGGATTCTCCAGGCAAGAATACTGGAGTGGGTTGCCAGGCTCTCCTCCAGGAGATCTTCCTGACCCAGGGGCTGAACTCACATCTCTTATGTCTCCTGCATCGGCAGGCAGGTTCTTCACTGTGAGCGCTGCCTGGGAAGCCCTTGGCTAAGCTATAGTGCCCTGTAACTCAGTCACAGGCTCATCTAGGTGTGGCTGTGAAGGTATTTTGCAGACGGAGTTCATTTCTAAGATCAGTTGGCTTTAAATAGAGACCACCCTCTGTAATATGAGTGGGCCTTGTCTAATCAGTTGAGAGGTTTTAAGAGCAAAAACTGAGATTTGCCTGAAAATGAAGGAATTCTGCCCCAGAGCTGAAGCAGCTGTGCCTATCCAGAAGTTTCTAACTTGGCTGATAGACTTCAGATTTCGCAGCCCCCAAAATAGTGTAAGTCAAGTCCTTGAAATTAAAAATTTTAAAAATTTTGTGATGGCTCAGGTGGTAAAGAATCTGCCTACAATGCAGGAGACCTGGATTCAATCCCTGGATGGGGAAGATCCCTGGAGAAGGGAAGGGCCACCCACTTCAGTATTCTTGCCTGGAGAATTTCAGGGACAGAGGAGCCTGGCGGGGTACAGTCCATGGAGTCGCAGAGTCGGACATGACTGAGTGACTAACATGTTCACATTTTCGCTTCAGATACATATATACACATACTATATATACGGTTGCTTGATTTCTTTTTTCCCTTTGGCACACCATGTGGCACAGAGATTCTTAGTTCCCCAAGCAGAGATCAAACCCGAACCCCCTGCCCTGGAAACACAGAGTCTTACACACTGGACCACCAGGGAAGTCCCTGTGTACATATTATTCGTATATCTAAATCTTATCACCTCCTAGTTCTGTTTCCCTGGAGAAGGCTTTCGGATGCAGATGGTAAAGGCTCCCCTGGGTGCCAGTCCAAGAGGGCTTCTCCACCTCTTCATGAGTTTCCCTTCCGAATCACACTCTTTTAAATTTTATTTGTTAATGTTTTATTTTTATACAGTTTTTTAACTGATGTATAGTTGATTTATAATGTTCTGTTAGTCTTAGGCATGGAGAAGGCAATGGCACCCCACTCCAGTACTCTTGCCTGGAAATTCCCATGGACGGAGGAGCCTGGTGGGCTGCAGTCCATGGGGTCGCTGAGTCAGACACGACTGAGCGACTTCACTTTCACTTTTCACTTTCCTGCATTGGAAAAGGAAATGGCAACCCACTCCAGTGTTCTTGCCTGGAGAATCCCAGGGATGGGGGAGCCTGGTGGGCTGCCGTCTATGGGGTCGCACAGAGTCGGACACGACTGAAGCGACGCAGCAGCAGCAGCAGCAGCAGTCTTAGGCATACAGAAAAGTGACTCACTCATACATGCATATATACCTTATTTTCAGATTCCTTTCATTTGTTGTTGTTCTTCAGTTGCTCGGTCATGTCGGACTCTTTGTGACCCCATGGACTGCAGCACGCCAGGCTTCCGTTCCTTCACCATCTCCGGGAACCTACTCAAACTCACGTCCATTGAGTCAGTGATGCCATCAACCATCTCATCCTCTGTCGTCCTCTTCTCCTCCTGCCCTCAATATTCCCAGCAACAGGGTCTTTTCTAATGAGTCAGCTCTTTGCATCAGGTGGCCTAAGTATTGGAACTTCAGCTTCAGCATCCGTCCTTCCAATGAGTATTCAGGACTGATTTCCTTTAGGATTGACTGGTTTGATCTCCTTTCAGTCCAAGGGGCTCTCTTATAGGGTATTAAAAACTATCAAGCACTTTTATAGAATTCTTTTTTTTTTTAAGAATTTTTTTTTTTGATGTGGACCATATCTTAAGTCTTTATTGAACTTTTTTTAAACAATATTGCTTGTTTTATTTTTGTTTTTTTTGGCCAAAACACATGAGGGATCTTAGCTCCCCTACTAGGGATTGAACCTACACCCTCTGCATTGGAAGGCCAAGTATTAACCGCTGGATCTCTAGGGAAGTCCCCTATATACAATTTTTAAAGGTTGCTTTCCACTTAACATTGTTATGAAACCTGCTCATATTCTTATAAACAATCCCTTCATTCAACTCTTCCTGGTTGCCCAGTTTGGATATGTATCTAGTTCCTCCCTAGGCCCTGCCTGACAGTGCATCACTTCAGGGCAAAGCTCAAATCTATAGTTTCAGCCCAGAGCTCACATCTTCAGCCATGAACCTGGTCATTGTCTCCCCTTAAACATCTTACCCATATCTAGGACTCTGAACATCCCAAAAGGAGCCCATCAATCTCCTTCTGGTACCCAATCAGGAACCTGGACACCCCCTCTGCAACAGTGCCCTCCACTAATCAGTCACCACCCCTGTCCATTCTCCTTGCTGACCAAATCGTGAGGATAACCATCTATTCCCCAAGTTCCTGCTGTGTGCCCAGAACCATTTTGGAGCTGCGTATCTGGTGATGAGCAAAACAAAGTCCTGGACATTTTGGTCAGGGAAACCGGAAATAAACAAATGACTATGTTAGATAGTGATGAGGAGGCAAAATGAGAACCTAGGTGTGACTCCAGAAGATTTGATGGTTTAAAAAAAAAAAAAAATTTACTTGGCTGCGCCAGATCTTAGTTGCAGCACCTGTGATCTGGTTCCCTGACCAGAGATCGAACCTGAGCCCTCTGCATTGGGAGTACAGAGTCTTAGCCACTGGGCCACCAGGGAAGTCCCCATAGGCTTTGCTCTTAACTGTGGCTTCTTTTGACTTAGAATCTCCATGACCTTCCCCTTCACAACCAGCTGCCATCTCCTGTTGTTCACCAACAGCTAGTCTTTGGACAAGGGACTCAGCTCACCTCACCCATCTCTTTGCTGGTGCTATTTTTCTGCCCAGACCACTGGCCATGGATACTCCTGCTCCACATCCATGCAAACCCTATCCATTCTCCAGGTGCCATTCAGATTCCTCTCTCTCTTCCCTAGCTCTTTCTTCTCCTCCTAAAAATAAACCTCCAGTGTTCCAGCCCTCTGCAAGCTGTCCCTTCCCTGAACCATTTGACCTTGAACAAGTCACTCTCTTCATCAGTAAAATGGAGACCGTGAACATCTCCAGGGCCCCTCCCAGAGGCTTGAAGGAACCTGTGAGAATGAGGACCCCTGAAGATGTTTTCATAGGGTCATACAATTTTGCAAAAACTATCATTTCTTTTTTTCCCTTAAAGATGACCCTTTAGTTGAATAAGTTTTGAAAGTGAAAGTGAAGTCTCTCAGTCATGTCCGACTCTTTGCAACCCGTGGACTGTAGCCCACCAGGCTTCTCCATCCATGGGATTCTCCAGGCAAGAAAACTGGAGTGGATTGCCATTTCCTTCTCCAGGGGATCTTCCCAACCCAGGGATCGAACCCAGGTCTCCCGCATTGCAGGCAGATGCCTTAACCTCTGAGCCACCAGGTGAATAAGCTTTAGGCCCCATAAAATCTGGATCTCTTGCCTGTTCTCCATGACCCACTTGTCTACCTCTTAGAGTTTCCAGGGAATCGAGTGGAATTGTGTGTCTGAAGCTCTTAGCACAGTGCTTGGCATGGACTAGACACTCAATAACTGTTAGTCACATGATGGCCTTTACCTCCACCACCGTCCATGGTAGTCATTAGTGGCAAGCAAGAGAAACTGGCTTCAGCTAACTTGGGTTTAAAAAAAAAAAAAGGAATTATTGAGAGAATTTCTAGCAACGCCTAAAAATCAGCAAGAAGGCCGGTGAGCCAGGTCCAGGAGACCGACAGCAGCAAAGGCTGGTATCCTGGCAGGCAGAGGGATGCTGCCTCTCATCCTGAGGTTCATGATCAACAGCATCATTCCCTTTTATGAGTTTACTTTTCCCCCCTCTGAAGAGGAGTGTTCTGGGCTTTGCAGATAAGACAAATAGGTCTGCCTTAAATATTTCTATTACTTAAAAGTTCATAAATCTATTGGTTTAAAACTGTCAGCACGATGGGAAAATTCTGAGATGGAGCCAGGCTTATCACCAGGCGAGGAATTTGCCCGAAGCGGGGGCAGGATACTGAGTGAAGGACAGTGGCAGTGCCCAGAAGTGAACTGTCTCCTCGGCCCACCCATGACTCTTGCCCTCAACAAGAAGCATTTAAAAATCTGGTTCTCATAGCCAGATGAAAAGCTTTTGCGGTGGGGAACTGGCCCATCGTCGATCCCTCTCACCAATGCTAGGGCCTTTTTGTCTGGCATGAGTTGACATCGGGGGCTGATGCTTACCCACTCTCCCAGCCGGAATGGCCTTATGTCTGGAAAATTAAAAGTACTTTCCACTTGCCCATCATTCCCTATTGAGCAGTCGGAAAAGACCTGATGTATCGGTGAACGTTTAGTAACAACCTGTCTTGGGTAGGGGGAGGCCCTGATTTGCTGGTTTTCATGGTGTAAATACTCCCAGCAAGGCTGATATCACTGAACACAGCAGGAAGAATTGCCACATTGCACCCATTATATGGAATTTTCACCACTCAATTTCAACAGGCAGAAACGACCTCGAGAATATAGGAAGTGATACGTTTTGAGTATTTACTACCTTTGTTTTGAACATATTTTATTTAACTGGGAATTTACATAATTTAACTTTTCATAATATTCGTGTTTAAACAATGAATTCATAAACATCCTAGAAACTGAACAGCTGTTTCACATTGGTACAACCCAGTCCAACACAACAGTGGGTCTGGGCTCCCCTTTGGGATGTGGGATTGAACACCTCCACTTTCTGGCTCTGTGACCCTGGGCAACTTATCTTATTTCACACGAGGACTTTCTCTGAGCTAATGCTCATACAGAATTCATGATAAATCAAGTTCTCTTCAAAGTCCTGGATTTGATCTTTGTGAGAACTCTAGCAGGTAGACAGATGGGGAGACTGAGGCATGGAGAGACCATGACTTGTCCAAGATCCCCGAGATGGTAAGTGACAGGGCTGGGATTTGAACTCACGCCCTCTGCCTTAGCTTGCTGTTCTGACCATTGCCCCATCCTGCCCCTCTTTTCTGCGGAGCGGCACCTTGCTCTCTGCGTATAAAATGCAAATGTGTTTCTGCATCTCCTGGGGTGGTGGTAAGGATATAAGGAATACATGAATTAAACCAAGGGACCATTTGGTGTGGCACCCAGCATTCTAGACGCCCCCAGTTCACGGTCATCTCCAATGAAGGAAAGAGGTTCTGCCTGAACCAAGGCGGGAAGGCTGTGCCATCAGCTGGCTATGAAGAGCATGGATGAGTCATCAGCTGTCATTCTATTATTACCCAGGCTTCAGGCAGCCAGCCTCTTATCTCTACTCCCTTGGTGAAACTATGCTCTCTCCCCATGGAGAAACCTCAGCACACAGCGCTGGTGGATTTGGAAAATGAAGTCAATTTGAAACTTCAGTAAGTGTCCGGATCTTGCCATCCGACCCACTGGGTGTCACACAACTGAAATTTAGCCTTTCCCCAGCCTTCCAAGGTTGCCTTTGAGAAGGATGGGTGGATACCTCCATCAGCAGCTCTCACTCACCGTGTGTGTGTGTGTGTGTGTGTGTGTTGCTCAGTCATGTCCTACTCTTTGCGATCCCATGGACTGTAACCCACCAGGCTCCTCTGTCCATGGGATTCCTCAGGCAAGAATACTATAATGGGTTCATTCCCTTCTGCAGAGGATTTCTGCGACCCAGGGATTGTACCCGGCTCTCCTGCATTGCAGGCAGATACTTCACTGTCTGGGCCACCAAGGTCATTCACCATGGGAGAAGAAAAAGCCTGCGGAGCAGGAAACCCAGGATGCCCTCAGTGGGCCCTCTCAACCTCAGGCTGGAAATTTCTTCCCTCTCCCTATCAGTGCTCTGAAAGGCTACGCTTCTTTGTCCTCTGGCTTCCTCTCGGATTTTGCCAAGAAAAGATTGATAGAAGAGGGTAGGAGGAAAGAGAGAGATGGGGGTATCTCTTCTCCTGCCCCACTGCCCCCCGCCTCCCCGTGCCAGCCCAGTATGGGTTTGGCAGCCACTGTCTTTCTCTACCAAAACCTGCAGCTTCTTCCAGGCGGTGCTCTAGTAAACTCTTGTTCTCTCCAGGTACCAGAAACCTCTACGTCACCTGCCTCATTGGGTCTGAAGCCAGCAATAATTTCCGCACCTTCGTCAGCCTCCAGACTCTCTGCCACCTCTCTGAGTTCCCTTAACCCAACCTCTGCCTTTGCAAACAACTCTTCCTTCAACTCTCTTTGACCCCTCAAGTGTGCATCTATTTCCTGTCTATTTCCTGCCAGGATGTCAAACCCCTCTCTGAACCTCAGTTTCTCCATCCGCGAAATGGGATCGCTCCTGCCCAGATCACCTTGCAGAGGTTGCTTCAGGGGCAAAGCAGACCCTGGATGGGAAAATCCCCTGGGGAAAAACAAAAAGTTCAAAGTGCCACCCAGGAGCCAGGCATTAGTGTTATTAATAAAAGCCAGATAGGTCTCCTCCATCCGCCTCGGCATCCCCCTCCCCTCTCACGCCCCCCTGACCCTTCCACGGCTCAGCCTGGCCAGCCTCCTCCCCTGGGTGATGTTCCCACTAAAGCCATCTTCCATTCCCCCACCGGCCCTGCACCTCTGTGTCTGCTGAGGGATGAAGTGCCCGGCTAATATAAGCGTGTTTACATTAAAATATAAGGACAATTACACCATCCGATCTAATAGTCGGCTCTGTATATGTTACCAAGTACTTAGAGCTCTCTTTTGGAAAGCCATTATGCCCATGTGATTTCCCTCAAAGCCTTTCTTGAGGATTTTGTTTTGACAGGAGGGCATTAAGGGGTTGAAACTGATAGCGTAAGCACACCACTTACACACTTTGATCAAATCGGCCCATAATTCTCCTAGAGAAAGTCTTGTATATATTAGGAAGGAAATTAATTTTATGACCGCTGTGGCTTTGCTGGTTAATGGCCCAGCAAGTCAGCCTGCCCCAGAAGGCGGGCTGTGGGAGGTGAACTCACCACTTTCCTCCCAGGCTCACCATCCACGGGGGAGGATGCTCCACAAGGAAGGACAATCCAGTGGGTACCAGCCAGCGGGAGCCTGGGATGCTGCAGCACACAGATGCAGAGGAAGCTGCAACCTGTTCCTTCTGACCGCACCTCTGCCTCAGGGCTATCCCAGCTGGAATGCCCACGGTGCACTCACAGAGTGATGCACATTTGGCTCAAGCCCAGAGCCCAGGTCACAAGCTCTTGGCAATGGGAGAAATTCAAAGACCGTAATTCAGAAGACTGAGACAGTTGACGTGGTATAACACGTTTCTATGAATTAAGAAACAAACTAGAAAGAAGAACAGAATTTATATAGTGGGAAGATCTCATTTTGTCTCAGTCTCTCCATCTGCCTGCCATGCCACTTAATGAGGCAGCCTGGGTGGGAAGGAATTTTGGGGGGGAGTGGATACATGTATATGTATGATTGATTCCCTTCACTGTTCACCTGAAATTATCACAACATTGTTAGTCAGGTATACCCCCATACAAATAAACAGCTTTTTTAAAAAATAATTAAGGGATATAAGTTTTAAAAAAAAATACTTGCTCCAACGTGGGTATAAGGTGCCAGATGCAAACAAGGTCTCTTGGGTTCTTCCAGGCTCCTGGGTGCTGGGTGCAGATGATAGCATTTTGTGTTAATACATGTACCCAGGCAGCCACTTCCTCTGGCCACTTAAAATAGAAGAAATACCAACTTGTTTCCATTCCTGAGAGCTGATGGTGAGTGAAGGAGCACTTGGGGTTCTTGTTCTTCTTGTGAATTTTAGAACTTAACTTCCCGTTAAAAGACAACTCCTTGTACTTAAAAAAAAAAAAAAAATTCAAGTAGATTTTTTAAAATCTATGGAAACTATTGTGAACATCATCAGACTGGGGGGAGGGGTGGTGGAAGAGGTGAAACCACGTCACAAATGTGGATAATTGTTGGACAATTGGTGATAATTAGGTGGGGTACATCCTACTAGTCTGTTGACTATAAATGTTTGAAAGTTTCCACAATAACAAAGGAAAAAACTTCAGGCTGGGGAGCTTCCCTGGTGGTCCAGCCATTAAGACTTCGCCTTCTAGTGCAGGGAGTGAGGGTTCGATCCCTGGTTGGGGTACAAAGATCCCACATGCCATGTGGCAAAAAAACCCAAAACGTAACAGAGAAGCAATATTGTAACAAATTCAATAAAGACTTAAAAAAAAAAAACTTAAGGCTAATTCTCTAATGACCTCTCTTCTACTCTTTTGAGTTCTAGAATGCTTACCTGAAGACAGGGAGAAAAGAATAGAATCAATATCTCATGGGAAGAATCGAGTGTAACCTCAGAGTACATATTGTGTGTAAGAATGTCATTCATTACAAATATTTGGGGGGTTTTTTGTTTGTTTTTTCTCTGAACCAAAGGAATGCAGGAGTTTCTGGCATACAACGGCAAGGCATGAATTTTGTAGTCATGTGACCAGTTTTCCCCACCCAGTTCAGTCTCTGTGGACCTTAGGCAAGTGGTTTGACCTCTTTGAATCTCAGTTTCTTCACCTGCAAAATGAAGAGAAAGAATTATTTGACAGGATTATACAATAACAACACAGGGAAGCTGCCTGGCACGACCCAGGCACTGAGTGGTTGGCATTTTCCATATGTGTGAGCTTTTAACACTCTCCGAGGAAGCCCCTTTTTCTAATAACGAGACTCTGTGATTTTCCTCTGGGCAACTGCCCAACTTCCCCTTTAAGTCCGTGTGGCTTAGGTGTTGTTGACTCCACTCCCAGCCATGGTCATGGGCGTGTGACTCAGGAGGATCAATCACATCCCCTGCCTGCCTTTGAAACTGAGTTGCAGAAGTCACGTGACCCTGTTAGAACCAGGATGCATCAGTACACTTTCACTGGGTCTTTTTAGCAAAAAGCATGCTCCTGCAATATATCGCAGGTGAGCATGGAGACCTAGAGTTTCCATCAGCCTCTACTTAGAGGAAAGCCAAGATGGAGGGAGATGGAACAGAGAAGGGAGAGAGAGAAAGAAACCCAGTCCCTGGATCAAGCTATTCCTCCATCCATTGGATTTTTCAGCCTCGGTATCCAATTAATATCCTTTGGGACTTAAGCCAGTCTTAGGTTTTCTATCACTTGCAGTGGAAAATTCTAATACGATTATGGTTGTCATTATCATTATTAAGATCACTTGTCAGAACAGCCTGTTTTTTAACCAATACATAAACATCTTTCTGAGATTTGTTCTTCTCAGATGATATTATCCACTCAGCTTGTAATTTGTAGTATTTTGTGGTACGTCTTGTCATCGGTATCGTTGCCACGCCATGGATGGGTGTGAGGACTCTAGTCTAACAGGGCTGATGAGGGAGGGGGAGGAGACAGTATCCTGCCAGGCAAACTGTCCAAATGCCTGGTCTCTTGGCAGGGCCTCTAGCATCACACCAGCGGATCTGCGAGCTGGGATACCCTTCAACACGCTTTCGGGGCTATTGATGCTTTGGGAATTGCAGCAAGGCAACCAGAGAGCTAAGAAGTCCACAACCAGCTTGGGCTATCAGGGACCCGAACCTCATTAGCCCATGTTCCAGTTGTCTGTTGCCAAATAACACATTGTTCCCAAATTAAGGGTGGAAAACAACAATCATTTGATAGGCTCACAGATTCTGTGGGTCAAGAATTGAGAAAAGGCGCAGTAGGCTGACTTAGCTCTGATTGATCGTAGCGGGAGCTTCAGCTTGGAAGACAAATGCATAGCAGTGACTTGAACAGCTGGAATCATCTTGAAGCTGCTTAACCATGGCCAGTCCTTGGGCTGGGATGACTGGAATGCTAGGCTCAGCCCGGCTTGTCAACTGGAGCCCCAGACATGTGGCCTCCCCACACAGCTTGGGCTTCATCCAGCATGCCAGCTGGGTTCCAAGAGGGAACATATAGAGAGGAAATATTCCCAGAGAATGAGGTGCAGACCACATGACCTGCTTCTGGGACTCAACCTTGGGAATCAGGCAGCCTCACTGATGCCATCTTCCAAATGGGTCCCTAACTTATATGCAGAGTACATCATGAAAAACGCTGGACTGGAAGAAACAGAAGCTGGAATCAAGATTGCCGGGAGAAATATCAATAACCTCAGATATGCAGATGACACCACCCTTACGGCAGAAAGTGAAGAGGAACTAAAAAGCTTCTTGATGAAAGTAAAAGAGGAGAGCGAAAAAGTTGGCTTAAAGCTCAACATTCAAAAAACGAAGATCATGGCATCCAGTCCCGTCACTTCATGGGAAATAGATGGGGAAACAGTGGAAACAGTGTCAGTCTTTATTTTTGGGGGCTCCAAAATCACTGCAGATGGTGATTGCAGCCATGAAATTAAAAGACGCTTACTCCTTGGAAGAAAAGTTATGACCAACCTAGATAGTATATTCAAAAGCAGAGACATTACTTTGCTGACTAAGTTCCGTCTAGTCAAGGCTATGGTTTTTCCAGTGGTCATGTATGGATGTGAGAGTTGGACTGTGAAGAACTGATGCTTTTGAACTATGGTGTTTGAGAAGACTCTTGAGAGTCCCTTGGACTGCAAGGAGATCCAACCAGTCCATTCTGAAGGAGATCAACCCTGGGATTTCTTTGGAAGGAATGATGCTAAAGCTGAAACTCCAGTACTTTGGCCACCTCATGCGAAGAGTTGACTCACTGGAAAAGACTTTGATGCTGGGAGGGATTGGGGGCAGGAGGAGAAGGGGACGACCGAGGATGAGATGGCTGGATGGCATCACGGACTCAATGGATGCGAGTCTGAGTGAACTCCGGGAGTTGGTGATAGACAGGGAGGCCTGGCGTGCTGCGGTTCATGGGGTCGCAAAGAGTTGGACATGACTGAGTGACTGAACTGAACTGAACTGAAGGCCACCCAGATTTAAAGGGAAGGGAAGAAGATTCCACCATTTGGTGGGAGAGTAGCAGGTAACATGGTGGAAGAGTGTGATGGATGAGAGGCATCACTGCAAAGAAGTCTGGAGAATATCATCCACCATGGCCTACAGGTACTGCCGCTGTATTGAAGGTGGACATAACATCCGGTGTTTACTAAGCACTTATTAGGTGTGAAGTATGGTGCTCAGCAGTTTGTATGCATGATCACGTTGCATTCTCACAACACTCTCTGCCTCTATGAGGCAGTTACTATCTTTATGTTCGTACAAAAGTGGAGGAAACTGTGGCTCAGAGAGGGCAAGCAACTTGCCCCAAGTCACCCAGCTAGCAAGTGAAGGTCCTGAGATCTGAACCCAGGCCTACGTGAATCTAGCTGCATGCTCCATGCCATGCTGGTTTGCTCCACATGCACACTGAGTGCACGCGAGTGTGCTCAGTCACTCAGTCATGTCTGACTCTTTGTGACCCCATGGCCTATAGCCCTCCAGGCTCCTCTGCTGTTGTGCCTACAACTTCCTTTTTCCTCTTCCACTCTGTTCCCACTCTGCTGGTCCTTGAGAAATTCTTCTGTTTTTCAAAAAAGGCCCTGGGAATTCCCTGGCAGTCCAGTGGCTAGGACTCTGTGCATGAGAGCCAAGGGCCTGGGTTCAATCCCTGATTGGGGAACTAAGATCCCAGAAGCCATGCAATGTGGCCCAAAAATGAATAAATAAGATAAAATGAACAGCTAAAATTTTTTTAATTACAAAATGGGAAATGAAAAGGTCCTGCTCTTCCTTTTCTGATTTCATCAAGATACATCAAGGTTAAGAGCCTCATCTTGACTTTCATAGATAAAGCAGAGGCTATTCTCTGACACTGAAAAGAGACAAAAATATGGGACCTCCCTGGTGGCTCAGGGGTTAAGACTCCGGGTTCCCACTGCAGGGAGTGTGGGTTCGATTCCTGGCCAGGGAACTGAGATACCACATGCCTCACTGTGTGGCCAAGAAGTTAAAAAAAAAAAAAAAGTTTCTAAAACCAAGCCTCAGAGAGAGACAGTAACTTATCAAGGTCACACTCAAGTTTCCCTGGCTCAAATTACCAGTCCGTTCATGGATTGCACATCACCTTTGAACAGTACCTGGGCTGGGCCTCCCTGCAATATGTAAGGGGAGGGTCCCCGAAGCTCTCGTCTGCCTCACCGTGACCAGTCCTTCTTTTCCACCCCTCGTCCCATCAGAGGATTCCCTGTGTCTCCAATCAGCCTGCTCCCAGGGTTGTCAGGCACATAAATGATGGATTTCCTTGGCCCCTGTCTCTCCCCATCTCTGCCCAGTCTCCCTGCCCTCAATCCCACACCAGCCTTGGCCTCCCAAGCTATCTCATCCCCTCCCTGGGATGGGAGTGAGGGTGGGGGACTGGGGCACATTCAGAGAGCGTCCAGCCCTGAGAAATGTTTACACTAGAGATTAGCATTTATCTCTATACTTTCAACCTCTCTCCCCATGCTCACGGCTGCTGTCTGCCTCGAGTCAGGGGGGTGGATGGTCCCCAGAGATGAGAGCCAGCCAGGCTGGGGCCATCTCTCTGGCCTCTGGGTCCCCTGAACCCCCTTTCCCGCCATCTTTAGAGATGGTCCTCTTGTGCTGTTCTCATTCGATCTCTGAAAAACCCTGTGGTTTCTGGACAAAGGCTGAAGCCTCTGTAAAAATGTTTAGGAAGTGGGCTTTCACCAGACACCGAATCTAGCCTCTGGCGCCATGATCCAGAACTATGAGAAACAAATTGTTTGGAAGCCACCCAGTTTTCGGTGTTTTGTTACAGGGGTCCAAACAGACTAAGACATTACAATACATGGTGAGCTTCATCCATGTGCCAGCCACTTGCCTAAGTCCTTTTCTTCTTTTTTAATATTTATTTAATCTCAGATACCTGAGATCTTTTATCTTTGTTGTGGCATATGAGATTTTTTTTTTTTCAGTTGCAGCATGCAAATTCTTATTTGCAGCATGTGGGATCTAGTTCCCTGACCAGGGATCAAACTCGGGTCCCTTGCATTGGAAGCACAGAATCTTAGCCACTGGACCACCTGGGAAATCTCCCAAATGCACTTTCAAATGGTGTCTTTACAAGTATCCTAATGAAGAGGGTCTCATTATTGGCCTCTGTATAGGAGAAAGGATGGTGCCGTTTTGCCCAAGGCAGCCCATCAAGATGGTTGTAGAGCTTGGCTTTAGAGGCTGAGCCTCTTTTGCACCTCATCTGCCAGGACTGTGGTCGACCCAGAGGAGCTGTGCTCTAGGTCAGTGATTCCCAACTGAGACCTCCTGGGCAGCAATGGGAATACTTGTTAAAAATGCATAATCTGGGGCCCTCCCAGACCTGCTGCCTCAGAAACTCTGAGCTTGGGGGCCAGCAATCTATATTTTAACAAGCTGCTTGGGTGGTCCTCCTGATTGGAAGCTTGGGAACATCTGCTGTAGTCTAGGGAGATCCCGGACTCCTGGAAATCCGTGACCTCAGAAGGAGGTCACAAGCCTGTCCCTGCAAAGCTCTGGGCCGATTAAAGGCACAAGAGAGGTAAACAAAAGATGGAGGGAAGAGAGAAGGTGAAAAGAGACAAGAAGGAGGAAGAGGTGAGAAGAACAGGAAGCACAGAGCGAGGACCAGTTATCAAGCAAGGAATTGGATATAGGACTGCTAGAAGGCAATGGCACCCCACTCCAGTGCTCTTGCCTGGAAAATCCCATGGACGGAGGGGCCTGGTGGGCTGCAGTCCATGGGGTCGCTAGGAGTCGGACACAACTGAACGACTTCACTTTCACTTTTCACTTTCATGCATTAGAGAAGGAAATGAACCCACTCCAGTGTTCTTGCCTGGAGAATCCCAGGGATGGGGGAGCCTGGTGGGCTGCCGTCTATGGGGTCACACAGAGTCAGACACGACTTGGCAGCAGTGGGTAGAAAAAGAACATGCCTCAGCACAATAAAGGCCGTATGTGACAAACCCACTATTAATATCATATTCAGTGGTGAAAGGATGAAAGTATTTTCTCTGAGACAAGAGAAGGATGCTCATTTTCATCACTTTTATTCAACAAAGTATTGAAAGTCCTAGCTGCAGCAATCAGACAAGAAAAAGAAACAAAGGTATCCAAATGGGAAAGAAAGAAGTAAATTTATCACTGTTTGCAGATAACATAATGCTATATAGAAAACTCCAATAGACTTCACCAAAAAACTATTAGAACTAATAAATAAATTCAGTAAAGTTGCAGGATACAAAGTTAAAACACACAATTTTGTGGCATTTTTATATGCTAAAAACAATCTATCAGAAAGAGGAATTAAGGAAACAACCCCATTTACAACTGCATTAATCAGAATAAAATACCTAGGAATACATTTAATCAAGGAGGTGAAAGAAAGACCTGTGCTCTAAAACTGCAAGACATTGATGAAAGAAAGTGAAGACAATTCAAATAAATGGAAAGATAAGGCCATGCTCATGGATTGGAAGAATTAATATTGTTAAAATGTTCATACTACCCAATGAAATCTACAGATTCAATGCAATCCCCATCAAAATCCCAATGACATTTTTCACAGAAATGGAACAACTGATCCTAAAATGTGTTTGGAACCACAAAGATCCCAAGAGTCAAAGCAAAAAAGGGGAAAAATAGAATGAACTTGGAGGTATCATGCTCCCTTTATATAATCATATAGTTTGAAATCAAACTATAATAGTAATCGAAACATCGTGGTACTGGAACAAAAATGGACACATAGATCAACAGAACACAACAAAACAGAGAGCCCGGAAATAAACCCACACTTAAATGGTCAGTTACTCTTTAACAAAGGAGGCAAGAATACATAATGGGGGAGAGACAGCCTCTTTAGTAAATGCTGTTGGGAAAACTGGACAACCACATATAAAATAATGAACCTGGACAATTTTCTTACACTGTATACAAAAATAAATTCCAAATAAATTAAAGGCTTAAATGTAAGAACTAAAATCATAAAATTCCTAGAAGAAAACATAGGTAGGACTTTCAGATCAGTCTTAGCAATATTTTTTTTGAGTCTATCTCCTTGGACAAGGGCAACAGAAGCAAAAATAAACAAGTGGGACTACATTGAATTGAAAAACTTTTGGAAAGAAAACCATCACCAAAATTAAAAGGCAACCTGCAGGATGGTAAAGATATTTGCACACAATAAAGTTACTTAAAGAAATCATACAACTCAGTTGAAAAACAACAACAATCCAATTTTTAAAAGGACAGAGGACCTGAATAGATATTTCTCCAGAGAAGACTTACAGATGGCCAACAGACCCGTGAAAAGATGCTCTCAATCACTAATCATCAGCGAAATGCAAGTCAAAACCACAATGAGAGTTCACCTCCCACCTGTCAGAATGGTTATCATCAAAAGGACAATGAATAACAAGTGTTAGTGAGGATGTAGCGATTAAGGAACACTTGTGCACTGCTGGTGGGAACGTAGTTGGTGCAGCCACTATGGAAAACAGTATGGATGTGCCTCAGAAAAGTATGCATAGAGCTACCATACAATCCATCAATTCCACTCCTGGGTAATTTTTCCAAAGGAAACAAAAGCACTCATTTGAAAAGATATGTACACCCCGATGCTCATTGCAACATTACATACAGTAGCCAAGGTAAGGAAGTGGCCTGTGAGAATTAAGATGAATAGATGAAGAAGATGTAGTATATATACAATGGAATATTAATCAGCCATAAAAATGGGAAATCCTGCCATTGTGAAAACGTGATTGAACCTAGTAGGTATTATGCTGAGTAAAAAAGTCTGACAAAGAAAGACAATTACTGTAGGACCTCGCGTTTATGTGGAATCTAAAACATGAAACAGAAGGACAAATAAAACAGGAACAGACTCATGGACACAGAGAGCAAAGCGATGGTCGCCAGGCAAGGCGGGGGTTGGAGTGGGGGTGATTGGGTGGAACAGGTGAGGGAATTAAGAGGTACACACTTCCAGTTATTACAAAAATGTATTTGTTGTTGTTTGTGTCACTCAGTCATGTCTGACTCTTTGTGACCCCATGGACTGCAGCACACCAGGCCTCCCTGTCCTTCACCATCTCCCGGAGTTTGCTCAAACTCATGTTCTTGGAGTCTGTGATGCCATTCAACCATCTCATCCTCTGCTGTCCCCTTCTCCTCCTGCCCTCAATCTTTCCCAGCATCAGGATCTTTTCCAATGAATCGGCTCTTTGCATCAGGTGGCCAAAATATTGGAGCTTCAGCTTCAGCATCAGTCCTTCTAGTGAAAATTCAGGATTGATTTCCTTTAGGATGGACTGGTTGGATCTCCTTGCAGTCCAAGGGACTCTCAAGAGTCTTCTCCAACACCACAGTTCAAAAGCATCAATTCTTTGGCCCTCAGCCTTCTTTATGTTCCAACTGTCACATCCCTACATGACTACTGGAAAAACCATAGCTTTGACTAGATGGACCTTTGTTGGCAAAGTAACATCTCTGCTTTTTAACATGCTGTCTAGGTTGGTCATAGCTTTTCTTCCAAGGAGCAAGCACCGTTTAATTTCATGGCTGCAGTCACCATCTGCAGTGGTTTTGGAGCCCAAGAAAATAAAGTTTGTCACTGTTTCCATTTTTTCCCCATCTATATGACATGAAGTGATAAGACTGGATGCCATGATCTTCATCTTTTAGATGTTGAGTTTTAAGCCAGCTTTTTCACTCTTCTCTTTCACTTTCATCAAGAGGCTCTTTAGTTCTTCTTCACTTTTTGCCATAAGGGTGGTGTCATCTGCATATCTGAGGTTATTGATATTTCTCCCAGCAATCTTGATTCCAACTTGTGCTTCATCCAGCCTGGCATAAGAAATATAATCAATAGTACTGTAATCATTTAGATGGTTACTAGATTTATCATGGTGATCATTTCATAATGTATTTAGTTTTCAAATTACTATGTTATACACTTAGACACTAACGTAATATTGCATGTCAACTATACTTCAATTTAAAAACCACAATTGACTGTTCACAAGAAAAATAAAGAAAAGAAGTGAGGAAGCAAAAAAAAAAAAAAAAACATTATTTATGGGAAAAAGAGAAAAAAATATCTGTCCTTCTCTCCCATGTTACTAGTCCAAGTATGGTGACGACTGGGGATTTTTTTCATTTTTTTTCTAACTGAATTTTCCCATTTTGGGGGATGGCATGGGTATAACTTTAGAAATAGTATTTTTGTAAACAGGATAAATGTTTTTCAATAACATGGATGACAAGGAAAAAGTTTAAACTGTTGGAAAGTACAAAGAAGACTTCTAAAATACACTGATGGCTATAATACAATGTGCTAAATACCCCCAGAGTTCAGGGTTTTTCCTAAACAAGTGTGAGAAGAAAGGGAAAATATATCAGGAGATAATACGTTGGTCACAAAACTGGCACTGTCTGAGGAATTTCCCAAGTCATTCTGACTTGAGAAGGTCCCCACTGCCTCAGAAGAGGCTAGTATACAGGTTCAATAAAGTGAGAAAAGTGGCAGGTAACTGGCAATGGGTTTGTAAAAGTGTTGTGAAATATTCCAGGCAACAGCATCCCAAGGAGGCAGAAGGGATGAATCCTGGAGCAAGGCACCCACAGTCTCCCCTGCCAGCCACCAATGGCTGCCGAGCTGGGGAATGACCCTGCAGAAGAGGTTGCCCCATGGAGTCATGGTTGCGGTCTGCCCGCCACTGACTCTCGAGATGCTTGGTGTGACTGCGTTGCAACTCATTCTAAGGAAAGTGGTACAAGAGCCCTGGCCCAGGGTCATAAGGACCTTGGCCCTGCCCCTTGCTATGGTGATGCCATGACATCCACAGATGCTGGATATGCGGTTGCAGGGAGCCTTCAGTGTTCAGCACTTTCAGGGATCTTATCAACTGCCGAGAATGGAGTGGCCCATGGTTAGACCCTTCTGCAAGTGACTCACAGCTAACGGCTCATGGTAGCAGTGGAGCAAAGGCCTCCCGCCATGCTGGCCCAACTTGAGACAACTTGAGAGGGCCCTTCTAAATCCAGAGTTTTCCACGCTGTTACCTAGGACCAAGTCTCAGCCACAGCTCCACCTTCCCCTATGCCCACACCTGCAGCCTTCCCCTCCCTTTCACAGCTAGTAAGAGCATCCCCTAATAAACCTCTTGCATCCCAAGCTTGACCTTAGAGCCTGTTTCCCAAGGAACCTAACCAGTGTCTGCCTGTGCTCAGTCGATCAGTCTTGTCTAACTCTTTGCAACCCCATGAACTATAGCTGCTAGGTTCCTCTGCCCACTTGATGTCCTAGGCAAGAATACTGGAGCAGGTTGCCATTTCCTCCAGAGAATCTTCCGACCCAGGGATCAAACCCACGTGCCTTCTGCTAACAGTATTGATCTTGGATGGAGTGATCTCCTTCTGCCTCATTTCCTTTTCTGAAAAATGGGGGTAGGAATGATGTTCACCTCATAAACTGGTTGTGAACGTTAAATTATCATATAATATCTTATATGTCCAAAGTGTCTAGAGGAGTGTTTAGCATGCAACAAGCACTCAATTATTGTTACCTATTCTTTTTATCTTATTTTTAATTGGAGGATAATTACTTTACAATATTGTGTTGATTTCTGCCATACACCCACATGGATTAGCCATAGGGGTACATAGGTCCCCTCCTTCTTGAACCTCCCTCCCACCTCCCACCCCTTCCCACCTGTCCAGATTGTTGAACACCAGATTTGCGTTCCCTGAGTCATACAACGCATTCCCACTGGCGATCTCTTTTATATATGGTGGTGTATATGCTTCAATGCTACTCTCTCAAATCATCCCACCCTCTTCTTCTCCCACTGTGTCCAAAAGTTATTGTTACCTATTCTTGTTTCATTTAATTTTCAACCCCTGTACATAAGAGCATGTTAGGAGGGGTTCTGCTGAAAGATAGTCATTTCTAGTTCTGATTCTATCTGGGCATCACCCGTATCTACTTGAGGCAGATATCTTCTGTGTATCCTGAGCCAGCTCCCCACCATTCTACAGCCTGCTCTGTGCTGAGGAGGTGACCTGGTGTGGACTGTACCCTTGGCTCCTATGCTTGCCAACTTCTGGTTGGGTTCAGCCACTGGGGCCCCTAGGAGGAGGTAGGAAGCGGGGAGCAGAGTTGGGTTTCAGTATTTACTCCAGGGATTTTTCCCTGGGTTGGATGTGACTTCAACATAGAGTCACAGCTTTTCTCCAGGTAGCCATCTCCATGTGAGTTTCAACCTTGAATTCCAATGACTACTACTTCCTCTTATCCCTTTAAACCTAGGCACGCATGCATGCATGCTCAGTCGTGTCCAACTTTTTGTGATCCAACAGGCTGCAGCTCACCAGGCCCCTCTGTCCATGGGATTCTCCAGACAAGAAAATTGGAGCAGAATGCCATTTCCTCTTCCGGGGGATCTTCCCAACCCAGGGATCAAACTCACATCTCCTCTGTCTCCTGCATAAGTGGGCAGATTCTTTACCACTGAGCCACCTAGGAAGCCCAAATTTGCTATTACAATTGCAAAACATCCCCTAGCCCTTACCAGCATCTGTGCTCCTGCCCACGACTTGATAAACAGTCTCCTTATCCAACTCCCTTCAAATTACCCAGTTCATGTCACCATGAGTTGGGACCCCAAATGTCTTCCTTCTGGGACCCCAAATGACATATTATTTTCCTTTTCTTGCCCTCTTTTTTTATTGATGTATAGTTGATGTACAATATTATACAAGTTACAGATATACCACAAAGTGAGTCACAATTTTTAAAGGTTATACTGCATTTCTTATAAAATATCAGCTCTGTTCCCTGTATTGCACAATATCTCCTTGGAACTTATTTATGTTAAACTATTTTTCATTCAACAGACTTCACTGAGCCCACATGGTAAGCCAAACCACATGCTGACCACCTCATGAGCCTAAGTCAACTCAGCCTTGCAACAGCAAAGATGGTCCTCACACCCCTGGGCGTGGATGCAAAGAGCGAATTCAACCACCTGGGAAGACAGGACCTGAAAGTTCATTTCACACAGAGAGGCTAATGAGCTTCCCATTTGCTGTTTCTTTCAAAGGCATTTCCATTCCCCAGCTCGGCAAGAGAAACAGGGGTAATTGTGTTCTTGGCTTTCTCCACCGAGCGCTGTGCAGAATTTAGAAGTTGAAACCCAGTCAACATAAATTGTAGCTCCAATTATTTTTATGAGACCAGCTGTTCTTCCCCCATAAATGAGGACTGGGGAGGAAGAGGGTGATGCTTGAGCCACAGTTATTCATTTCTTGCTGGTGCAATGGCAGGCAGTGTAACCCCTGGGTTGGAAAAGCATCTCCTGGAGCTACAGCCACCATCCCCCCACCAACCTTCATAGTACCACCTAACTCTGTACCTGCCTGGTACCCCAGAGGGAGGAATGCTCCACAACAGCCAAGCAGAAGTGGATGGAGAATCGGCAAGGCAAATCCTCAACCTGTTGGTTCCAAAGCATGACACTTATTTATCTCATTGAGAAGGGGTCAACTGAATCTACTCATAGAAGGGTCCATAATGCCCTTTGCTTTTCCTCTCCAGGAAAACCTGTCCTTTGTCCAAGTTCCAACTTCCTTCTGCAAAGTGTGAGGTTACGATGCAAACAGTCAATTTTGTTTACTTTGCCTATAATATAGCTCCGGCCAGGGGAATGAGTCCTGAGAAAAGGCTGTGTTCCAAAGGCAGCTGCTGTGAGCTCTGGGCCTGGGATCTGAGACTGTGGCTTTGGCTACTCTGTGGTACCAGGAGAATTTGGGGTATCTGTTTCCTTGCCTTGTGAGTGACTTCCAAGGGCTTGCTGTTGCTAAGTCACTTCAGTTGTGTCCGACTCTGTGCGACCCCATAGACGGCAGCCCAGCAGGCTCCCCTGTCCCTGGGATTCTCCAGGCAAGAACACTGGAGTGGGTTGCCATTTTCTTCTCCAATGCATGAACGTGAAAAGTGAAAATGAAGTCGCTCAGTCGTGTCCGACTCCCAGAGACCCCATGGACTGCAGCTCACCAGGCCCCTCCATCCATGGGATTTTCCAGGCAAGAGTATTGGAGTGGGGTGCTGTTGCCTTCTCCTGTTCCAAGCGCTTACCAGCCCACAATGTATCATTCCACCAGCCTCTCCCTACATACAGTGCAAGTTAAAAAGAAACACAAAATATAAAAGCTGTGGCGGGAGGGCAATTTATTAGTCAGAATAGAACTTAAGTCACTAGAGCAAAGGCCAAAATAAACAGGGCTTCAGTAAGATACAAATTTATTTCTCCGCTTGGTGATAGTCTGAGCACAAGTGATCCAGGGCTATTGCAGTGGCTCCATGGAGTGACGGCTGTTCACATTGGATTTCTCTACCATAGTCAACAGGAGTCTTCATCATGGTCCAAGAAGGCTGCTGCTCACTCAGCCAGTTGGGAAGAGGAAGAGGAAGTAGAGGACACATCCCTACCCTTTAATGCCACAAGGAGGAAGTTGTATATGTCACTCCTTCTCATATCCTATTGGCTAGAATTTAGTCACATGGCCATGAACAAGTGCAAGGGAGGCTGGGAAATGTGGTCTTTATCTGCATGATCAGCTGCAACTTGGCAGTTCATAAATAGTTCTTTGCCAGTGGAACAGTCTAATACAGTCATTAAAAGCACAGATTATAGAGGCGGGCAGTCCAGGGTTTGACTCACAGATCCCCAACTTTCTCGCTGTGGTCAGTGATCACTGAAGTAGAAAAATCCACATAAACCCAGTGGCAACCCAGAAGAGACAATATGGAGGAGAAGAGGGGGAGGATTTCAGAATGATGGGATGGAGCCCCACACAGAAGAGCACGGATGCCCAGCTAAAGAGTACTGTGGGCACTGGCAAGCCATCAGACGTCTTTGAGCTGGAGAAGGCAGATATAATCAAGGCATGCATACTCCACCTCTTCATATAAACTATTCTTTTTTAATATTATTCACTCTGGATAAGTCTTTCTTCTGGCAACTTTTTTCCTCCACTCCCCACATATTCCCAGGGTCGGGGGACATTGGACATGTTCATGCCACAGCCTGAGTCATAGGCATATTCCCAGAAGCCACTAGGAAAACCTTGCAATAACTATCCAAGTGCAAACCACAATAAAATATACCACTAGACCAAAACTAAACATACTACCAATTCCACTTTCCTTTAGGTGGGTCCCCAAAATGCCTGAGGTCACAAATGACACGAAAAATAGCATAATGGAGAAAAAGTTGGAATAGATGGGGTTTTCTTGGTGGTCTAGTGGTTAAGACTCCACCTTGCAATGCAGGGGACATGGGTTCAATCCCTGGTTGGGGAACTAAGATCCCACATGCCATGGGGCAACTGCGTCTGCATGCCACAACTACAGAACCCATGAGCTGCAATGAAAGACCCCAGGTGCCACAGTCAAAACCTGACACAGCCAGATAAGTAAATAAACATTAAAAAGAAGAAGTTGGGATAGAAAGAGAAAGGGGCTTTAAACTTTACTTTTGCAAATTTTACAAAACTTATCACCGTGCATACTCGTAGGGGAAGGGACTAAGGGGAGTGAGAAGCCCTGGAGTTTAGCATCTGGTAAACCTACTTAAGTACCACCGTGCTTAGCATATGGTATGTTCTCACTAGAATGAGCATAGGAGTTCAAGATTCCCAGACTCCTTTGCAACAGCTTTATGCTCCATGCTGGAATAGCAAACAGTCCTATGGCAGGCCCTGTGTTCCCAAAGAAATTAAATCTGAGCAGTTCACACTTGGTAACAAAACTGGGGTTGTGAAGAGAAAGTAATTCTGCGTTGGCTTCCAGGAGTCCCTGTGGAAATTTTTTATATGTCCATTTTTAAAGGCAAAAAAAGTTAATAAGCCAAATAACTTTGCTAAAAACAATTCAAACTTTGTTCCTACAAACCCTTTGCCAGAGTCATCAATGTCCCCACCCCACCCCCACCCCCTGCCATCCCAGAGGCATAGAGTTTTTCAAGTTCCAGTTTAAATTTAGATGCTATTTTTTTCTGATGGGGTTTGAAAGTCAAAGGAAAAATCAAGTTCTCCCTCTTGGATTAGAAAGCATCCACAGATTCTGTTTTCTGAATTTCACAGAGAAGATAAATTATTTCTGAGAAGGTAGCAAGCCAGAAAACAATACAGTTGCTTCAAAGAGGGGATCTCAGATAACTGAGAGGAAAGAATCTGTCTCCAATGTGTGTTTCTGTATCTTAGGAAGAACCAAACCTCAAGAAACATTTGTCTATGTCAGAAGCTTAGCGAGACGAGGATGAAGGGAAATGGTCAAGTTTCTTGAATACATCATCTCAAAGTGAAGTCTTTTCAATTGTTGTTAGGATGGTGGCTGAAGAGATTGATGAAATATTTTACAGCCACATCAAATGATTGGACTATGAAACTAGAAGGGAAGTAGAATTATTAGTTAAGATATAGCTTTAGCCATGTTAACAAAGAGAGGTCTAAATGCAGTGACTAGAACATGATGAAAGCTTGTTTTTCATGGAAGTAGAAATCTGGGTCAGTGGTCAAGGTTTGAGAGTTCACTGATACCAGGGACCCAGCCTCCTTCAATCTTGTGACTCTGCTGTCTCTAACCTGTGGCATGCCAAGATGGCTGCCCCAGATCCTGACATCAAGTCTGCATTCCAACCTTCTTTCTGAGAAGGGTGTAGCAGGAAGTGGAGAGAACACTTCTTTCCAAGGGTGTTACCTTGAAAAACCACACATCCTCTCTGCTTTGACTCAGTCCCATTGCCACACCCAGCTGCAAAAGACTGGCCAGGAAATGTAATCTCTATTCTAATTAGCCAAGTATCTAGCTAAAATTTGGAGGCTTTATTACTGAAGGGACAGAAGAGGAGCAATAAGAGATATTTAACAGTCTGCCATGGTCACCAGCTGAGGGTATCTTTTATATGTATTCATTATTCCCACCAATCCCTAATTCAGACCTCAGTCCCCTCAATCACCAGGTAGACTCTTTTGATTCATTTATCTAATAAATTTTGAGTGCCAGCAATGGCATCCCACTCCAGTACTCTTGCCTGGAAACTCCCATGGACGGAGGAGCCTGGTAGGCTGCAGTCCATGGGGTCGCTGAGTCAGACACGACTGACTAACTTCACTTTCACTTTTCACTTTCATGCATTGGAGAAGGAAATGTCGACCCACTCCAGTGTTCTTGCCTGGAGAATCCCAGGGATGGCGGAGCCCAACGGGCTGCCGTCTCTGGGGTCGCACAGAGTCGGACACGACTGAAGCGAATTAGCAGCAGCAGCAAGAACTAAAAAGCCTCTAGATGAAAGTGAAAGAGAAGAGTGAAAAAGTTGGCTTAAAACTCAACATTCAGAAAACTAAGATCATGGCTTCCAGTCCCATCACTTCATGGCAAATAGACAGGGAAACAATGGAAACAGTGAGAGACTTTATTTGGGGGGAGCTCCAAAATCACTGCTGATGATGACTGTAGCCATGAAATTAAAAGACGCTTGCTCCTTGGAAGAAAAGCTATGACAAACCTAGACAACATATTAAAAAGCAGAGACATTACTTTGCCAACAAAGGTCCGTCTAGTCAAAGCTATTGTCTCTCCAGTAGTCACGTATGGATGTGAGACTTGGACTATAAAGAAAGCTGAGTGCCAAAGATTTGATTCTTTTGAACTGTGGTGTTGGAGAAGACTCTTGAGAGTCCCTTGGACTGCAAGGAGATCCGACCGGTCCATCCTAAAGGAAATCAGTCCTGAATATTCATTGGAAGGACTGATGCTGAAGCTGAAACTCCAATCTTTGGCCATCTGATGCGAAGAACTGACTCATTTGAAAAGACCCTGATGCTGGGAAAGATTGAAGGCAGGAAGAGAAGGGGACGACAGAGGATGAGATGGTTGGATGGCATCACTGACTCGATGGACGTGAGTGTGAGTAAGCTCCGGGAGTTGGTGATGGACAGGGATGCCAGGCATGCTACAGTCCATGAGGTCACAAAGGGTCGAACATGACGCAGCGACTGAACTGAACTGAATACATCCTGGATGCTATTCTTGTAGCAAAGCTCTTAATTGAGTGCACATCCTAGCAGGTGGATGCTAAAGGTAAACAAATACATAAATAAGATTTTCAAAGACTGATGAGCACTGTTCAGACAATGGAATGAGGTGATGTAGATGCAGGAATCAGTGTCATAGGGAGGATTTTAGGCTGGATAATCCTGGAAGGCATCTCTGAGGAGGTGATATTTAAGTGGAGACCTGCATTGTATAAAAGAGCCTGCTACGTGAAGTCGTGGGGATAGAAAAAAATGTCAGAGCTAAAGGGGACTTCCCTGGTGGTCCAGTGGCTAAGACTCCATGCTCCCAATGCAGAGACCCTGGGTTGCATCCCTGGTCAGGGAACTAGAGCCCATGTGCCACATCGAAGACCCAGTGCAGGCAAATAAATGAATAAATATTTAAAAGAAAAAGAAAAAAGCAATAATTTGTACTTCTTTAAAAAAATTTTAAATTGATGTCTTTTTAGTTGCTATTATTTTTCAGCCACACCGTTCGGCATGTGGGGGTATGTGGGATCCTAGCTCTCCAACCAGGGATTGAAGCCCAGCTCCATGCGTTGGCAGCGCAGTCTTAACACTCGACCACCAGGGAAGTCCCATGTACTTCATTTTTAAATAAAAGAAGCAGAAAGAAGTTCCGGACAGAATGGTGAGAGGAGGGAAGGATTAGATCACACAGGGCCTCGAAGAGCAGAAGAAGGAGTTTTCTCTGACTCTAACCTCTGAGCAAGAACAAATCCGTAGTCTGCCTGGCTAAGGTGACTTTGCAGAAGTTGCTGTGACTTTGAAGAGGAAAGAGCAAAGGGCTATTGAATTGTAAATCCCTGATGAGGTTTCTGTAAATAACGCTGGTCCGCTTTGTAGGTTGTTCTCTGCCCCGACAAAACACTGCCACCCTTTCTCATGATCCCTTTCCCATCAGAGCTCTCAGGAGAAACTATCACAAGTGGGGTTTAGCCCAGCTGACCAACCAGCATGGCGCACCTCAGAGAAGGTCAGTGACTGTTCCGAGATCAAGCACCTAACGAGCTGCAGTAGAAAGATGGTCACCTGTCTTCAGTTTCACAACAATCTATCTCGGAACCCTTCCAAAAAGAGCTTTGGCCCAAGGAGAAAGAAACAAAAATAATGATGACATCCCTTAATCGGGAAGCACCGTTTTTTCTTGTATTTTATGTATATGTACATCTATACGCGGGGTTCCGAGGTGGCTCAGTGATAAAGAATCCACCTGCCAAAGCAGGAGACGTAAGAGACACAGGCTTGATCCCTGGATCGGGAAGATCCCCTGAGGGAGAAAATGGTTACCCACTCCAGTATTTTTGCCTGAGAAATCCCATGGACAGAGAAGCCTGGTGGGCTATAGTCCATAGGGTCACAAAGAGTCGGACACAAGTGAGCAGCTGAATACAAACACAGATAGATAGAAAGATAGACAATAGGTAGGCAGATAGATAGATGATGCATAGACAGAGAGATACACAGGCATGTTACAAAAGTTCATGTGATTCCACTTTTCTGAGTGCACAGGACTGAGACAGCTCTATCGCTAGCCCTGTGGTTTTACACCCTGCAAACATAATTTAAGTAGTTCATTTATTAAACTTTCCTCAGTTACTTGTTTCAGTGAGCCAAATATATTTTTCTACCAGGACCTGACTAATATAAAATATCTAGAAAAAAATTACTCCAAAATATCATCTGTGACTATCTGTATGATAGTGAGTATATAGGACATTTAAACACACACATAATTATGCATGTATCAAAGCTATATCAATTATTTTACTTGTGACAGAAATCGTTATTTGTCTCTTAACTGTCTATTCTCTCCTTCTTCACTTAGTAAAGGATTCGCCCCAAATTTTAGCTAGGTATGTGATCATCCAGCTAAAGACTACATTTCCCAGTCTCCTCTGCAGTTAGTTAACAGTCATGTGACTATGTTCAAACCAATGGGATGTGAACAGATAGAACAAACCTGAGTACATGGCAACCACAGAGCTGTCATTTCAGCCCTGGATGGCTTGTGCTTGGACTGATATGAAAGGGAGAAATGAACTACCTTAATCAATTTGAGTCTTTTGCATCTTGATTAATTCAGGTGTCAGACTCAATCGGGATGTTTGTGTTGAGAAAGCAAAAGGAAAGTCCTCAAAACATCTGTGTATGGAGAGAGGTGAGCAAGAGAAGAGGGGACAGGGACCTCCATTTCTGTCTCTTGCGTCTTGGGGTGCTTTGGCTCTGACTCCCTTCCCTTTTGCACCTCACTTGACCCTCCTGTAAAGTGCAATGACATTCCTGCTGTCAGGGTGGGCTTTACAGAGCAGTCATCAACATCACAAGCAGACATGAGAGCCCCGTGATGAGCTGTAATGGGTACCAGCAAGACACAACTTGGGTCAGACAACTTGTGTTCGAATCCCGGCTCAGTCACGCACTAGCTTTTAACAGAGATTAGTGGGATCTGTTTGATCATAATTGAAAAAATGGTTTGAGAGCCAAAGAAGAAAGTGCTTTCGCATTCTGAAAGCAGGTTAAATGACACAGATCTGTCTCCCGGGAAAAGATGATGGGGTGTGTGGAGAGTCCTTGGAGGGGTGGTCAGAACCATCAACACCTTCCTCACCATTCTATTTATTGACTTCCACTAGATTCAAGTGAGGAAGGAGGGATGGAATTACACCAAGATTGGAATCAGCCCTGAAGTCAAGTTCTGCCTTTTGTTAAAGGGGAATTTTTGCTTCCTGGATATACTTATGCAATGATTCAAAGCAGATATGTCTGGGAGATAGATGGCGAGAGAGAGGGAAGAGTAGTCTCAGCTAGCGCTCAGGGGAGAGAAAGCACAGAGGGAGTTTCTTCCCCAAGAGAAAAAAAAAGAACGTTTAGTGAGCCATCAGAGATGCTTTCTTGCCAGGATTACAAGGAAGGGTTAAACAGGAGGAGGCAATTGAGTCAGGCTTACTGTGGAGCTAGGGGACCAGGGGGAAAGTATTGATTTCCTCTGAGCCACTATGGACTGACCCATTAGTTCGGGCTCACTGAGAAGGTGGGAAATATGCAAGTCGCACTTGGCTACATTTTTAATGATCCCTTACTAGGACATCCAACATCTTCCAAACAAATGCGTGGAGGAGGGGTTTGGAGCAGGGAGCGCTAAGCGAGAGGTAGTCCAGGCACTGGCGAGCTTCTGACAGATGCATCTTGAAATCCTTTTCCCAAATCCTGGTGACACAGTGGGCGCTGAGTATGGGTCAAGTCTTGAACAGCAAGCTGCTTAGGAAAGAAGAGGCTAACAAATCTTAGCCACGTTTTAGCTCAGACTCCAGAACACAGCCTTGAACTTCCCGTCTCCTACCCACAAAGTGAAGCTGGATTCATCACCATTTTCTTTAAGTATAGTTGATTTACAATGTTGTGTTTGTTTCAGGTGTACATGAAAGTGATTTAATTTTTAAAAATTATTTATTTTTGGCTGCACTAAGTCTTCATTGCTGTATGCGGGCTTTCTCTAATTGCTGCCAGTGGGGGCTATTCTCTAGCTTACTTGCCCTGAGGCATGTGGGATCTTCCCAGGCCAGGGATTGAACCCGCGTCCTCTGCACTAGCGTGCAGGCGTGTGTGTTCAGTCATGTTTGACTCAACTGTAGCCCACCAGGCTCCTCTGTCCATGGAATTCTCCAGGCAAGAATACTGAAGCAACTTGCTATTTCCTATCCAGGGGGTCTTCCCAACCCAGGGATCAAACCCACATCTCTTGTGTCTCCTGCAGTGGTAGGCAGGTTCTTAACCACTGGACCACCAGGGAAGTCTGATTCAGTTATATATATATATATATTCTTTTTCAGATTCTTTTTCATTACAGGTTATTACCAGATGCTAAATATAATTCCCACGCTATACAGTAGGTACTTACTGCTGCTGCTGCTGCTGCTAAGTCGCTTCAGTCGTGTCCGACTCTGTGCGACCCCATAGACGGCAGCCCACTGGGCTCCCCCATCTCTGGGATTCTCCAGGCAAAAATACTGGAGTGGGTTGCCATTTCCTTCTCCAAAGCATGAAAGTGAAAAGTGAAAATGAAGTTGCTCAGTCGTGTCCGACTCTCAGCGACCCCATGGACTGCAGCCCACCAGGCTCCTCCGTCCATTGGATTTTCCAGGCAAGAGTACTGGGGTGGGGTGCCATTGCCTTCCCCAGGTACTTACAGTAGTATGGATTTATCACCTTTAAAAAAAATTATTGGCATATAGTTGTTTTACAATGTTGTGTTAGTGTCCACTGTACAGTAAAATGAATCTGAGATAATGTATACGCATGTCCCCTCTTTTTTAAATTTCCTTCCCATTTAGGTCACCACAGAGCATTGAGTAGTTTCCTATGGTATACAGTAGGTTCTCATTCGTTTGTACATAGAAGGATTCATCACTGTTTAACCTGACTGTGTGAAATCGTTTGGCTCACTATCCAGGTTGTAAGAGCCACGTTGTGTGGGTTAGATTCCCATTTCCGCCACTTGCTAGCAATGTCAGTGAGAAAGTGACTGAACTCTCTCAAGCTCTAGTTTTTCCTGTCTTTAAGATGGACGTAATTATAGTACAACCTTATGGTTTGGTTTTTAAGGATAAGTGATATCATCCATGAGAAGGGCTTGACAGAGAGCCCCGGTTCACAGAAATACTCGATATACTTTAACAGCCTTATGATGGTTTTCTATATGTTTTGCCTTCTGTAACAAGCAGATTCCAAAGAGTCAAGGGCAAAGGGGGAGGAGAAAAGGGAGCTATACGGGAGTAAAGTTTTTCTATTTCACCAGAATTAAACTGGTATGGATCTGAATGAGATGGTGATAAATGAAGACGCATATCGTGGGCTTTCCCTGATGGTCCAGTGGTTAAGACTTTGCTGTCCAACTCAGGGAGTAGGGGTTTGATCCTTGGTCAGGGAGCTAAGATTCTCATGTGCCTTGGGACCAAAAGAAGCCCCCAAAGACATAAAACAAGCACTATTTTAACAAATTTAATAAAGACTTAAAAATTGTCCACATCTCACCCCTCAAAAGATGCATATTGTAACACTGAGGGCCGCCACTGAGCAAATAAATATAGGAAAAACCTCAACCAAGGGATTAAAGTGGTCCTCTAAAAATATTTATTTTAAAAAAAGAAGATAGAAACAGAGAAGCCAGCTCCTCTTGTGTGCCAGTCCTCACAGGCCACTGGTATCTTTTCAGACAACAGGCTGCTGTCCTTCAGACAATCAGCGGGGCTGCCGGATGGCTTGATATGACCAGCTGTGGATGATTAAATCAGCTGACCCATCAGAAAGGCACCACATGGCTCACTGCCGCTTAGACGAACTGCGGATGGGATTCCTCCAGAAGGGGATATGAGTTTAGCATCTGAACACATCACAAGGGGTGGCCAGACCGGCTGTCACAAAACCATGGTTTCTGTAAGGCACTGGGACACAGTGCCCTGGCGAGGGGAAGGGGACAGATAATCATACCCTGCCAGATTCCATAAGGAGAAGGAAGAGACAGCTCCATCTGAGTGTCTGGGCCCCGTGATCATCCCAGTGGGACGATCCACCCATCCAGCAGAAGAAAAGACCAGGGAGATCCCTAGGGAACCAAGACTGGGATTCCGATGCTGTTTCTGCGACCAAGCCGGACGAGGGGTCTTGGGAAGCCGGTTGGCCTGAGTGCTGCCTTTCATCGCCCACCTCTGCCCATCCTGGCCACAGGCAGGAGCCCTGCTCATAAATCCTCTTGCCTGACAAACCGCATTTTGTACCAGGCGATGCTAACCTCATGGCTCTGTCGATTAGACCTAAGGGCCCAGGCGTGGGTCTGGATCCTCCTGTCTTTAGTCAGGTCACTGGTAACCTGGGGCTTGGGGTGGTGCTTTGAAAACTCCTTACTTACCTCTCCTTTGTAGATCCACCTCTCCTGGCTCCCAGCTTGTGCCCATGAAATTCCCTCTGTGGAGAACACTCTTCCTCATCTTTGTCCAGATGACCCCCTGACCCCAACACACACACACACACACACCCTTTGCTTCTCAAACAATGAGCAATGACTCTAGTACCAGAAAGAACTAAGATCCAATCTCCACGCAGCCTCTTACCCAGGAACCTGGGCAAGTTACATAACCTTATTGAGCCTCGGGCTTATTTATTTATAAAATGAATCTAGGGAATTCCCTGGCATTCCAGTGGTTATGACTCAGGTTTCCACTGCAGGGGACATGGGCTTGATCCCTGGTCAGGGAACTAAGATCCCACATGTCTTGCAACACGGCCAAAGAAGAGTCTCATAACCTCTTGAGTTCTTTGAGAAGTACACTTTTTAAATGTATGGAATTTGGCCCCGGTGGCACTAGAGGTAAAGAACGCAGGCGACATAAGACATGCAGCTTCGATCCCTGGGTTAGGAATAAATCCCTGAAGGAGGGCATGGCAACCCACTCCAGTATTCTTCCCTGGAGCACTCCATGGACGGTGGAGTCTGGTGGGCTACAGTCCATGGGGTCACAAGCAACTTTCACACACTATTCTTTGTCCCACATGCTAAGTCACTTCAGTCGTGTCTGACTCTTTGTGATCCCATGGACTGTAGCCTGCCAGGCTCCATTGTTCACAAAATTCTCCAGGCCAGAATACTGGAAGTGGGTAGCTGTTCCCTTCTCCAGGGTATCTTCCCAACCCAAGGATTGAACCCGGTCTCACGCATCACAGGCAGATTCTTTACCATGTGACCCACCAGGGAAGCCCAAGAATACTGGAGTGGGTAGCCTATCCCTTTTCCAGGGGATCTTCCCGACCCAGGAATTGAACCAGGGTCTCCTGCATTGCAGGCAGACTCTTTTCCCAGCTGAACTACCAGGGAAGCCCCGGAACAAAGAAAGATCTTAGCAAACTGCAGTTTTGAGGATGACAAAAATGATGGGGAAGATGAAGCAGAGGACGGTAATGGTTGTGATATGTTCCCTTTTCTGGAAAGCTTTCCTTGGTACCAGCAAAGATGTATCCTCAGCACTCTCATGGTCCCCTGAGCCTCCTCTCATCATGACACTTATATGGCATTGCCATTACTTTTGACTCATCTCTCTCCATCAGCAGACAATAAATACTTTGTAGGCAGCAACTGCATCTTATTCACCACTGTAGCTCTGGTGCCCAGCCTAGAGGTTGACACACACTGGGCGCTAAGGTACCCATCCAAAAACTTGCCTCCTAAAGCACTTTCCTTGTCTCTCCCATGGATTGTTATTGGAATAATGTAGACCAGCATGTGTGTCTAGGATCTCTTACAGACCAAGCTTGCTGTGTGACCTGAGTCAAGTTAATTAACCCCTCTGTGCTTCATTCCTCTCACCTATGAAACAGGGGTTCATAACATTTCCTACCCTAATCGGTTGGTTGTGAGCTTGTGCTCACAGAATAAATATGAAAATATCAGCCCATTCATTCATGAGACATGTGTTGTGTGGACTTCTCTGGTTGTCCAGTGGATAAGAGTCCATCTGCCAATGCAAGGACACGGGTTTAATCCCTGGTCTGCGAAGATCCCACAGGCCGTGGGGCAGCTAAGCCCACGTGCGGCAACTACTGAAGCCCATGGGCCTAGAGCCCATGCTTGGCAACAAGAGAAGCCACCACAAGGAGAAGCCCGCACCCTACAAGGAAGAGTAGAGAAAGCCCCAGCACAGCCCCCAAATAAATAGATTNAATCCCTGGTCTGCGAAGATCCCACAGGCCGTGGGGCAGCTAAGCCCACGTGCGGCAACTACTGAAGCCCATGGGCCTAGAGCCCATGCTTGGCAACAAGAGAAGCCACCACAAGGAGAAGCCCGCACCCTACAAGGAAGAGTAGAGAAAGCCCCAGCACAGCCCCCAAATAAATAGATTTTTTAAAAGATACGTATTTATGTACCAGTTCTGGGAAAGGCGATATGCTAGAAGCCAGGGTCTAGTTGCGTCTATGTGAAAGTTGCTGTCCCATGAGGGAAGGCAGACCACAAACAAAGAAAGATCCAGAAGCATACATCATAGGTTAGTATAAGACATGGCAAGGGGAGGCAGTCAAAGATTGCACTCAATAAATATTTATTATTCTCACTAACATCCCACCCTGAACACGCACTCTAGGGAAAGCAGAAAAGCAGCAAAACCTTGGGACTGTGGAGCGTTTGGGTCCCATGGGCTTTTTCACTGGTCTTGGGCAGAGGTTCCTTCAGACCCTCACACCCCTGGAGTTGATTCCACAGCCAAAGGCTGCCCTCTCTTCGCTGGGGGCAGGGAGGGAGGAGAGCAAAAAGCCCACTTTTCATGACACCTGCAGTAATCCTGGGTGGAATGCCTCTGAAAAGATGCAGGAGAAATTCTTAAAATATATTTCCCTCCAACCACAATATATTCCATATGCTCCGAATGGGTCGGGGAGGGAGCCTGGTGCGCTCCGTTACCTCTGGTAAATGTTTCTCTCCCACACTGGGGAAACCCTTATCAGGCAGTGCTCCGTATCTGACAGCTGGAAGGAATTTAGGAGCAAAAGCAAAGTGCCGTTTGCAGAAGAGGAATCAAAACCGCAAGAGGACTTGAGGGCTTCTCTCAAAGTGAAAGGGTTTAAGGCTTCAGACTGCTTAGCCCGGGGGCAGGTAGGGGGGAGCCCTTTGGGGAAGGGGGAGTATTGAGAGACCCTCCCCCACGAGGGTCCGCTGCTCTGGGCGACCTTGGGAAGATCACCCCCCCACCTCTGAGCCTCTGTTTCTCCCTTGGTTAAAAAAGAAAAAAACCAACAACTGTGCACTCTATATTTTGAATTCTATTAACCACAGATGATCCATTGAGGACCCAAGATAACTTATTCTGTGATTTTTTTTTTTCCTGTGGATACCAGAAGCAGCATCAAGTTGATGATGGGTACAGAATGGAGTGGAAATAAAGCGGGGAAGTGGGAGCCAGTCTCCTAACTGGGAAGGAAACTATTTTTTTATTTTTACTGTAGTTGATTTACAGTGTTGTGTTAGTTTCAAGTATATAACAAAATGATTCAGTTATACATGCGTGCTAAGTTGCTTCAGTCGTGTCCGATTCTTTGTGACCCTATGGACTGAAGCCCACCAGGCTCCTCTATCCGTGGGATTCTCCAGGCAAGAATACTGGAGTGGGTTGCCATGCCCTCCTCCAGAGGAACTTCCTGACCCAGGGATCAAAACCGTGTCTTATGTCTCCTGCATTGCCAGGGGGTTCTTCACCACTAGTGCCAGCTGGGAAGCTCTCAGTCATACATATTTCAGATTCTTTTCCATTACAGGTTATTACAAGATACTGAGCATAGTTGCCTGTGCTATATACAGGAGGTCCTTGTTGTTCAGGGAAGGAAACTCTTTAAACCAGTGGTTTCCCATTTAAGGGCACATTGGGAGCACCAAGGCAGCATTGAAAGTGTTGAGCTCCTGGGACTTCCCTGGCAGCCCACCGGTTAAGACATCACGCTTCCTCTGCAGGGGGCACGGGTTTGATCCCTGGTCAGGGAACTAAGATCCCGCATGTTGCAGGGTGGCCAAAACACAGAAAAAAAAGAAGGTATTGAGGTCCCAATGCCCAGAGATGATGATGCTTGGGTATTAGGAAGTTTAAAAAGAAACTCCCCAAGTAATACTGATGCTTAAACAAAGGAGGGTTTCGGTGACTAAGGTTTCCTGACCTTGCTAAATCCAATCCTTTCCCACTGTTTTTGTGCTTTTGGGGCTGAAAAGTGAATCTCTCCAGGAGAGGCAAGTCTATGGCATGCTTTGGAACAGACAGATCCAGGTTCAAGTCCTAGCTCTGCCACTTAATTGTTGTGTGACATTGGGCAAGTGAACAAGCTATATACAGGAGGTCCTTGTTGTTCAGGGAAGGAAACTCTTTAAACCAGTGGTTTCCCATTTAAGGGCACATTGGGATCAGCAAGGCAGCATTGAAAGTGTTGAGGTCCTGGGACTTCCCTGGCAGCCCACCGGTTAAGACCACACTTCCTCTGCAGGGGGCACGGGTTTGATCCCTGGTCGGGAACTAAGATCCTGCATGTTGCAGGGTGGCCAAAACACAGAAAAAAAAGAAGGTATTGAGGTCCCAATGCCCAGAGATAATGATGCTTGGGTATTAGGAAGTTTAAAAAGAAACTCCCCAAGTAATATTGATGCTTAAACAAAGGAGGGTTTCGGTGACTAAGGTTTCCTGACCTTGCTAAATCCAATCCTTTCCCACTGCTTTTGTGCTTTGGGGTTGAAAAGTGAATCTCTCCAGAGACGCAAGTCTATGACATGCTTTGGAACAGACAGATCCAGGTTCAAGTCCTAGCTCTGCCACTTAATTGTTGTGTGACATTGGGCAAGTGAACATGACCCAGGAACCATGTCCTGAGGACCACTGTCTTAGAAGGCAATCCAAGAACAAGAAATCCTTCATACAGGGTAGAGGACTCCCCTCATCATAGGGCGCCCATCTCTGAGACTCTGAAGACCTGGAGCCATGTAATAATTCAGGAACTTACACAATAGAAACTGAATTTTATGCCTGGACAGTCTTCCGAGATCCAATTCTCTCCTTTCATTTTGCACTTGGAGAAATAGAAGCTGGAGAGAAAAAGATCTCAGGGCAAATCAGGAGCAGGTCTTGTACAACCCTCTTCTAGGGACAGCATAGCAATGACTTGGGTGCACACCCACCAGCTTCCCTGGCACTCTGTGTATCTCCTTTCCCCACGTTTTTTTAAGAAAGGCAGGAAGACTCAACAGCTCTCTTCTCTGCGGGCCTTGTCAGAGCCTTTATGACAGTCAGAGGCATTATAAATAATAGTGGGAAGATGATGTATCCAGCTGCTAATAATATTGACTTTCCCTCTTTCCTTAGGTTCTCAGGCAGTTTGACAGGGCATTGTTAACAGTCTTACAAAAAATGATCTACCAATAAATACAGCTTCCCTGGCACTCTGTGTATCTCCTTTCCCCACGTTTTTTTAAGAAAGGCAGGAAGACTCAACAGCTCTCTTCTCTGCGGGCCTTGTCAGAGCCTTTATGACAGTCAGAGGCATTATAAATAATAGTGGGAAGATGATGTATCCAGCTGCTAATAATATTGACTTTCCCTCTTTCCTTAGGTTCTCAGGCAGTTTGACAGGGCATTGTTAACAGTCTTACAAAAAATGATCTACCAATAAATCGTAACATTTTGTTCACCATGGATTTTTGCATTTCTCTTTTTAATAATACTTTATTAAACTATTATCTATCTTGATTACTGAGATTTGGGGCACCCCCTTGGATTCTGCACCCTCAGCAAGTGCCTCATTCACCTTCCCTTAGTCCTGGCCTCACAAAACGTCCTCTAAATATATATGACTTTGGACATTATTCCTCGTGGAGCAATGCCAAGGGAATAACGTTATATAGGGAACACACTGTGAAATTTGTTTTATCATCACACACAGTTAAAATAAGTAAAATGCCATGAGGTTCCTTTTTTAATGTCAGAAAGGACTGGAAAAAGGAGATGAATGATTTTTTTTTTTTTTTTTGAGATTCAATAGTTAAGAGTAATCTTTATGACAAAATGGAATTATCAGATGGAACCCTAAGACTATAGCTATCAGCTACTTCTCAGTTATCTAATGGCAACACAGTGCTCTTTAATAAACAACACAAAGCTTCAGGAGCCTAGAATAATCAACAATAATTGCTTGTGTGTCTGAGTGAGCAGCAAGGCAGCTCTGTCAGTCTTGGCTGGGACTGATCACACGTCACTGGCATTGGCGGGCTGTTGTCTGGGGCAACCAGTGTGGCTTGGCTCCCCTCCATTTGCCTCTCCTCCTCCAGTGGACCAGCGTGGGCATGTTCTCACGGTTACCGCAGACATGGGATGGGGAAGAGAGGGAGAAAGAAGAAACCCACAAGGACTCTTGATGCCAAGGCTCAGCTCACCGTCATTCCTACAACAATCAACAGGTCTAAGTAGACCACGTGGCCCGTCCGGCTGGAAGAGGTGGGGAAATAAACTCTTCCCCTTTAGTGAGAACCTGTAAAGGGCTTGCAGACAAAAAGGCGAAGAAGCAGGGCCATTCACACACATGATCGCCAATAACAATGCAAAATCGGGACATCGATTGCGCTACCAAAGATCCAAAGTAGACGCCAAAGAGCTAATTAGTTGACTCGTTCCTCTCGCCGCCATCAAGTATATGAAAGGGGTCTGAAAGCAGAGCTAAGAAGAATATATATCTTTTTAGAAATGTATACTTTAAGTTCTAACTCCCCAAGGAGTAGGGTGGAGCGGATACTTTGATTCAAGGGCAAGAAACAGGAACTTGAAGGAAACTACCCAGAGAGCCTCCTAGAAGCCCGGGAGGCTACAGCATGGATACGTGCCGAACTTTTATCTGGCTCCCATCCACAAAGGAGAAAAAATACAAAATCAGACTGGTTATCCGCTTAGCTAAAGGAGAAGTGGCTCCCTTAGGAAAAGGTTTCGCTCTCAGAATTTGTTGGAGCAAATGGTTCTGAGCGTGTCTCACAGCCCGATGTGAGCAACGTGTGTGAGAACACAGTAGATGTCACCCTCAGTCAGAAGAGAAACTTCGAGAGGCGGGAGGATCCCAGCAGAGAGGCACCAACGCCGCAGCAAGATTCCAGGAGGCTACAGGAAGGTTGAGCAATGAGCAAAGTGGTGCTCTCTTAGCCCAGGTCAAGGACAGGGAGGTGACAAGGTCTCAGCGACGGGGCATCTCCACTGCTCCAGTGCCCACGTGGGGGCCGGTCAGTCTAGAGAAGCTAGAACCATCAATAGAGTCAGTCAAGCAAGAACCTCCACACATTGCTCTCCCTTCTCTACCCTCACCTGTTCAAACCCAAAAGTCAAAGTTGGCCAGTGGGGGCAGAAAAATGACAAACGAAAAAGAAACCAATTAGCAGGTCCTACCTGGATGGTTCTTCCCTCATAGCTTAGTTAGTAAAGAATTCTCCTGTGATGCAGGAGACCCCTGTTCAATTCCTGGGATGGGAAGATCCCCTGGAGAAGGGATAGGCTACCCACTCCAATATTTTTGGGCTTCCCTTGTAGCTCAGCTAGTAAAGAATTCACCTGCAATGTGGGAGACCTGGGTTCAATCCTTGGGTTGGGAAGATCGCCTGGAGAAGGGACAGGCTACCCACTCCAGTATTCTGGCCTGGAGAATATCATGGACAGTATAGTCCATGGGGTCACAAAGAGTCGGACACGACTGAGTGACTTTCACTTTCATATGGAAGATGAGTTAATTTTAAATTCAGTTTGCAGTTGGACAGGGCATCCTAACTCATGGAATGAGACTTGGTGATGTAAAGGGACAACAGGGTCTTTTATCACTTGGCAACCCACTCCAGTATCTTTGCCTGGAGAATCCCATGGACAAAAGAGCCTGGCAAGCTACAGTCCATGGGGTCACAAAGAGTTGGACATGACTAAAATGACTTAGCACCACCAGCATCACTAAAGAAGGGGTAGAAAAAGCCTAAGATAGCACTGGCTTTCACTTGGGGACAGTGGGAGAAACTTCTGATGAATACATTTGACAGAAGTGGAAGACAAGGGACTTCCCTGGTGGTCCAGTGGTTAAGACTCCAAGCTCCCCCATGCAGGGGGCCCAGGTTCAATCCCTGGTCAGGGAACTAGATCCCACATGTCGCAGCCAAGAGTTGGAAGGCAGAAA
Organism: Cephalophus harveyi; assembly: GCA_006410635.1. Taxonomy (NCBI): domain Eukaryota; kingdom Metazoa; phylum Chordata; class Mammalia; order Artiodactyla; family Bovidae; genus Cephalophus; species Cephalophus harveyi. The sequence continues at coordinate 178,378 of SJYT01067703.1, forward strand.
CTAAAAGATTCCAAATGCTGCAACTAAAAAGATCCTGCTCGCTGCAACTGAGACCCAGCAGAGTGAAAGAAAGAAGGAACGAGAAACAGAAGCCAAAAGTAAAGCTGCTTTCTGATGACTCCCACCTCGGGTCCCACTTGCATCTTCTGGGTTTCAAAACATCCATCTGCTTCTTCCTCTGACTTGAGAAAGAATTTAGTGTGTGTGTGGAGGAGCCAAGATGATTAGGAGATTAAAGAAGATGTCATTTGAACATGCCTACAAGTAAGCTCAGCCTTTCTCAAGAGAGGCAGTGGATAATCCACTTCAGAGAAAAGCCAAAGAGGACTTCCCTGGCAGTCCAGGGGTTAAGATGCTGCCCTTCCGATGCAAGGGGGCACAGTTTCGATCCCTGGTCGGGGAACTGAGATTTCCCTCATGCTGTGTGGTGTGCCAAGAAATTTTTAAAAAATAAAATAAGACTAGGGCTAAGTCAAAGAGCAACCGTTAGGGGAAAAAAAGAGAGAAAGGCTAAAGTATTGAGGGGACAAAATGCAAGCTTTAGAGTTCTGATCTCAGTTTTCTCATCTGTATAATGGAAATGATAATGGCAGAGTGAGTATAAAGGGGGAATTGTATACAAATCTTCAGTGTACAGGAGGCACTCAATAAATGCTTATTTCTGTATGCTCCCGTCCTCCAATGGGAGGAGAGCTGTGATCAGAGTTTCAGTGAAGAAATTCATTAAAAGAATTTTTTATTTCAATCCCAAATATCTTGAGGCCAAAGTCTGGGTACAGAGAGTCAGATCTTTTAGGATTTATGGAGGTGGGAGAAAGATGGAGGGTTGGACTTCCCCAAGCAATAATACCAATCCGTGTGCCTTTTTCTGCCGTTCACAGGGATCTCCTCAGCTCCTGGAATAATAGAAGAAACACATGGGATGTGTATGTAGTACACACTTCCTCTTGGAAAACCAGGAGAAAAAAAAAAAACAAAAACCTTATGGCTTTGATTTTCCAGTGTCTTGTTATTTCATTAGCATTGAGAACAGAAATACAAACGAATCAAAATTCATGAAGATGCTCAATTGTTCTGCTTGTATTTTAAACCGAATATATTCCGGGCTATGACTTCTATAGTCACAGGCACAGTTTTCCACAATGTAGGTACTGAAATGGCATAGCACTTCTAAAAGATTCATCACGGATTCATTATTCATCACTGCCCTTTCCTTACCTACAAGCCTGGTTTCTCAGATGGGCCACACACTTGCCCACCCCCAGGCACACGACGTAGGCTGTTCCTTCTGACCAAGATAACGTGTCCACCCTCAAACACCATCTCCATCCCCTTAGCCTTCAGGTAACTTAGCCAGATCATCATCATTTCTTAGAAGCCTCCCCTAACCCCTCAGTCCACATTAAACACCTTATGTGCGCCATAGCAACCAGTGTGCAGGCAGGTGCGTGCTCAATTGCTCAGTCTGTCTGACTCTTTGCAACCCCATGGACTGTGGCCCGCCAGGCTCCTCTGTCCATGGAATTTTCCAGGCAGGAATACTGGAATGGGTTGACATTTCCTCCTCTAGGGGATCCTCCCACCCCAGGGATCGAATCCACATCTCTGAATCCACATCTCCTGCGTCTCCTGCATTGGCAGGCAGATTCTTTACCACTGAGCCACCTGGGAAGCCCTATCAACCAGTACATCCTCCAAAACGGGCTTTGAGGACCCTTAGCATCTGTAATCGTCTGTGTTCCTCACTCACTTATAATATCCATAACAACAGGAACCCTGTCTGCCTCTGTATTTATGTATCACGTATCTCCAGAACAAATAAAGAAGTAAGTTTTTATATATTGCCTATTACCTTACAACCCCAGAAGAACTTTTAACATTTTAACATATGTCTTCCCTGTCATATTCAAGGGTGCTTGGATACACACACTCATTCTTACAAAAATCAGATATTTATCACAGGTACTGTTTCGCCAACTGACTTGTTTGTTTTAGTCTTTTTTTCTTTTTTAAACACCAGTAGATAGGTAGATGTCTTGTCTTCTAACACCTATGTTAATTGGGAGACATCACTTCATTTAGCAGTCCCCAGCCTTTTTGGCACCAGGGGCTGGTTTCATGGAAGACAGTTTTTCTATGGATTGGGGGTGAGGAGGATGGTTTCAGGATGATTCAGGCACATGACATTTATTGTGAACTTTATTTCTATTATTATTACATCAGCTCCACCTCAGATCATCAGACATTAGATCCCGGGGGTTGGGGAGCCCTGACTTAATTTAAACATTCTGAACTTCAATTTTCTCATCTCTAAAAATGGCGATAAAAATAGCATCCACCACATTAGGCACTACATAATAGCTGGCAAACACCCAGGATGTAGTGAATCCTATATATGTGCTGTGTTCGTGTTTCCATATAGTTTCCACATCATTTAAAAAATCCTACATAAAGTTCTATTGTACAGATCACTGGTTTAATAAACCATCCCTTTCTGTCAAACATAGGCTCCTTTTAAAACATGTTTACAATTCTTTGGCATATTTATCCTCATTTTATTCTGATAATATCCCTGTGGAATTGGTATTAAGAAGGCAGACGATAATGGCTAATCTTCTACAGTAAGGATTAGCAAACATTTTCTATAAAGGACCAGATGGTAAATGTTTTTGGCTTCGCAGGCCTTATGGTCTCTGTCCTGACTACTCAATTCATCCCTGGCCAGAGAAAAGTGGCCACAGACAAACATAAGCAAATGGCTGTGACTGTGTTCCCATAAAGTGTTACTTACAAGAATAGGTGGTGGGCAAATTTGGCCAGGGAGCCATAGTTTGCCAATCCTAGTGCACTGAATGGCAGACCCCATTCTAAGAGAATCTTCTGAATAATCTGATTTTATTCTCCCAACAACTCTAGTGGGGTAGACCCGAGTATTAAACCCATTTTGCAGATGGGAAGACCATACAGGGTTACAAAGCAGATACATGGCTGGGTCAGAGCTCACCCTCACTTCTCCCCAACTGCCTGTTCATCTTGCCTAAAAGTGAAAGTGTTACTTGCTCATTCGTGTCTGACTCTTTGCAACCCCATGAACTGTAGCTTGCCAGGCTCCTCTGTCCATGGAATTCTCCAGGCAAGAATATTGGAATGGGTTTTCCCTTCTCTAGGGGATCTTCTCGACCCAGGAATTGAACCCGGGTCTCCTGCATTGCAGACAGATTCTTTGCCATCTGAACCACCAGGGAAGCCTAATCCCTTCTTAATTCTGCTCCCAACCTCTTGAATCCTTTTCTCCAAATAGACTCTCACCTTCCATTCTTCAACACCCTGGGACAAACTGCAAAGTCTTGGTTTATAAGGACAGCAGCAGTGATGGGCAAACCCTCTGATTTCTGGCTTCCAGGTTAAACTGCACACACAGGAAGTGCCTCTCAGAGCCCGGCTGGCGAAGATTGCAAACCCTGTTTCCAGTCCCTTCCTTATCCACTCCAGCAATAAATTCCAAAAATGATCCTGCCCCAGACCCAATGATGTAAAGATTTTGTGCTTGTCTGTGAAGCTCTGGTCTCAGAGATCAAAGTCAGAAGCACAGCCCCTGGGGGCCCAGTGGAGAACTTCCAGAAAGATTCATTCACATCCAGTAGGAACTCGCAGCGACCCCAACTCACATATGCACTTTTTATTCTCACCATCAGCCTCTGAGCAGTTCTCTGCCGCCAAGCAGGAGAAAGTCCCCACGCCTTCTCTTAATTTATTGCTCAAAGAGGCAGGGTTAGAACATCGGGGAGGATCTTGTGCACAAAAGCCAGCTGAGAGTTTCAAAGTTCCGAGGGAAGGTCAGGTGGCAGCCTTTGCTTACATTTTTCCAAAATGCAACATCTGATGGGTTTTTTTTATCCCGGAAAGGCAAGAGGTACAGTAGGATGGCTGTTTCTCTCTAGTCAGTTCATCCAATTGATGACAGGAAGTGACCATAGAGTGTAAATGTCAAAATTAAACCCTCTCTTGATTAGGAAACTAATCACAAAACATTAAGTCTAACCTTCAGTCTTATAGCTACTCAATTAGGCAACCTCTTAGGAATCAGGCATAAATCTTTAGGCCAAGCATCTATTCAAGAATTCCTGTTTTGTTTTTTTCTCCCCCTCTCACTTTTAAGTTTAGAGATTGGTGAGCATCATTAATTTCATTGTGTGTTAATATAAAAATATCTACACAAACTCACTATGCACAAGTCTATGGGTTAAAAGGAATATGAAACACTGAGACCCAAAGGGTGTTCCCAACTTCATGTAAGGTTTTGCAAAAAAAAAAAAAAAAAAAAACAGGAGAAAGGATGTGTTGTGGTCCACTGAGTTTGAGAAATGCTGCATTGTCTTCACTCTTCTGGAAACTCACAAAGTATATTAGCATAATAAAGGCTCTGAGAAGTACTACAAAAAGAGAGAGTGATGGCCCTTTGTTTAACTTAGCACTTTCTACAAAAGGAGTACCTGGCAAATATTAACATCCCACCAAACTAGTTCAGTGGAACACATTTGAGGAAATCTCATTTTAGAGCAATGCTTATTGCAAGGCCAGATCACTGACTGATGGCAGGGTTTTATGAATGAAGTTTCATTGTCACTTTTACACTTTCTCTGTATACATCAAAATTTACCCATAGAACATGAATTTATTTCACAACCAGCAGGAGAAAAAAATAAATGTGTAGATAGGTTCAGTTCAGTTGCTCAGTTCTGTCGGACTCTTTGAGACCCCTTGGACTACAGCATGCCAGGCTTCCCTGTCCTGATGGAGCTTCCCACCTCCTGGAGCTTGCTCAAACTCATGTCCATCGAGTCTGTGATGCCATCAAACCACCTCATCCTCTGTCATCCCCTTCTCCTTCTGCCTTCAATCTTGCCCAGCATCAGAGTCTTTTTCAATGATTTGGTTCTTTGCATTAGGTGGCCAAAGTGTAAATAGGTAGATAGTTGCTATTCAGCTCTGTAAAAATTAATAAAGGAAAATCTCGCTAAAATGAAGTCAAGAAGCCAAAAGGGGGAGCTCTCACGTACTTACCACTCAAGTCAACACAGATACCAACAGGAATCCAGCAGGAAGTGACCCTATTGTACTTCACTCCCTCCAGCAGAAGGGGGAAAAGAAAATCTTTTCCTTGCCTGGCAACATCTCAGCCAATGGAAAGCCACTATATTTCAAACTCCCCCCTTCTCTATAAAAGAATTTCCTTTCCTCTGAGAATTGAGCTTACATGTGGTTCTCCATAGTTGCCACCATGATCTTCATTTTCTGAATGTTGAGCTTTAAGCCAACTTTTTCGCTCTCCTCTTTCACTTTCATCAAGAAGCTCTTTAGTTCTTCTTCAATTGTTTGCTACTTCCAAATCAATCCATTTGTCTGGTTAAAAATAACTTTTGTTTTATTGTTCAAGGTTAACACCTCTGAACCTATTCAGAAGTCTGAAAGCAGTTTAATGCATATGATCATCTCTGTGTCATTTATATTATCAAAAAATTAAAAACCCCATGTATATCCATACAGTGGAATATTATTCAATCATTTAAAAAGGCAATGTCAGAGTTCTTAATGACACAGAACATACCTATGGTATAATGCTAAGTAAAAATTGTGAAACAGAATTATGTATTATTTCTTAACCATGAAAAAATGCTTGTGTCCACAGACAAAAAAAAAAAAAAAGCAATATTGATTAACTCAGAGTATCCCTGGATAGTTGAATTATGATTTATTTCCCATTTTTCTTCACGCATTTAGATTTTTATAGGAAGCATAAGTTTGGAAGAAAATTGATTCTGCAGTTTACAGCATACAGTTTTACCTAACAGGGAGGGGAAAATATATTTGTATGCCAGATTAAATTAATTATGCTATAGAATTACATTGTCAACAAATACTAATTGTGGTTTGAGAAGAGGGAGATGAAGGAGCTAGTTCAGTTCAGTTCAGTCGCTCAGTCGTGTCCGGCTCTTTGCGACCCCATGAGTCGCAGCACGCCAGGCCTCCCTGTCCATCACCAACTCCCGGAGTTCACTCAGATTCACGTTCATCAAGTCAGTGATGCCATCCAGCCATCTCATCCTCTGTCGTCCCCTTCTCCTCCTGCCCTCAATCCCTCCCAGCATCAGAGTCTTTTCCAGTGAGTCAACTCATTGTTGACTACGTCCACCAAGCGCAGGCGGCTGCGGCCGGCGCACTAAGCGCAGCCGAGAGGAGCTACCCCACGTCCGAGGTCAGGGGCAGAAGCCGGGAGGACCAACCCCATGCCTGAGGCCAGGGGCGGCGGCCGGGAGGAGCAACCCCACGTCCAAGGAGTGGTGGCTGCACAGGCACAGGAGGGCCTAGAGGAGATATCCCACGTTGAAGGTCAGGAAGGGCGGCAGTGAGGAGATACCCCTTGTCCAAGCTAAGGAGCAGTGGCTGCGCTTTGCTGGAGCAGTCGTGAAGAGATACCCCACGCCCAAGTTAAGAGAAACCCAAGTAAGATGGTAGGTGTTGCAAGAGGGCATCAGAGGGCAGACACACTGAAACCTTAATCACAGAAAACTAGTCAATCCAATCACGCTAGGACCACAGCCTTGTCTAACTCAATGAAACCAAGCCATGACTACAGGGCAACCCAAGACAGGCGGGTCATGGTGGAGAGGTCTGACAGAATGTGGTCCACTGGAGAAGGGAATGGCAAGCCACTTCAGTATTCTCACCTTGAGAACCCCATGAACAGTATGGACAGTATGAGGGAGCTAGGGATTCCTCAAAAGTCAGCTCATAGTTTTTTCAGTTTATGAGAGGATAGGCTTGCCAGGTTTGGCAAATAAAAATATAAGACCCTCAGTTAATTGAATATTATGTCATTGAATTTTTTGCATTTGTAAAACAAAGTTATTAATATTGCATTGGAGCAAGAAGGAGACTAATAAAACCCACAGAAATTGACTATGTGATTGCAAATATCTTAGTGACAATATATATAATGGAGTGATCCTAACAGAAGAAATACCCTTGCATCATGTTTTTATGTCACTGTAAAAGTTTATTTAGTATCTGAAATATATATATTATATATACGTGGTTTTCAAAAAAATACTTTTAGATAAGTATATCCCATGCAACATTTGGAATATGCTTATATTAAGAAAAGTATTGGTTATTTCAAATTTGACTGTACAATATATATAATGGAGTGATCCTAACAGAAGAAATACCCTTGCATCATGTTTTTATGTCACTGTAAAAGTTTATTTAGTATCTGAAATATATATATTATATATACGTGGTTTTCAAAAAAATACTTTTAGATAAGTATATCCCATGCAACATTTGGAATATGCTTATATTAAGAAAAGTATTGGTTATTTCAAATTTGACTGTACATCCTATTTCTTACCTGGTAACCCTACAGGGGTGAGCACATGCCAAGCAATCATGGAAGATGACGTCCCAGGTGAGCCTGCAGATTGATTTTGATACTTTTCCATTTTTTCACAGCACAAATGTGGGCAGAGGCTGGGTTTAATCAGTTGGGTATGTAGCTCCACCTGGGAAAGTAGGATTCCTTTTGCAATTAGGGCTCTTAGCCTCTAGCCCATTCATTCAATCAACAAACCTTGTGGATCACCTGCTTTGTACTGGGCACAGTGACGGATACTGAGGTGGGAGCAGGGAAGTGACAAATAGGACAGTTGGCGTGTTTAGGTGAATCTGACCACCGTGGGGGTCTAGTCAATCTTTCAGGATATGTTTGTGTTCCGTTTTATTAAGGAGGGGCTCCCACTCCCCCATTCTTCCTTGTACTCTCAGACGAGATTGGGCATGTCCAGAATGGCATGGCCATAGATTTCCTTGTACACCAGAAAGAAGGAGTGATAATCCTGGGGCATGCATCTCTCCTTNTAATTAAGGAGAGGCTCCCACTCCCCCATTCTTCCTTGTACTCTCAGACGAGATTGGGCATGTCCAGGATGGCATGGCCATAGATTTCCCTGTACACCAGAAAGGAGTGATAATCCTGGGGCATGCATCTCTCCTTCAGACACACACACACACACCACATCCATTTCACCAGCATGCTTACATTTGAGGGACTGGAATAGGAGGAAGGATCAGGGCTCTGGACTTGACCTGAGGAAAACTGTCAAAAGGGAGGTGGATGACATCATAGCAAACGCCATCCACATCCCAACTTTCCTTCGAGCATGTCCTGCAGTGGGCACTGGGCACTTTCTCCTCTACGATGTCAGGGAGCCAGGTCTCCTGTGCCCATGTGGTCTGAGGCCAGGGGAACTGGATGTGGAGCCAGACAGAGTTGGGGGGGAAAGGAGGGGGTGACTAGCATGGTTGTCACAAGACTCTTGGTCAAGGGACAAGCCCCCAGCTAGTCCATAACCCGCCTACAAAGGGAAATGGATTAGCGGCTCACTTTCAATCAGGCTGAGTTACGAGCTCAGCGATTTGTGGGACGTTTACATGAACCAGAAGATGTGTTATCTGATGAAAATTGCTTCATTTAATATCCTAGCTTGACAGGCAAAGAACTGTACCTCTCTGGGAGAATCTGCCAGGGTGAATGATTTTTTTTTTTTCCTAAGTCCCTGGACATGTTTATCCTCACTTTACCCAGCAAAGAACAGAAAAACAGTTTTGGGGTCTGGTGGGCAGTCTGCCATTGGGCTGTGGACCCAGGGAGGCCTTGGAATATCCACTTTCATTGCATTACCCAAAGGCAGCCACACTCAACCTATACCCTGGGATGAGTGGTCTGATTGGAGGTTGTAAGAGAGGACGCCAGTCAAGCACAGCTCAAAGCCTGGCTGTTGATGAATTACGATTGAGCACAGAGTTTAAAAAAAAATTAAAGATATAAAAATAGAGGCTTACCATGAGGGCGCTGTGTTTCCACAAGCTTTTTATTCATTAATTTCAGACAAAGCTACTGAGGGCTTTCCAGGCCATTCACAAATTTAACATGCATCAGAATCACAGGTACGGCCTGTACATTTCAGGTTGCTGGGCTCCACTGTCAGTTTCTGACTCAGTGGGTTTGGAGTACAACCCAAGAATTTGCATTTCTTACAAGTTTCCACGTGTGGCCACAAACCATACTTTGAGAACCACTCTGCCAGGAGCATGGAAAACAGTATCACCTGGAATCTCCTTGCCCCATAAGTGCTATACAAGACGGGCTCAAAGCCCCCATCCATGCCTCAGAGAAACCTAAACCCCACCTAGGATGTCTGCCACTTCCAGGGAGCTTATGATTTCACTGTCTCCTTGAATGTCAGGGATTAACTTCTACTGTTTGTTAATCACTCTGTTTTCTTCTTCTTCTTCTTTTTTTAAATACAGTCCACCCTTAAATAAATTTTGCCCTTTCTCTTATTTCAGATCAAGTTAAAAAAAAAAAAACTCATAAGGTTTCTGTTACATTACAGTTGTTATTTAGAACTAAAATATACTAGCAGGGTTTACATTGTAGACATGCAAAACAGTTAAAATTAATACTTAGACATCCCTGATGTCCAATATCTCTGACCACCTCCCACCACTGGAGGATCACGTCCCTAGCCCTTCCCTAGCCCTTTGCTGTGTGTGTCACTTTCCCCAGCTCCTCCTTCTGTTTCTACCCCTTCCATCTCTTCTTCTCATCCCTGCCCCACTCCCCGCTCTAGGCCCACCTCTTGGACTTCCAAATCCTCCATACTCCATTTCACTGAGGATACCCTTCTCTCTAGCTTTACTTCCATACTCAGATCCAGCCCCATTTCTGCATATCCAAAGTTGAGCAAGTTCTAAGCAAGACAGAAGGCTTTACTTTTGGCAGGAAGGTTGCTAGAGTCACTCCCAGTCCCCCCTGTTCCCTGCCTACACGGGCTGTTGCTGTTGCTGTTGTTCAGTGGCCAGACTCTTTGCGACCCCATGGGCTGCAGCCTTCCAGGCTTCCCTGCCCCTCGCCATCTCCCAGAGTTTGCCCAAGGCTCATGTCCATCGAATCCGTGATACCATCCAACCATCTCATCCTTTTTAATCTCCTTATCCTTCAAGGGTAAAGAGATGAAGAATTGCACATGTCTGGGCCAGACTAACAGATAAATGACCTGTCACATTATTACAGGATTAGTGTGTATTTTCAAGTACTAGAACCGAAGCAACTATCGAGAGCTCTGGGATGAAGGTCAGAGGACAAGAGCAACAGTTCTAGCTATAGAAACCATGGAGAACTTCTTAGAGGAGGCAACACTTAAGCTGAATTTTAAAGGATAACTGGAATTCACCTCTTATATAAAGTGGGAAGCGTAATCCCAGAGGAGAGAACAGCATAAGGCTGAAGATACAACTGTTAACAATTTCCTTTAAGGGAATTCTCACACTCACTTTTCCCCCACGTTCATCACCTTCTGCTACAGACGATAAGAACTAGGTTTGCGCCTCCTGTGGCAAATGCTGTCAATAGGCTCCAACTCCTGTAGCGTGTGAGCACTCAACAGCCGTCACTGTTTTCAGCTTTGAACTTTGGGTCAAATTCCAAGATAGAGGAGTCCTTTTTTATAATCCCATTACACTGGTGAGCAATTATTGAACACCTACTGCTGAAGAATCTGTGCATCCTGAGCATGTAGAGAAGAGATATTTGAGACTTCACACCTACTCCAAGGGTCTGAAACATAACGGAGGGGGCAAGGTGCCTCCGGTCCTCATAGCGAATGAGCATACTGTGAAGCCATGTGGTCGTCAGTAAGCCACAGTGCTGTACTGTATTGTCATCTGTCTCGTGGAGACAGACCGTGTTTGGAGATAGAAAGAGGGAGAAATGATGAAATGTCTGTATATTTACCACGGCCTTTTCAATTGCACATAACAGAAATCCACCACCCCTCCCCTCAAAAATAATATTGTCTCGCACAATATTATTTCCATACAAGAGGAAATCAGCACAACGAAGGAAACTATAAGCAAGGTGAAAAGACAGCCTTCAGGATGGGGGAAAATAATAGCAAACGAAGCAACTGACGGAGAATTAATCTCAAAAATATACAAGCAGCTCATGCAGCTCAATTCCAAAAAAATAAATGACCCAATCAAAAAATGGGCCAAAGAACTAAACAGACATTTCTCCAGAGAAGACATACAGATGGCTAACAAACACATGAAAAGATGCTCAACATCACTCATTATCAGAGAAATGCAAANAATCTCAAAAATATACAAGCAGCTCATGCAGCTCAATTCCAAAAAAATAAATGACCCAATCAAAAAATGGGCCAAAGAACTAAACAGACATTTCTCCAAAGAAGACATACAGATGGCTAACAAACACATGAAAAGATGCTCAACATCACTCATTATCAGAGAAATGCAAATCCAAACCACAATGAGTTACCATCTCACCCTGGTCAGAATGGCTGAGATCAAAAAGTCTACAAACAATAAATGCTGGAGAGGGTGCAGAGAAAAGGGAACCCTCTTACACTGTTGGTGGGAATGCAAACTAGTACAGCCACTATGGAGAACAGCATGGAGATTCCTTAAAAACTGGAAATAGAACCGCCATATGACCCAGCAATCCAACCCCACTGCTGGGCACACACACTGAGGAAACCAGAATTGAAAGAGACACGTGTGCCCCAATGTTCACTGCAGCACAGTGTATAATAGCCAGGACATGGGAGCAACCTAGATGTCCATTGGCAGACAAATGGATAAGAAAGCTGTGGTACATATACACAATGGAGTATTACTCAGCTATTAAAAAGAATGCATTTGAATCAGTTCTAATGATGTGGATGAAACTGGAGCCTATTATAGAGTGAAGTAAGTCAGAAAGAAAAACACTAATACAGTATATTAACACATATATATGGAATTTGGAAAGATGGTAATGATGACCCTATATGTGAGACAGCAAAAGAGACACAGACATAAAGAACAGACTTTTGGACTCTGTGTGAGAAGGCGAGGGTGGGATGATTTGAGAGATAGCATTGAAACATGTATGTTACCATATGTGAAATATCGCCAGTCTAGGTTTGATGCCTAAGACAGGGCACTCAGGGTTGGTGCACTGGGATGACCCTGAGGGATGGGATGGGGAGGGAGGTGGGAGGGGGTTCAGGATGGGGGACACATGTCCACCCGTGGCTGATTCATGTCAATGTATGACAAAAACCACTACAGTATTGTAAAGTAATTAGCTTCCAATTAAAATAAATTAACAAACCAAAAAAAGGAGGAAATCAGGCATAGATGGATCAAGGTGATCATCTGACTGTTGAAAAGTGATCATCCAGATTCTAATTCTCTTTTTCTAATTGAAGCATAGTTGATTCATAATGTTACGTCAGTTTCAGGTGGACAGCAAAGTGATTCAGTTATACATATATACCTATTCTTTTTCAGATTCGTTTCCCTTAACAGGTTATTACAAAACACTGAGTACAGCTCCCTGTGCTGTGCAGTAGGTCCTTGTTGGTTATCTATTTTGCACATAGTTGTGTGTATATTTATCTCTAATTTCTCCCTCCCCCCTTCCCCTCTGGTAGCCATAAGTTTGTTTTCCATCTGTGAGTCTATTTCTGTTTTGTATGTAAGTTCATATGTATCATTTTTAAAAATTCCATATATAAGTTATATTTTATGATACTCGTCTTTGTCTGACTTACTTCACTTAGTCTGATAATCTCTGTTTATCCACGTTGCTACAAACGGTGTTATTTCATTCATTTTTATGGTCATCCCACTCCAGTACTCTTGCCTGGAAAATTCCATGGACAGAGGAGCCTGGTGGGCTACAGTCCGTGGGGTCACACAGAGTCGGACACGACTGAAGCGACTTAGCAGCAGCAGCAGCAGCAGTATTCCTCTATATAACTATACCACATCTTCTTTATATATTCATCTGTTGAGAATTCTCTTTATCTCCAGGCTCTGTTTTTCTTTGTTTTCCTTCTTAAGCAAACTCATTCCTTTAATTGCTCCAAAATGTTAACACTTACCTCTTAGATACTTCAGCAGCAAAGAGACTTTCTCCCTCCTAGCAGCATCATCAAAAATCCATGGACTAACCTCCGTGGGTTTTTCATGGACTAACTATGAAACCAGGCTCCATAGCCAGGGGAATTCTGGCTCTCATTAGCCAAGTCCAAGACACACATCTTCCTATCCTGGGAGACAGTGGTTACAGCTGACCCTACGTGGACAACCAGGACTAAAACAGGCGGGGCAGGGGAGCGGAGGGAGGTGGCCCATCAAAGAAAAGACATCGGACAGGCAAAACCAACAGGTATGCAGCCATGTGAAAGTGTAAAATGTGAATTGTTCTTACTATCAAGTGTGAGAGGTTATCATCTGTCCCGCAGTGAATTACCCCCAGGTCACTGCCACCAGGGTCCCTGTACAGCAGTGTGGGGTCATGACCAGAAACGTGCCATTGACCTCAGACTCAGGTCCATGTTCTAGCTGCCCCACTTAGCACTGAGTGACCTTGGGGAAGCAGGTTCAACTACAGTATTTATCTATGAGATTAATAAGGATTGAAGAGCGTAGAAGAGTACCTCTGCTGTTTTATGTTTTACTTATTTTTACTGCTAAAATTATATGTGCAAATTTATGCATCCATAAAGATGCATTTTTTCCTGGTTAAAGGATCCATACCATTTTTCAGATTTTCCAAGGGATTTGTGATGGAAAAAACCTCCCTACTCCTTTGAGACAATGGTCCCCCAGTGTGGACCTACCCTGATCACATGCAGGGAGGAGGGGTTTGCATGCAGTTGGTCCCAAGAAAGTTTCAGTGCTCTTGCAGTTTTTCTGGGCCGGTAAAAATCTCAGGGCTTAACCTACTCACAGGACAGGAATAGAGATGCAGATGTACAGAACTTGGGTTGGGGCAGGGAGGGGAGGATGGGACGAAATGGGAGAGTAAGACTGACGTGTATCCACTACCACGTGTAAAATAGCCAGTCGGAGGCTGCTGTGCAGCAGAGCAGGCTCAGCTCTGTGCTGTGATGACCTCGAGGGGCGGAGGTGGGTGGTGAGTGGGAGGGAGGTTCACAAGGGAGGGGGTGTATGTATACAGCACGCTAAAAAGCAAAGACATTACTTTGCCAACCAAGGTCCATCCAGTCAAAGCTATGGTTTTTCCAGTAGTCATGTATGGATGTGAGAGTTGGACTATAAAGAGAGCTGAGTGCTCAAGAATTGATGCTTTTGAACTGTGGTGTTGGAGAAGTCTCTTGAGAGTCTCTTGGACTGCAAGGAGAGCAAACCAGTCCATCCGAAAGGAAATCAGTCCTGAATATTCATTGGAAGGACTGATACTGAAGCTGAAACTTCAATTCTTTGGCCACCTGATGCGAAGAACTGACTCATTGGGAAAGACCCTGATGCTGGGAAAGATGAAGGTGGGAGAAGGGGACGACAGAGGCTGAGATGGTTGGATGGCATCACTGATTCGATGGACATGAGCTTCAGTAAGCTCGAGGAGTTGATGATAGACAGGGAAGCCTGGCATGCTGCAGTCCATGGGGTCGGAGAGTCGGACACAACTGAGCTACTGAACTGATAGCTGATTCACTCCTATTGCACAGCAGAAACTTACATGACATTGTGAAGCAGTTATACTCCAATAAAAAAAAAAAAAAACTAAAATGAAACCTCAGGATTTCTTTGCAAGGGAGCCTTAAAGCTCAGATCCAAGCTTTCACGCAAGCCTTGGGTGTTTCTCAGGGCCAATCTGGCACCCGTTTTGCCTCAGTTGTCTTGGGTTCATTAGCACAAGACTGCGTCGGATGAATCTTCTTCAATTCCTCAACTTAAACAAGAGACGGGCTCCAGACCTCTGAAGAAATAGCTTTGCTGGGCATCCATCACTTTGTCAGATTCCTGAGAATATGAAGCACCAGCACATACTTTGTGGTAGCCCACATTTGAGAGCAGACCATGTAGGCACAGAGCTAAACAGGTCTTCAATTTCAATTAGAAACCCCGTCCAGATAACCCGGAGAGGGGGAGGGAGAGGCGGTGCAGTATTAGGTGGGCATGTGGTGGCGGGGGCGGGGGGTGGGTGTGGGTTGATGGAAACACGGGGTCTCTGAAATCTCCACTGCTCTGCCCTTTGCCCTTCCATCCATGCCTCCCTCATCTCCTCTGACTCCCTCCCACTGCCACCAGAGACAGCCCCCTCCTACCACACAGTGGAGGGGAGGCTCCGGGGGTGGGGAGGCAGTAGGGTGGTTAGGAGAGAGCCCTGGTGTAGAAAGAGCGCTGCGCTGGAGGGACCAACTCAGGGAAAATCAGAGAAGGGCAGGCTCTGCTGTCGACTTCCAATACAACGCTTTTTCAAATATTACAAGAACACACAGGTCCCTTTCATAAGAGACATGGGTTCCATCCCTGGGCTACAAAAATCCCCTGGAGGAGGGCATGGCAGCCCACTCCAGCATTCTTGCCTGGAGAATCCCGTGGACAGAGGAGCCTGATGGGCTACAGTCCATGGTGTCGCAAAGTCAGACATGACTGAAAGCGACTTAGCATGGACGCATGCACGCACGCACGCGCCAGTCCCTTTGGCCTGTCCAGTCAAGAGTATCTTTGCATCCAACTCTCCACTTTCTGCCAGAATCAGAATCATACAGAGATGCTCTTTGCTATGTGATTTTGCAGGTCTCCGCTGACTTCCCGGTGCCTAGAACTGTTCCTGCCACATGGCACGTTCATGGGAAATATTTACCAGATGAAAGCAAGGCAGAGACTCTGCCCTCTGTAAACGAGGACTTGCCATTATTGATTTAGAATCACACAGAGACCAGTCCAGATCCAAGTCATTTCAAAGCCTATGATAGTCCCCCTATCCCACGACCTTATATTTAAGAATGTGAAAGTGTGAAAAGTGAAAGTGTTAGTCGCTCAGTCGTGTCTGACTCTTTGCTACCCCGTGGGCTGTAGCCCGGCAGGCTCCTCTCTCCGTGGGATTCTCCAGGCAAGAATACTGGAGTGGATTGCCATGCCCTCCTCCAGGGGATCTTCCCAACTCAGGGATCAAACCTGTGTTTCCTGAGTCTCAGGCAGATTCTTCACTGTCTGAACCACTGGTGAAGCCCATTTAAGTATATGTATGTTGAGAGTTCTGTCCCTCAAGCCAGGAGCCAAAAAGTAAGGGGTGAGGCATGCACAATCTACTGAATGCAAAAAGAAAATCATAAAACTTCTAGATTAGCTCATTTTTCAAAATTTCTACCTATCTGTGTATATGTTTTAGAATGTACAAAGTTTACTACTACAACAATTCATATACATACCCTATTACATATCATACATATTCTATATTGGACATGTTTAAAGATTTCTTAATGATTAGGTGCATGATCAAAAAGTATAGATATTATCAATAACAGGCTGGACAATTAAATTGTGATATGCATTATATAACAGAATGCTATGCAAATTAGTAAATACTGCTGCACAAAACAACATGGGTGAATCTCAAATGTAATATAAAGTAAAAAATGACCAGATGCAAAATAGTGTCTTTATAATACCATTTATATAACATACAAAAACAGGCCAAATGCCATTCTAGCATTAGAAGTCAGAATCAGAGTTAACTTTGGGCAGGAAGGTGGGTGGAAACTGGAAAGAGGGATGCTGGGGGAGCATCTGAGGTGTGGTGAAGTTGCATTTCTTCATCTGGATGGTAAACACTTGGGTGAGTCTACTTTGTGATAGTTCATGGAGGTACACACTTGTGCCATGTGAACGTTTTATATATATGTATTGCTATGCACTGATAAAAAAAGGTCGATGTGTCCATCATGGACAGAAGAGACCTGCATAGGTTTGTTACTTTCCCCACTGAATGATAGGCTCTAATTCCTCTCGCCTTGGACCTGATGTGATAATGTTTGGGTGACTCAATGTGGAGTTTCAGAGCAAAATCACCCGTCAGAGGAGTCTGGATTTGCCTGAAACGGCCAGGCCCTAGAACCCCCAGCACACTCTGTCACTGGTGGGACACACCCTTGACACACCCTCAGGAGATCCCCTGGAGTAGGAAATGGCAACCTACTCCAGTATTCTTGCGTGGAAAATTTCATGGTCAGAGGAGCCTTGTGGGTACAGCCCATAGGGACACACCCTCGGCTGGGTTGCAGGGGCTCCTTTAGGCACTGCAAGCTGGAGGATGCCATGGGAGCCCCTGCTTCCAGCAGAAGGGCAGATTCTTTCTTGAAGGGAGTTCCAAGTGGCACACCTCCATGGTAGCTACACTGAGGACCTTGGCTGACCTTCTGGCATTTGCAAGGTTAGGACCTAAGAATCCATGTAGCTTCTGCCTGAGACTCTTAGAACAAGGCCTCTCGGAAACCTGCGCTTCCTGGCTACACTGAGACTGCCATATTGTGGGGAAGCCCAAGTTAGCCACGTGCAGAGATACATGGAAGGAAAGAGAGATGAGTAGGCAGCAGCCTCATCTGTTTCTAGTCTTAAACACGTGACATGAAGAAACCATCTCAGGTTTTCTGACCCCAGTAGACACCATATGGAGAAGAAACAAGGAACCAAACTGACAGTCAGATCCAAAGCCCCAGACATGTGGCTCCTGGCAAACCCTCCCAGCCATTTCAGTATTTGAGTCACTTCAGCTAAGACCTCAATTGTTTTGGAATGTGAGTGAGCCGTCCTTACTCTGTCATGACTGTATTCAATCCCTGGGTCGGGAAGATCCCCTGGAGTAGGAAATGACAACCCACTCCAGTATTCTTACGTGGAAAATTCCATTTAGGGAGAAGCTTTGTGGGTACAGCCCATAGGGTCGCAAAGAGTTAGAAATGATTGACTGAGCACACGCACGCGCATAAGCTTGGGGGTAGCGTTTTAAGAACAGCATTGCATCACTGGCACAGATTTTTTTTTTTTTTAAGTGTTTGGAGATCTTGCTAGTCTAAGCCACATGGATATGTCGTTGGAGGAAGGAATCGTCTTCTCCTTAGGTAATGAGAACCTCTAGTGCCTAAGGTTTAAAAAGAATGCCTGTGATTATGAATAATAGTGTAGCACATTCATTGTGCTGTTTACCAGCTAGAGCATGTGGCTTTACTTTTCTGGGCTTCAGTGGGCTCGTTAGTAAAATGGAAAAAATGAATGAGCTTGAAGGAGACAAAGCATCTGAAATACTTAGCATGTCGCCCAGCACAGAGAAAAGGCTCAGCCAACATTCGTTATCATCCGTGCCATCATCATGATGTCAGTCTTCCCATCTGGCAAAAGGAGAAGAATAAAGCTTATTCCATCCACCTGTCTGCATGGAAAGGATCAGATGGAGTCCAGAGCTCACGATAAGCCAGCCACAGAGGCCAAATTCTTTCCATCCACTCCCCTGCCCCAAAGGTAGTGGACTTGATCCTGTCCAAGAAGGGAACTTTGTGCTGAACCCCAGCCTCCCAGACAGCAAAAAGCAAGTTGAGAAAGGTCAGGAATTTGGAGAAGGCTCTTCAGAGCTGGCACAATTTCCAAACTGTGCTAAAAAGTCTGGGCCGGTGGAAACATGCATCCCTGTCTCCCCCCAGCCCGGGCACCATCAGACCCCGTGATCTGCGCATCCCAATGCAGAGCTGGGCTACATGATTCCAAGCTGGAGTGTTGATCAGAACCATACCCCCGTGTGCCAGAGCCACAGAGCCAGGCTGGAAGGCCTCCAGGCACAAGCTTCTCTGGCCAGATCAGCCTTTCTTTAATCCTGAGCTAACCCTCAAATGTGGCTTGTGGTACTTTAAGAAGTTCTGGTCTGGCTTGCTCATTCTTGAGATCTGCGTGGGGGAAGGAGAAAGGAAAAAAAAAAGCTGGCCAAAGAAGTGGTTGCAGACAGTATACTCGTATTTCTGAATCGCTTTCTAATCCTTCTTACCGGTCTCCCCTCTCAGGGGCATCATGAGGTTAAATATTGCACTTGGTTATTATTTATTTTGTCTTGTATCTCTGGTTTTGAGAAGGTGTCTTCGTTTATCTTCCCAACAGGAGGAAATGGGATTTGAAATGGCTTTTTATGGCTCATACATGGATTACGGGGTTGCAATGCATCACTCCCACTCCCTGCTTCTATAATTTGCAGAGGGGGGAAGGGGGGGAAAAAGTTTCTATTGTCATAGTAGGAGAATAAGAATAGTGTTAGTTAAGGAAGCCAGCACTCATGAGGCCAGGTGACACACCTGCTGTCTCCTTTCAGCCCTGTGACCTAGAAAGGTGGGGTTATGAGCCCCATCTTACAGAGGAGAAAGTGGAGGCTCAGAGACGGGAAGTGGCTTGCCCGTGGTCACACAGCAAATATCTCGCAGAGGCTGGATTTGAATCCAGGTCTCAGACTCCCAAGTTTCCAGTTAATGCTCCAAAGACAGCTCTACATTTCTAGCTGTAATTTAGGTCCCAAGGGCTTCCCAGGGGGCACAGTGGTAAAGAATCCACCTGCCAATGCAGGAGACACGGGTTCAATACCTGGGTTGGACTAGTTTGCATTCCCACCAACAGTGTAAGAGGGTTCACTTTTCTCCACACCGTCTCCAGCATTTATTGCTTGTAGACTTTTGGATCGCTGCCATTCTGACTGGTGTGAAATGGTACCTCATTGTGGTTTTGATTTGCATTTCTCTGATAATGAGTGATGCTGAGCATCTTTTCATGTGTTTGTTAGCATCTTTTCATGTGTTTGAAAGCTGTGGTACATACACATATGTCTTCTTTGGAGAAATGTCTGTTTAGTTCTTTGGCCCATTTTTTGATTGGGTCGTTTATTTTTCTGGAATTGAGTTGCATGAGTTGCCTGTATATTTTTGAGATTAGTTGTTTGTCAGTTGCTTCATTTGCTATTATTTTTTCCCATTCCGAAGGCTGTCTTTTCACCTTGCTTATAGTTTCCTTTGTTGTGCAGAAGCTTTTAATTTTAATTAGATCCCATTTATTTTTGCTTTTATTTCCAGTATTCTGGGAGGTGGATCATAGAGGATCCTGCTGTGATTTATGTCGGAGAGTGTTTTGCCTATGTTCTCCTCTAGGAGTTTTATAATTTCTGGTCTTACGTTAGATCTTTAATCCATTCTGAGTTTATTTTTGTGTATGTTGTTAGAAAGTTATCTAGTTTCATTCTTTTACAAGTGAATTGACCAGTTTTCCCAGCACCACTTGTTAAAGAGATTGAATTTAATCCATTATATATTCTTGCCTCCTTTGTCAAAGATAAGNATGGCAACCCACTCCAGTATTCTTACCTGGAAAATTCCATGGACAGAGGAGCCTGGCAGGCTACAGTCCATGAGGTCAAGAAGAGTCAGACATGACTGAGCACACACACGCACACAAAATGAATAAGAACTTTGTTTCACTGCAGAGGACAAAAGACGATGGATAAAGGTGAATGCTAACGGGTCCCTGAAGCCCTTGGGTTCAGCTCTTCCCACTCTATGGTTGGGCTTCCCTGGTGGCTCAGTGATAAAGGATCCACCTGCCAATGCAGGAGGTGTGGGCTCAATCCCTGGGTCAGGGAAAATCCCCTGGAGTAGGAAATTACAGCCCACTCCAGTATTCTTGCCTGGGAAATCCCATAGACAGAGGAGCCTGGTGGGCTACAGTCCACGGGGTTGCACAGAGTCGGACATGACTTAGTGACTTAGCGACTCTATGGTTCCCCAGAAGCAGCCTGCTTTTGCGAGCCTTATTCGGCCATGGGTTGACCTCTTACATCCTTGCATGTTGGGCACAAACAGCCTCAGAAGCTTTCATTTCAAGTCTTTGGACCATGGGGAGGCTAGTCGAGGACTCCTGGAATTTCCAGTTTGGCTCTGTGATGACTGTCTCACCAGCACCCTGGCTTCTGTGGAGATGAGAGCATGTTGGCAGCCACATAGGGAGGTGTTATGGGGACCCTTGATGGCTTGGCAGGACTCGGACAACGAGACACAATGTATCCAGCCTCAGGCAGGGGGAGTCAGAGGGGACCCGAAGTAGTCTAAACATGCGGTTTGTCTTCTCAGCTCAATGACCTCATCACCTCCCTCCCACGGCCCTTGGCACCACCAGCCTGACAGGTTTGGTAGACAAGAAGATGCACCTTCCAGATCCTTCTTCAAGGAAGGACTTGTTGTCCAGCTGTAGGGAATGGGGTCAACAAATGACCCCCAGCAGTCAGTCCCCAGGTCTCTCTCAGCTGCCACCTTGCCCAAGGTCATGCCCTTCTAGGGACAGCTTCCAGTGGCAACTGAGCAGGACGGAAATTTACATAGGCCTGGCCAGTTTGGCCTGATACAGGCCACTCAATGTCTGCTCCCAGAACACCTGCGACACGGATGCTTAAATTCTTCCAATCTCCAATCAATCCTACTTTTCCGTATGCCAGCCCTTGCCAAATGATGTACCAGTATTTCCTTTGACATATTTGACATAGGTATGCATCACCTGGCTGTTTACCCAGGAGCTAATTCATCTTGAATGTATCAGAAAGATTGCCACTGTCACAAGGCAGGCATTAATTTCTTGGGTAGTTTGGGCCAAGAATAGTAAAGCTAGCCGGGTCTTATCTTTTTTATTTTTTTATTTTTTAAGATTTTTTTAAAAGTGTGGACCATTTTTAAAGCATTCATTGAATTTTTTACAATATTGCTTCTATTTTATGTTTTGATTTTTTGGCCACTACACATGTGGGATATTAGCTACCCAATCAGGGATTGAACCTGCATCCCCTGCATTGGAAGGGTGAGTCTTAAACTGAACCACCAGGGAAGTCCCATAGCAAGGCCCTATTAACCCAGACTCTTGCACACCCAATCTCATTTTATCTCCACAGTAGCCTTCTGCAAAATAAGATTATCCCCATTCTACCAAGGAGGAAACCAAGGCTCAGAGAAGTGGAGTAAGTTATCCTCAAGAATTCAAAGGTTAGTTTTCTACTTCCAAACATGGCTGCCCAAGCACATGTCTTCCAGAAGACCTGCAACCAGTATTTCCTTTGACATATTTGACATAGGTATGCATCACCTGGCTGTTTACCCAGGAGCTAATTCATCTTGAATGTGTCAGAAAGATTGCCACTATCACAAGGCAGGCATTAATTTCTTGGGTAGTTTGGGCCAAGAATAGTAAAGCTAGCCGGGTCTTATTATTTATTTTTTTTTTTAAGATTTTTTTTAAAGTGTGGACCATTTTTGAAGCATTCATTGAATTTGTTACAATATTGCTTCTATTTTATGTTTTGATTTTTTGGCCACTAGGCATGTGGGATATTAGCTACCCAATCAGGGATTGAACCTGCATCCCCTGCATTGGAAGGGTGAGTCTTAACCACTGAACCACCAGGGAAGTCCCATAGCAAGGCCCTATTAACCCAGAACCTGGCACACCCAATCTCATTTTATCTCCACAGTAGCCTTCTGCAAAATAAGATTATCCCCATTCTACCAAGGAGGAAACCGAGGCTCAGAGAAGTGGAGTGAGTTATCCTCAAGAATTCAAAGGTTAGTTTTCTACTTCCAAACATGGCTGCCCAAGCACATGTCTTCCAGAAGACCTGCAACCAAGGAGGAAACCGAGGCTCAGAGAAGTGGAGTGAGTTATCCTCAAGAATTCAAAGGTTAGTTTTCTACTTCCAAACATGGCTGCCCAAGCACATGTCTTCCAGAAGACCTGCTCAACAGATATTCCTCGGGGTAGAATCTTGGGAAAGTGAAGTCAGAGAAAGGTAGTGAGGCTTAATGGCTAAGAATTCAGTCATGGTGCTAGACAACCTGAGCTCCAATCTCACGTCAATCACATATCAGCTCTGTGACATTAGCCCTGTGATGTAACCTCTCTGAGCCTCAGTCTATTTATCTGTAAAATGGGAGAATGAGGGCCGTTCCTACCTCCAAGTATAGCTCTAAGGACTGAAATGCTGAAGCAATGCCTGGTACACAAAAAGTCTTCAATAAACACTGGATGAAATTATTAGAGTATAATTGCTGGAGATGAATTACTCCTGTGGGTCTCAGTCAGAAGAAAGTGTTGTGAATCTCAGTTTATGCATCTGTATAGAGGGACTCCTTACAGGATTCTTATAAAGGTTAAGAAAGTAGTATATATAAAGGGTCTTGGACTGATTTGCTGCTCAATAAATGAATACAATAAGTGAGTAAAGTGACTGGAGTGTTTATCCTCTGTAAATCTGCAAATTACAGACCACCACCACCACCCAGACCTGTGTGGTATTTCTTTCATGGAATCATGCCACCAGAATGGTCCTGACATGTTGATTTTGAGTAACTCAAATTATTTATATAGGCAGGGTCCTGCAAAACATATTTACCCAGGACTCCATACACTCTGGGTACAGCCCTACCTGGGGTTAGAATTTTTGATAAAAAATTTTTAATTTTTGGTTTATGTTTTTAATTTATTATTTGTGCCATGGGGCTGGAAGGATCTTAGTTCCCCAACTAGGGACTGAACCAGGCCACAGCAGTGAAACCACCAGGTCCTAACCACTAGGCATCCAGGGAATTCCCTGTGTATTCCTTTATATAAAGATAATTGTCTTTTATAATATTAAATGGGGAAGAGAAATGGGCATTTAAGGGATGGCTTAGGAAATCGTTTCAAAACAAGAACTAAACACATTTAAAGTGAAATAAAGGAAGTGGACTTTGGTAGTGAGAAGTGCAGGATCCTCTGATCTGGTCCAACTCCTTACAGATAGGGAAACTGAGGCCCAGAGGGTGAAGGTGAGTTGCCCAGCAGTATCTGGGCTAGATTCTATGCTGGCAGGATGCTTGGACTTGCTGACAAGCACAGTAATTGATTGATAATAAAACCAGTCACCCATGGCCTAAGACCGCGTTTACAACCCTGATGTTAATGGACCCAAGAGAGGCAAAGGGTGCTGGTAACCACTTTCCCCTCATCTCCCGGGGCTAATAGCTTTATGGAGGTCGTAAACTACTGAGTATTTCAATGATGAGCGTGACCTCCCTTTGGCCAAATGACCCACCCTGCCTTGATTGACAAGCAGGCCTGGCATTCCTTAGAGATGTAAGAACCAGCCTTCCTCTGGGCCTGTGGTCTGAACCTCAAGACCTCAACCCTCTGGGAATTTCCCAGAGGGCTTTGGGAGTTGTCAGCCCTTGCTTGCCTGTCCTGACTCAAGACAAAAATAGTTCAGACCAGCAGCTTCCGCAGCAACTACAGAGCTCAGTTCAAACTGGGTTCTTTGATAATTATCCCTTCGTGAACATAGAACAGTCTGGAAACCAAAGGAAAGGCCATTAGTCTCTTCTAATCCAAGGCAATAATTCATTTTCTTAATCATGTTTTCAGCTTATTTTAATAAACATGATAAGCACCCAAGACAGTCCCCAATGAGCCTTGCTGCCTGAAATGAATGCCCTTCTGTAGGACCCTCCCCCATGAAATAGAGCTGATCTTAGTAGCCAGTAAAATGCAGGCAGATCTTGTTTTCTTATACTTTGCAGATATTTCATTTTTTACAGATTGAAGGCCTGTGGCAACCCCAAGTCCAGCAAGTCTATCGGTGCCATTTTTTTCTAACAGCGTCGTTTCCTGTCTCTGAGTCACAGTTTGGTAATTCTTGCACTGTTTTAAATGCTTTCATCATTCACATATTTATTATAGTTATCTGTGATCACTGATCTTTGATGTTACTACTAAGACTCACTGAAGGTTCAGATGATAATAAGCAATTTTTAGTAATGGAGTACTTCTTTCTTTTTATAAAAAATATTTGACCTTGCCACACGACATGAGGGATCTTAGTTCCCTGACCAGGGGTTGAGCCTGTGCCCCCTGCATTGGAAGCATGGAGTCTTAACCACTGGACTGCCAGGGAAATTCCTAGAGTCCTTTTTAATTAAGGTGTGTGCTTTTTTTTTTTAGATTGCATGCTATTGCATACTTAATAGACTTCAATATCATGTAAATATAACTTTTACATGTACTGGGAAACAAACAAAATTCATGTGACCTGTTTATCATGGTGATCAGGAACCTAACCCACAATATCTCTGAGGTCTGTCTGTATTGCTGAATTAAGAACAGAAATAAAATTTGCTGAGAAATAAAAATGTGTGACTTCTCAGGGGAGGTCATAGAAGATACTACAACTTTCACCTTCCATACACTCTGGGTACAGCCCTACCTGGGGTTAGAATTTTTGATAAAAAATTTTTAATTTTTGGTTTATGTTTTTAATTTATTATTTGTGCCATGGGGCTGGAAGGATCTTAGTTCCCCAACTAGGGACTGAACCAGGCCACAGCAGTGAAACCACCAGGTCCTAACCACTAGGCATCCAGGGAATTCCCTGTGTATTCCTTTATATAAAGATAATTGTCTTTTATAATATTAAATGGGGAAGAGAAATGGGCATTTAAGGGATGGCTTAGGAAATCGTTTCAAAACAAGAACTAAACACATTTAAAGTGAAATAAAGGAAGTGGACTTTGGTAGTGAGAAGTGCAGGATCCTCTGATCTGGTCCAACTCCTTACAGATAGGGAAACTGAGGCCCAGAGGGTGAAGGTGAGTTGCCCAGCAGTATCTGGGCTAGATTCTATGCTGGCAGGATGCTTGGACTTGCTGACAAGCACAGTAATTGATTGATAATAAAACCAGTCACCCATGGCCTAAGACCGCGTTTACAACCCTGATGTTAATGGACCCAAGAGAGGCAAAGGGTGCTGGTAACCACTTTCCCCTCATCTCCCGGGGCTAATAGCTTTATGGAGGTCGTAAACTACTGAGTATTTCAATGATGAGCGTGACCTCCCTTTGGCCAAATGATCCACCCTGCCTTGATTGACAAGCAGGCCTGGCATTCCTTAGAGATGTAAGAACCAGCCTTCCTCTGGGCCTGTGGTCTGAACCTCAAGACCTCAACCCTCTGGGAATTTCCCAGAGGGCTTTGGGAGTTGTCAGCCCTTGCTTGCCTGTCCTGACTCAAGACAAAAATAGTTCAGACCAGCAGCTTCTGCAGCAACTACAGAGCTCAGTTCAAACTGGGTTCTTTGATAATTATCCCTTCGTGAACATAGAACAGTCTGGAAACCAAAGGAAAGGCCATTAGTCTCTTCTAATCCAAGGCAATAATTCATTTTCTTAATCATGTTTTCAGCTTATTTTAATAAACATGATAAGCACCCAAGACAGTTCCCAATGAGCCTTGCTGCCTGAAATGAATGCCCTTCTGTAGGACCCTCCCCCATGAAATAGAGCTGATCTTAGTAGCCAGTAAAATGCAGGCAGATCTTGTTTTCTTATACTTTGCAGATATTTCATTTTTTACAGATTGAAGGCCTGTGGCAACCCCAAGTCCAGCAAGTCTATCGGTGCCATTTTTTTCTAACAGCGTCGTTTCCTGTCTCTGAGTCACAGTTTGGTAATTCTTGCACTGTTTTAAATGCTTTCATCATTCACATATTTATTATAGTTATCTGTGATCACTGATCTTTGATGTTACTACTAAGACTCACTGAAGGTTCAGATGATAATAAGCAATTTTTAGTAATGGAGTACTTCTTTCTTTTTATAAAAAATATTTGACCTTGCCACACGACATGAGGGATCTTAGTTCCCTGACCAGGGGTTGAGCCTGTGCCCCCTGCATTGGAAGCATGGAGTCTTAACCACTGGACTGCCAGGGAAATTCCTAGAGTCCTTTTTAATTAAGGTGTGTGCTTTTTTTTTTTAGATTGCATGCTATTGCATACTTAATAGACTTCAATATCATGTAAATATAACTTTAACATGTACTGGGAAACAAACAAAATTCATGTGACCTGTTTATCATGGTGATCAGGAACCTAACCCACAATATCTCTGAGGTCTGTCTGTATTGCTGAATTAAGAACAGAAATAAAATTTGCTGAGAAATAAAAATGTGTGACTTCTCAGGGGAGGTCATAGAAGATACTACAACTTTCACCTCGCCCCCTCTTTTCAATCGATTCTCTGGGGGAAGCCAGCCACCATGTTGTGAGGATGCTTAAGCAGTCACCTGGAAAATCCACATGGCAAGGAACTGAGGCCTCCTGCTGAGAGCAAGCACACCTTGGCAGCCGTATGAATGAAATGCCCTGGAACTGGATCCTCCAGCTCCAGGCAAGTCTTCAGATGAGTCCACAGTCCCAAGGGACACCCTGACCCTGAGCCAGACCCCTCTGGCTAAGCACCTCCCAGATTTCTGACTCAATAGAGGCTGTGTGAGATAATAAATGTTTATTGCTTTAAAGTGCTAAATTGGGGGGTAATTTGTTGCATAGCAATTGATAACTAATACAATAAATATCCATTATGTGCCAGGCCCCTGAAATAGATACTAGCTTGCAAAAATGAACAAAAGAAATATAGCCTCGACCCTCCCAGGACTTAGAGTTCAGAAGCAAATCTTATGAAGAAGGTGGAGTTAGTCTGGTGGGATCAAGATTGAATAGAAATTTGGATCTGATATCAGTTCAGTAAAAATATGATCTTTTCTAGGAAGGAAAATTGAACAAGTAACTTTCAGTTTACATTTTTGTATTTTTTAAACAAGTATATATTGCTTTAAACCCTGGAGAAAGAAATGGCAACCCACTTCAGTATTTTTGCCTGGAGAATCCCACGGGCCGAGGAGCGTGGCAGGTTACAGTCAGTGGGGTCGCAAAGAGTCGGACACAACTGAGTGACTTTCACTTCACTTCACGTTGCTTTTAAAGTTATTTCTATCAAGGCATTTTCTCATATATACTTCTCATGAGAATTTAATTGATATACTTTTTTTAAGAAAGGCCTCCTGGCAGCATATATCAAAAAATAATTTAAAATGTGCATATCCTTGATGCAGGAATTCCCATTAAATTCATTTGTTGCAAAGAAATATGCAGAAATGTATGAAAAGAAGGATATGAAAGGATGCTTGCTGCAGTGTTATTCAAGGTGCAAAAAATTACAAATAGCTTGAATGTCAACAATAGCAATTTGGTTAAACTACTACTTCATCACAGGCCATCCATATGTTAAAATCTTACATAACAATCAAAATCAATGAGGTAGCTCTCCATTTATTTTCAAGGAAATATATCCTGACTTAATGCTGAGTAAGAGAGACCGATTACACAACAGTATATATTGGATAAGTCCATTTTAATAAAAAGCATATACACTTATGAGTGAAATTATTGGAAAGCTAAACCACAACTCATTAATGATGTTATGTCTAGGTAGAGGGATTATCCACACATATATTTTTTTGTTTCTTTTGGCTTGTCTGTGCCCTTTTATTTTCATTGTAAAAACACAGATTACTTCAGGAATATATAGGGTTCCAAATATACTTTCATTAAGGCCCTGTGAATTCTCATTAATGCTGCTCACCTTTACTTCTTAGGCTGTTGGTCTTGTTCTAACTCTCTATGACAGACCAGCCCCCAGGTTCTGATCAGCTTCTCCTCTTTGCCTTGACCAAGTTCCGGGGATGGGAGAGAGTCCTACATCCTTAAACCAAATAGAGAACACAGATTTCCCTCAGGGTGCCCTAAGCCACCCTGACCATTTCCCGCAGAGAAGAGCCATCTCCCCAGAGCACCCCTGACTCTGGCGAGTAGCTCGCATCTCTGGCTCCAAGGGCAGAGGGAGCCCAGGAGAATGGTTGCTGCCCACACAGGAAGCAGGCCAATTTCGTTCCCCATTCGGGATGACCCTTGAAGGATTTGTGGCTCCAGCCGAGAAGCTATTCAAAGACCATAAACCGAGTTAAGCGATCAGGAATTTTATCCAGTTGAAACAAAAGCCGGAGGGAACAACCCTTTACCTTCAAACTTGCCCCAGTTCTGCCTTGCTGTATGTTGGCATCCTCTGGTACCTCGTGGACCATTTCCATCTCTCAAGTTCACAATCTAGCTCAGGGGGTCTTTTCCCCATTCCTGCGACTGGTATGGCCCCAACCAACATCTCAGAGGTTTTTCCCACCCTTCCATCTCACGTTCCTTTAAATGATTCCATTCATCCATTTGCCAACAAGATGTCTGCAGTAACACCCTGCATCATTCTGAAGACAAGCAGGTGTTCATCTGTTCTTTCCAGAATATTGGGTGCTTTGTACAGGATGAGGGTGGGGTTGACCCTGCACCAAGCACTGGATATGGAACCATGAATAAGCCCACCTGGTTCTACAGTTGTGAGGTTCACCTTCCAGGCAGGGCAGAGATGCTTAACAAGTGAATAAATAAGGAAGACAATTTATCTTTTTTTAAAAAAATCTTTTGGCCACATTGCACAACATGTGGGATCTTAGTTCCCCAACTAGGGATTGAACCTATGACCTCTGCATTGTCAGTGTGGAGTCTTAACCACTGGAACACCAAGCAAGTCCCAGAAAGACAAATTCTGATGGGAGAAAATAGAATAAGTGAGAAGAAATAGACTCACCAGTTGGAGAATAACTGAGACTTCGATCCAAGTCAGGGAAGTCTTTTCTGAGGAGTAATATTTGAGTCAAGATCTAAATAAAACTAGAAACTCAGGGACCAGGAGAATCTTTCATAACTACCAGAGTTCAGTGGCCAACTTGGGGTGGTCTCAGTCAGCCCCACTCAGGAACAGCCTGTGGGGGCTTTCTGGTCCTCTTGATGACCACCCATCTCAATGACATTTAGAGCTCCACCCTCCACCTCCATTACCCTCCACTGCCTAGGATAATGGAGGGAGAGGTTGTTCAGAGGAGAAGGTCATTCTGTGACCCAGCAAATCTCAGGGCCCCATGGACAGATGCTCAACACAAGGTATGCTGGCTGTCGTTGAGAGGAGGGCCGAGCCAGACTTCTCCAGGAAGAATAGCCCATGTGGTCCTTAGCACTCACTGAAGTAGAGATGGACAGTTCCATGCTGCTCAGATCCTACTTGGCCTATAGATGCAACTTCAGGAGGAGATTAATCCAGCCC
Organism: Cephalophus harveyi; assembly: GCA_006410635.1. NCBI lineage: Eukaryota > Metazoa > Chordata > Mammalia > Artiodactyla > Bovidae > Cephalophus > Cephalophus harveyi. The sequence goes on from SJYT01067703.1 coordinate 208,341, forward strand.
CTTGTATCTGTTCAACTTCTTCATCCTGTGAACTCCCTTTAGCCCGCTTCTCTCTTTCTCTTTTCAAATCTTCTCCATCTTTCCCCTGCCTCCCAGCCTGGTCATCCTTTTTCTAACTCAGGAGGATGAAAGCATACTATTATTCACAACAAATACCAAATATACAATCCATGACCTGAGTAACAGGATGTCGGATTATGAATTTCAAAAACCAAGATGAGGCTCAGTTTTGTTTTAGTTTCTGTCTCACCTTTTCCCCGAGACAATGGGCATCCAGAACCATGCTCAAATTGGGGGTAAGGAGTGACCAAAAGGGGGAGCAGGCACAATCTGAAACATGAAAGTAGCAAAATACCAAAAAAATATTCCACTTCATGGTTTTTTAAAGAACAACAACAACAACAAAAAAAAGTGGGCCATTTATAAAGTATTTATTGAACTTTTTACAATGTTTCCATTTTATGTTTTGGTTTTGGGGGGCTGAGAGGTATATGGAATCTCAGCTCCCTGACCAGGGATCAAACCTGCACCCTCTGCATTGGAAGGCCAAGTCTTGGCCACTGGACCACCAGGGAGGTTCCTCACTTTGCTTTTGTTTTAAAAATATTACCCTACCACAAGTAGAGAGCATCTTACAAGGCACAGAGCTCCAGACTAGAAACCCCACAGTTACAAGAACCAGGCTCTGCCCTTTCATGAGTCCAGGGGAAAAGGACTAAGAAGGAAGCAGATCAAAGAAGCTGTCTGGGGTAGGATGGGAGGTGGGGTAGAAGAGGGTTCCAATAGTGACTCGAATTTGACAGTCCTGGTCAGCAGAGGAGGGTGCTCCAGAGCAGAGACAGCTGGACAAAAATGGCCAGGCCTCAGGGCATCTGTCACAGGCATCTGCTGGGGCTGCAGAGGTGGCCTCAGCTGAGAGCCATGGCGGACCCTGAAGGTGCTGCAGTTGGAGGCTCTGGGCTACCAAGCTCTGTGCCTCGGAACAGGGAGCTCTCTGGAAAAGGAAATCTGAACCCAGCACCCTGTGACTCCCACACCCTAATGAGGGCAATTAAGTGGTACTAAAGAGATCTAATAAAGCAGAAATAGATGTTTTTCTGGTTTATTGACTATGCCAAAGCCTTTGACTGTGTGGATCACAATAAACTGGAAAATTCTGAAAGAGATGGGAATTCCAAACCACCTGACCGCCTCTTGAGAAACCTATATGCAGGTCAGGAAGCAACAGTTAGAACTGGACATGGAACAACAGACTGGTTCCAAATAGGAAAAGTAGTGCGTCAAGGCTGTATATTGTCACCCTACTTATTTAACTTATATGCAGAGTACATCATGAGAAACGCTGGGCTGGAAGAAGCACAAGCTGGAATCAAGATTGCTGGGAGAAATATCAATAACCTCAGATATGCAGATGACACCACCTTTTTGGCAGAAAGTGAAGAGGAACTAAAACGCCTCTTGATGAAAGTGAAAGAGGAAAGTGAAAAAGCTGGCTTAAAGCTCAACATTCAGGAAACGAAGATCATGGCATCCGGTCCCATCACTTCATGGGAAATAGATGGGGAAACAGTGTCAGACTTTATTTTTGGGGCTCCAAAATCACTGCAGATGGTGATTGCAGCCATGAAATTAAAAGACGCTTCCTCCTTGGAAGGAAAGTTATGACCAACCTAGACAGCATATTCAAAAGCAGAGACATTACTTTGCCAACTAAGATCCGTCTAGTCAAGGCTATGGTTTTTCCAGTGGTCGTGTATGGATGTGAGAGTTGGACTGTGAAGAAAGCTGAGCACTGAAGAATTGATGCTTTTGAACTGTGGTGTTGGAGAAGACTCTTGAGAGTCCCTTGGACTGCAAGGAGATCCAACCAGTCCATCCTAAAGGAGATCTGTCCTGGGTGTTCATTGGAAGGACTGATGCTAAAACTGAAACTCCAATACTTTGGCCACCTCATGCGAAGAGTTGACTCATTGGAAAAGACTCTGATGCTGGGAGGGATTGGGGGCAGGAGGAGAAGAGGATGACAGAGGGTGAGATGGCTGGATGGCATCACCGGCTCGATGGACGTGAGTCTGAGTGAACTCCGGGAGTTGGTGATGGACAGGGAGGCCTGGCACGCTGCGATTCATGAGGTCCCAAAGAGTCGGACATGACTGAGCGACTGAACTGAACTGAAAGAGATCCAAAGAGAATCAAATCATCTGACGTTTGAGGCTGATAGCATCTCTGGCCAGGAAAATCTAAGCAGAGACCTGAAGGTACAACAAAAGTATAAGAATTATGTAGCTCAGCAGTTAAGAGCATAGCATTTGGCACTCCACTGGCCTAGCTCAAATCCTGGATCTGCCACCTATGATCTGAGTGGGGTGGGTTGGTTATTTCAGCTTTCTCTTTAGCGTAACTAGAATAATCATAGTACCAACCGCATAGCTCTACTGCAAGGATTTTAAAAGTTGATGTTAGAGGGATATTACTATTTCAGAAAGCACTTAGAAAATGCCTGGCCAGAAAACAGTATTAAGTAAGTGTTAGTAAATTTCCAGGTTGGGGAAAAAAAAAAATGAGGAGAAACAGCACCTCAGGCAAAGGACACAGCTTGAATGATTATCCGAAAGACAAAACAGAACAGCACAGACTGTAACCCACATCCACGAGCTGTATTCAGCCAAGCATCCCGTTAACCAAAACTCAGTCCACGCAGTATTTATTTTTCAGGCATCCATTGAGATTCTTTGGTCTTGCCAAACAGCCCACCAGAACATCCTGGGTGCTGTGCTGGGCTTTGCTGCTCAGTTGTATCTGAATCTTTGCGGCCTCATGAACTGTAGCCCGCCAGGCAGCTCTGTCCATGGGGATTCTCCAGGCAAGAATACTGGAGTGAGTTGCCATGCTCTCCTCCAGGGGATGCTCCCAACCCAGGGATTGAACCCAGGTCTCCCGCACTGCAGGCAGGCTCTTTACCAACTGAGCCACCTATTCCTTCTCCAGGGGATCTTCCCGACCCAGGAATCAAACCGGGGTCTCCTGCCTACCAGGTGATTTTTCCCTAAAATTCATCCAGATATTAACTGAGATGGACTCAAAGCTGAATCACAACGAATGCTCCTCTCACCACATCCTTCTCTAGTTAAAGCTGCCATTTCTTTCCAAACAACAGACAGTGACACACATTCTTGCTGCCACCCACAAGAAAAGTGGGGATGGCTCCTGCAACGCCCACCCCTGCCTTGTGCAGGACCCAGATTCTCTTCTTCTGTCCCTGTTCTTTTCTGATCCCTACGAAGTGGAGGCTGGTCTGCCTGTCCCAGCTGGTGGCTCGTTGATCAGCCCCATTCAGCCCTGCACTCTGCAGACCCTGCCCGCTCCTGCCTGCCTCTCTTGACAGCCCATATGGAATGAGTTGCTCCATTTTTACCCCTTATCAGAGATGGAAATACTTCCCTCCCATGTCTTGGTGGAGTTTTTCTGTTTGGGAGCTGGACAGATGCTTAACTCTTATAATTCCAAAGTGCTGCTGGGTGCTGGTTCCCAGGCCAAAATCCTTGGGTTCACAATCTCTCAGATCCCAAGAGGGGAAGTGAGGGGAGCCCTGGAAGAGAGGGGCAGGTCAGAAGGACACTGGACTTGCAAATAACTCATGCTTTGAGGAATTCAGTTACCTCCTTCTGTAACTTTATTATTATTATTTTTTACTTTAGAGGGCCACCGTATACCCAGATTGAACCCTGGGCCCAGCAATAAGAGGACAGAGTCCTACCCACTGGACCACCACGCAGTTCCCTCCTTCTGTAACTTTAGAAAGAGGTCCCTGAAGTGACTTCTCCTTCGCCCCATTAATCTCGAACCTGCCACCTCTAGGATGGCAATGACAACAGCCAGCATGCTTTGGGTGCTTGCTATGGGCATGTTGAATCTTTCTAGAAACTCCTGAAATAGATCTGTCACTATTGTCCCTATTTTGCAGGTGAAGCTCAGAGAGGTAAAATAACTTGCCCAGGGCCACACAGCCAGTAAGTGGCAAAGCCGATCCATCTGACCACAGGTAGAGTCTCCATCCATCATACTCCAGGCCTACAGAGGAACATAAATGATCAGGCCCTCGGCAATCTGGGACCATCTCTTCACTCTAACCCACCATATTTTACAGATTCTCTAACTTAGGTGGGAATATGTGAGAGACCTCATGGAGAAATAGGCTAGGGGTTCTGTGGCATACCCATCGACTCCTGCGAAAGGTGGATTTGAGGCTCAATTATCCATAAAGGAAGAGCAAATACAGTTTTGCAGCTAAGACCCTGGGGAGTCACGCGGAGCTGAGTTTAAATCCTGATGCCGCCCTTTACCTACAAGCTGTGTGATCAGGAAGACATTCCCTCCCCTCTCTGAGCCTCAGTTGTCTCTGCTGCACAATGGAGTAACAATAAAATCTACCCTAAAGGGCCACTGTAGAGATGATTTGAGATAACAAAGATGAAGCACAAAGCCTGGTCCATGATCTAAGTCCTTAGGACAGCAAGGAGATCAAACCAGTCAATCCTACAGGAAATCAACCCTGAATATTCATTAGAAGGACTGGTGCTGAAGCTGAAGCTCCAAAACTTTGGCCACCAGATGTGAAGAGCTGACTCATTGGAAAAGACCCTGATGCTGGGAAAGACTGAAGGTCGAAGAGAAGGGGACGACAGAGGATGAGATGGTTGGATGGCATCACCAACTCAATGGACATGAGTTTAAGCAGATTCAAGGAGATAGCAAAGGACAGGGAAACCTGGCGTGCTGTAGTCCATGGGGTCACAAAGAGTCGGACACAACTTATCAACTGAACAACAACAAAACAGTAACTATCATCGTATTGATAGAAATAATAAATGTTGTAGGTTGATTTAACCCTCAAGACATCCAACAAGTATTTGTGGTACAGTCCCCACATGCAGTGCAGGGGACTGTCAGTGATGCCGAGGAGAATCAGCTCTCAAAGGAACTTGATACGGGAAACAAAAGCTTGGTTTGTGACAAGGTCAAGGGCAATTCCAGTTATGAAATAGTTCTGAAAGTGAAGTTTTGTCACAGGTAGCCTACTGTATTCTACTTACGTGTTCAGGGATCTGTCTCCTATACAGCTTTATGAGCTGCCTGAGGACGGCTTTTGAGCCCACCATAGCTCGGCAATGGCTGTCAGTTCTCTCTCTGTAATATACCCCTTATCCATCTATTTCTCTGCTTTTCTATGACCTGAGCCACTCTCTCCTCTCTTGCCTGGATGACTACGATAGGCTCCTAAGTGGTCTCCCAGACACTCCCCTGTTCCCTCCTGTGACCCAGTGCGTTAGTCACTCAATCATTCCGACTCTTTGAGACCCCATGGACTGTAGCCCTCCCAGGCTCCTCTGTCCATGGAATTCTCCAGGCAAGAATACTTGAGTAGGTTGCCATGCCCTTCTCCAGGGCATCTTCCTAACCCAGGGATTGAACCCAGCTCTCCTGCATTGCAGGCAGATGCTTTACCGTCTGAGCCATCAGGGAAGCCCAGAATCATGTTAAATGTACAAATCTGATTCTTTCACTCCTCTATTTCAGTCCCAGTGGCTTCCCTTTGCATTTAGAAGATAATCTAACCTCCTTACTCTGGCCATAGGACCACCACATAGTCAGGTCTCTGCCCACCTCTCCAACATCATCTCCTGACCTCTCAGCCCTGTTCCAACCTGCTGCTATATTTTTGTTAAAGAGCCTCTTTATTTTTGGTTGCACTGGGTCCCTGTTGTTGTGAGCAGGCCTTCTCTAGTTGCGGTGAGCAGGGGCTGCTCTCTGTTGCAGTACACCAGTTTCTCACTGCACTGGTGCCTCTTACGGCAGAGCATGGGCAGGCACGCAGGTTTCAGCAGCTGTGGCACATGGGCTTAGTTGTTCCACGGCCTGGGAGATCTTTCCAGACCAGGGATCAGACCCGTGTCTCCTGCATCGGCAGGTGGGCTCCAATCACTGGGCCACCAGCAAGTCCAACCTCCTGCCTTTCATGCCATGACTCACAGCTTAACAAGTTCATTGCTGCCTCAGGGCCTTTGCACTTGCTGCTCCTCTGCCTGGGACATGCATCTCCCCAGACTTTCTTGTCTTTATGTCTTAGCTCAAGGGTCAGCTCCTCAGAGAGACCTTGTCTGATGATCATTTCCAGCCTGGCATCCCCATCTTCACTTTGTATCATATTACTCTATTGTGTCTTCACCTTGCCCTTTTATCGATGTGGTTGTTCTCTGCCCTGCCCCTCAACCCAAACATAAGTGAATGTTTTGGAACCTAAGTTCCATGAGGGCAGGGGCCTTTCTGTTCTGTTCACCACTGAATCCCCAGAGCCTAGTCCTGTCCCTGGCCCACAGTAAGACCGTAAAGTATTTGTTGAATGAAATAATGGATGGAGGATTGGGAGCTCCTTGAAAACAGAAACCATCTACTCATCTCCTTCAGATCCAAAAAGCCCAAAACAGAGCCTAGAGTCCAGTAGGAGCCAACTTAGGGTACATCCCTCCCTTTAAGAACACAGAGTAAAGTTACACAGATCACTTCTGCTCATACCCTATAAGCCAGGGCTTAAGTCACATACCCACAAGGAACTGCAAAGGAATCTGGGAAATGTAGTTTTATGCTGAGAAGCTGTGTGTCCAGCTAAAGATTCTACTACCATCACAAAATGTGTGCATGCTCAGTCACTCAGTCGTTTCTGACTCCATGCAACCCTTTAGACTGTAGCCAGCCCGGCTCCTCTGCCCATGGGATTTTCCAGGTAAGAATACTGGAGTGGGTTGCCGCTGCCTCCTCCAGGGGATCTTCCCGACTCAGGGATTGAAACTGTGTCTCCTTCATTGATGGGGGAGTCTTTACCGCTGAGCCATAGGGGAAGCCCCATCGTGAAGTGGAGAAATCAAATAATCAAGACTCTCTGCCAGAAGTAGCAATCATTTTAAAAACAGCAATTTTAATAATAATAACTTATATTCACTGAGTGTTCACTCTGGTCTTTGAATCTTTACAACCACCTTTTGAGATAGATTCCAGTATCCCCATTCTACAGAAGAGAAAACTGAGGCTCAGAGAAGTATATGTGACTTCCACACAGCTGCTAAGTGGTGAAACCAGGACTGGACCGATTTGGTAAAAAAGAAGAGCCCGGCTGTTTGTGACCAAAAGAGATGGAACATTATTACCCTCTAAGCCTTGGGGAACCAGTGAAGACTTAAAACCAGGTAGGTAAACTCATAATAACAGTGCCTGATCTCATTTAAACTTCAGTACTATTTATATCCACATTTTGGCTACGTCTGTTTTGTTCACTACTGAATCTCCAGTGCCAAATGACATCTGGCATGAAGAGATGCTCTATAGACATTTGTTGATGATGGTTGAAAAATTGCATTTGCAATTAAATTACTTTACGAGTCATTATAGTTTAACTCTGTCTCTCTCAGAGAGAGAGTCATTATAGTTTAGTCTGTCTCTCTCACTTGACTGCAAACTCCGTTTTAGAATTCCATTTAGTGCAGGGCATGAGTCATCGTCAAGCTGTATATTGTTTCTCCAGTTCTAGCTCAGATTCTGGAACATAGTAAGCACTGGCTAAACGCTTGTTGAATGAATGAGAGATCATTCTTGTCACAGAGAATGGAGAGGTTTGGAAGAACCTCTTTAAAATACTGTCCCGGGACCCATCCTTTTCTCAAATTGGAAACAAAATGAAAAACAAAGAAGACAGCTGCCAACAATTGATGAGGCTCCTGTCTTCCAGGCTCCAGCTTCATTCTGGAGAGAACGGTCTGGTGAGGCTACAAAGATGGTGAGGTCTCCTGGGTATCAAAGGATGCTGTGTGGCTTTTGAAACCAAACAAATCTGTTTTGATGAGTTGGGTGCAAATGAATCGAAATCACGGGAACTAAAATCCCTTGGAACACAAAATGGCTTTGGAATGAGAAAGGACTGCAATGTCTGGGTCCTGGAAACAAATGGATTTTAAAACTTTAAGGTTCCTTCCAGAACTGACCGCAGGCACTTTCTGGTAAGTAGTAGGGATTGGTTTTGTTTGTTTTTGTTTTTTGCAACATGGAGTAAGCCACAAGGTAGTCCTTTTGCATCTGAAAAAGACTCCTCCTTAGCTATCTTTCAGTAGCAATTAGATCACCATCGAAGCATTGGGGATAAAACACCCTTTGAAGGAGCAAGTCAAACCAGGAAGCCAGGAAGACAAAAACCCTGTGCTTGGCCAAATAAAGCTTTGAACGGGTTTTTATGACTTTCTCAGTCTGAGAAGTGCTTACTTCTTAATGCTGTGCTGTGGTCAGTTGCTCAGCTGTGTCTGACTCTTTGCGACGCCGTGGACTGAAGCCTTCCAGGCCTCTCAGTCCGTGGGTTTTCCCAGCAAGAGTACTGGAGTAGGGCGCCATGAGAGTACTGAAACTCAGTACAGTGACCATCGTCATCAATGGGCAACCACTCACACCCTCATTCTGCATTATTCCAGCTATAAGGAATAATTCTTTTTTGCTTATAAGAAATTACAATCATTCTTTCGTGTAATAAAATATCCCCAGGAACCCCATGCTCTTACCTGTGCATCTGTTTCTGCCTTTCCTCCAAATAAATAGAAAAAGAATAGCTGTAGAATTTTCATCCTCTGCAACTCCCCTAATATACTCTCTTCCCACCATGCTTGCTTTCTTCCATTTCCTTGAATCCAGGAAGCTTGCTCTTGCCCTGAACTCTCAGCACCCACTGTTCTCTCTGCCGCCAGTGCTCTTCCTTCCAGTTTTGCACAAAGGCTGAGACTTCTTCAGATTCAACCCACAGTCCCTTTTCCACTCTGACATATTCCCTCATCACATTCACCAGTGTTTGTAATGAAATAGTTCTCCTTTTGGACTTGTGGACACAGCAGAGGAAGGAGAGGGTGGGACAAGTTGAGAGAGTGGCATTGACATGTATACACTACCACGTGTAAAACAGACAGCTAGTGGGAAGCTGTTGTGCAGCACAGAAAGCTCAGCTCAGTGCTCAGTGATGACCTAGTGGGGTGGGATGGGGGTGGGAGGGAGGCTCAAGAGGAAGGAGATACATGTATGTTTATAGCTAATTTATGTTGTTGTACAGCAGAAACTAACACTACATTGTAAAGCAATTATATTCCAATAAAAAAAGAAATAGTTGCCCTGTTTTGCTTATTTAACATTGCACTTCTCTGTGTATAAGCTCCTTGCGGAAGGGGCTTGTATGTGTTATTCATCCTTGTAGACCCCCCTCTACTCACCCACTCATCTTCCATTTACAAGCCCAGACTCTGCCAGCCAGTGAGGCTGGAATCCCAAGCCTCTGAAGAGGAAGAGACCGAGACCCAGGCAGTGCTAATAGAGTTAAGAGCCATCCATCACTCTCCCACCTGTGACAACTGGATGGATTAATAATCCTGGTTGGCCAGAAAACAACTGGTAGACCCATCTGGCCCCAAGCTTTTCCCCTGCTTATGGATTCCTGCGGTGGCACGGATTGGGGTTTGTCCACCTCATCCTTCAAGCCTCGCTCAAACCCCACCTCCTTTATAACGCCTTTCCTTCTCTCCCCAGGATGAAGTGTTTGCTCCCACCTCAGATTTCCCAGAGTAAATCCTGTCTACTCCCAGCATTTGGCAATGACTCCTGTACAGGCCTGGAATGACCCTTCCAATCTTGTCTGGAACTCTTACTTAAATGTCTTTCTGTTTAACTTTTCAATATCCTTGCTTTCTTTTACCTTCTCACATTCTCTCATCCTCTGCCTGAGAGGTGGATGATAAACTGTACAGAATAATGTTTTTGTCTCGCTCCCTGCCACAGTCTGTTCTCCATATAGTGGTCAGCAACCTGATCTACAACATATCCCATCCCACCTCTCTTCTACGAAAAACCTTCACTGGCTGTCCTCTCACTCAGAGTAAAATCCAGAGTATTCTCGGAGAAGGCAATGGCACCCCACTCCAGTACTCTTGCCTGGAAAATCCCATGGACAGAGAAGCCTGGAAGGCTGCAGTCCATGGGGTCGCTGAGGGTCGGGCACGACTGAGCGACTTCACTTTGACTTTTCACTTTCATGCATTGGAGAAGGAAATGGCAACCCACTCCAGTGTTCTTGCCTGGAGAATCCCAGGGACGGGGGAGCCTGGTGGGCTGCTGTCTATGGGGTCGCATAGAGTTGGACACGACTGAAGTGACTTAGCAGTAGCAGCAGTAACAGGGATTCTCAGCCTCTATAGCACTTACTAAGACCTGCTACAGCTGATCTTTCTACCGTGGCTCCCGCCATTCACTCCACTCACTCTAAGACCACTGACCTCTGCCCTTCATCCAGCACGAAAATCATGCTCCTACCCTAAGGCCTTTGCACTTGCTGTATGCTGGCCTCGAATGCTCTGCCTGGGATATGTGCATGGCTCATCCACTTAAATCATTCAGGTCTTTGCTGAATCTACCTTCCCAGACAAACTGACCTGGACTGCACGCTTCACTCTGTTTCCTTACTCTGCTCTACTCTCTGTTCCCGATAACTACAGAGTTGTTATGGAAGTATTTGTTTCCTTGCTGTGGAAGAGAAAGAGAACAAACACTGGGAAAAAATTAGTAGTTTAACCACAGATATTATTCAAAGAAAACTGAGGTGCTGCTATCTAAAGGAGATGGTGGGCATCCAGATCAACACAGTTCACTAAAAACACCTACTATTTTCAAGGTGGGCTTCCCTCATAGCTCAGTTGGTGAAGAATGCCTACAATGCAGGAGACCAGGTTCAATCCCTGGGTTGGGAAGATCCCCCTGGAGGAGGAAATGGCAACCCACTCCAGTATTCTTGCCTGGAGAATCCCATGGAAAGAGTACACGTTCAAGGTACACTGAGCTTGTAGTTTCACATGAGTCACCTTTGGTATTAAGGAAGGAAGGAAACTGCCACAGACAGAAGGTTTGTGTCCCCTATAAGATCATAGGGCTCCCCAATGAATACAAATTCCTCTCCCACTTGTTCAGGTTTTGGCGGGACTGTCAGTTGAGGTGCCCTGGGCTTTCTGGCCAACCAGTGGCCAGGTGACCCAAGCTAAGGCCATGAGAACCTCTCTCTTCATGAGGGCCAGGAAAGCATTTAGAGCTAATTTATCTCAAAGGTTGTATCCTAAGGAGACTCTCCTAGTAGTTTCTGCTCCCTAGAGAGCAGAAACCTTGTGCTTTCTATTTGTGTGGGTCCTGGTGGCTCAGATGGTAAGGAATCTGCCTGCAATGCAAGAGACCTAGGTTCAATCCCTGGGTTGGAAAGATCCTCTGGTGAAGGGAATGGTTACACACTCCAGTACTCTTGGCTGGAGAATTCCATGGACAAAAGGGCCTGGCAGTCTATAGTCAGCAGGATCACAAAGAGTAGGTCATGACTGAGCAACTAACACACTTGTTAGGTGAGCCAATGTGGGTTGTGAAAGAATTCACAGAAGTATTAACAAGGGAAGAAAAGAATTTTTATTCACTTTCCAAGGGAGGAAAGGGGCCAAATACATAGAGTGGGTCTTCTATTGAGTTAAAAAGGGGAAGGTGCAGGAAACAGGGGGTGTGTTCATATCTATACTGGTTCCCAGCAGTAGCTGGGCTGGCTGCACGTCTCTATAAGATGTGGTTTTTCTGAGAATCTGTAACTCTTGTCTTCAGTAATTTTCCAGGCCTTGGGTGTTGGAAAGAGACTTGATAGAGACCCTTGACAGGCGCTACACTATTTTGAACAATGTTAGATGGGTTTACACTCTTGTTTTATTTCACCTTCAAATCACGGGAATAACCTGTGTCCTTGTCATACACTGTTCAAGTTAGTCCTTGAGTGTCTCTAAATACTGATTCATTTGACAGCATTCAAGTTCCTGCTGCCGAGTCTCAACGTTTATTGGTCAGTCACTAGCCTGGAAGTCAAAGCGACCTCCTCAGGCAGTTCAGGAGAAAGGATTTAATATAGGTCACTAGCGACAGAAATATTGGGAGAACTAAAAGGGCAAACACAGCCTAGGAGACAACTCATCTTAGTGAAAAAAAGTAGGGAGTCACTAACAGACGGGAGGGACCAAGGAAGGAAGGGGTGTTACCAGAACCCGGGAGCTGGGGCTGGCTGTGCAGGGAGTTGGGACGTGGAGGGACACAGAGAAAGCTGGAACCACGTAGGAAACACAATCACTGCTGGAGCCACCATTAGGCACAGAAAAGCCCCTCATACCAGAGAAAGCATGGAGTGTGGAACATTTTAGCAACTCCATGGGCCCATCCTCCAACCTGGCCACGCCCCCCACTGGAGGCTCATTCCCATTGGCTGAACCTAACCAGAAGCAAAGGACACTGGGAATTGTAGTTCGCAGCCACCAGCTGGCCTTCTTACCACCCTATTGGATTCCAACATGGCAGTTGAAGGGACACACTCAGATGGAGAAAGAAACAAGCACATTCTTCCACTGGACTGCCCAACCCTGCCCTCCACCAGAAAGTCGCCCTGTAGCCCTTTACAGCCTGAGCCATTGGCCTGGCCACCGCTCCCCCTTCCACTCCCTTAAAGTCCACTGGGCCAGCTGATAATCAAAAGACCTGGCTTTGGCTGTGTGCTCAACGACTGAAGGTGACTCAACTCCACTCTGAGCTCAGGGCAGTGCCAGCGCAGCAGAAACCAAGCCCTTCCCTGCCTAGATTTTGATGAATTCTCCAACAGTTGCTTCTACCCTCAGAATGAAAAAATAATGTTTGTGCAGCCCGGCCCATTAGCGCGTGCTTCCCTGGTGACGGCGCCCCTCCGCCTCTCTGCCGCAGGGCCTCCCTTTCTGAGTTCCAGCCAGAGCTCTTGCTAACATGCTCTCTGAAAGTCATTTTTGGACCCAAACTGAGGAAGTGGGGCCAAAGCTCACTTTGTGGAAAGATTTTATTTCCATCTGAGTCCACTTCAAGGAACAGCGAGGGATTAGTTTTGTTAGCTTTTTTACCTCCAAAAATCCTGCCAGACCTTTTCCCAAGCAGATTTATGGAATCGCTGGGCAATCACGTTTCAAACTATGGAGACCAGCAGCCCTTTTTTCGGAGATGTCTCCAAATTGGCTGGCATCACTAAATATAGGCTAAATGAGAAACACTCAGCAGGCTTGGCTCCCGACAGTCTGTTCTAAGGCAGTTTACCGAACTTGGTGCCATCCCACAGGGGGCCAGTGAATTCCCTAGAATCCCCTAGATGCCGGGTGAACTGAAGACAATTCGAAGAACTCATTCAACCTCAGGTAATAAGAAGAAGGTTCAACACTGGTAAGGAAACTGAGGTGGAGGAAAGCAGTGGTTCCCTGACTTCAGTATGCACTCAGTCCCCTAGGGACCCTGTTAAAAAGCAGATGTAGATGCGGCTGGTCTGGCCTGATGTCTGACACTCTGCATCTCTAACCAGCTCCCGGGGGATGCTGCTGCCGGTAGTCCAGGAACCCCACTTTGAATAGCAAAGGCCTAGATTCTGGTATGGGCTTCCCTGGTGGCTCAGATGGTAAAGAATCTGCCTGCAATGCGGGAGACCCGGGTTTGATCCCTGGGTCAGGAAGTTCACTTGGGGAAGGGAATGGCAACCCACTCCAGTATTCTTGTCTGGAAAATCCATGGACAGAGGAGCCTGATGGGGTACAGTCCATGGGGCTGCAAAGAGTTGGACACAACTAAAGTGACTTAGCACACAGACTGTGGTATACAAAGTAGGTGTCTAGAATAATTATTTGGGACTTAGGGAAGATATCAGAACTTCTATTTATATTCATTGTTTAGGTTATCCTTCTTATTTCTAATTTTTGCAGATTCTTAGAATATTTATAATATGCTAACTAATATTACATGAATCTCTTGTATACAGATAAGTATGAATATAATCCATCCTCAATATTTTAGACTGGTAAGAATGCATAATGTTAAAAGTTTGAAGATGCCTGGTCAGGTCCACAAAGAGTACACTTCTTTGAACATTTGGAGGAAATCTTGATAATGTCAGAACACCTCCTCCAAGCTGACCATTAGTTTCTCCTCTAGTCCCAGACCACCTTTATATGAAAGGGAACTAATCAATGAGCACCTGTTATGTACCAGGCATTGTGCTGAGTGTCTTGCTCCTTTACTCTGTGAGGTAAATCATGAACACCCACTTAACAGATGAAGAGACTGAGGTACAGATAGGGAAAGGAACTTACTCAACTTTCCTTATCTGGTAGAGCATCTGACTTAAACATTGGATTCAAACAGAGAAAACATGAGCTAAGGAAATAATGCCATGGTCCCCAGTGAGTCATTGCTAAGAAAGGCTGCTAGGATGTCTGAAGTCGTGGGGTCTTAGCTTTTACCTGCTTTCCTGTCTCATTCCAATTAAACAGCTGGTATGCCCTGTCTTTTACACATGGATGGCAGCTTCTCAGAGGCAAATTCCCAGAATGCAAAATGCAGTCATGCTGGGAATCTCCTGGTAGTCCAGTCAGTGGTTAGAGCTCTGTGCTTCCACTGCAGGGGACATGGGTTCAATCCCTGATCAGGGAACTAAGATCCCATAGGCTGTACGGTGCGGCAGCAGGGAGGAGGGGGGAAGAAAAAGCAGCCACGCAGTGAGCTTTTTGTACTTTCTCATCCGTGTCTCGAGACTTGGAGAAATTAAAGTTATATGCAATCTGTGCTCAGCCTCCAGTTCTTCTTGCCTATTTTCTTTTAGAAATAAACTCCCTCCTTCCCCTAAGAGCTAACTCTAGGACAGACACTGAGCTCAAGTTTTTATGTTATTGTTGTTGATCAGTCACTTGAGTTGTGTCCGATTCTTTGTGACCCCGTGAACTGCAGCATGCCAGGCTTCCCTGTCCTTTACCATCACCCAAAGTTTGCTCAAACTCATGTCCCTTGAGTCAATGATGCCATCCAACCATCTCATCCTCTATTGCCCCCTTCCCCTCTTGCCCTCAATCTTGCATCTCCACAGGTGACGAAACAAGTGTTCTGGCTTCCCCGGGCCCTGGTAAAGTTTTCTTTGGAACCCATCAGAGTGTGAAGTTTGGGGAAACCAGTGGAGTCAAGGTGCCTAAAGCTGGTGCGGTTCTTTTTAAGTCATAAGTCAAAAAGAGCCTTGAGCAGAAACGTTCTCACCTGCCAGAGAATTGAGTTTGGTTGCCTTCCCCTGCCAAGGATACCCGGAAGCCATCTGGGACCTCTCCAGACGTGGAGAGGTGTGTGTGTGTGAATACAAGTGTGTGTGAGGGTGTATGTGACAGTGTGTGAACATGTTTGAGAGTATATATGAGGTGTGTGTGTGTGTGTGTGAGTGTGAGAACATGTAGAGTGTGAGTGCTCGTTCGGGTTTAAATGTGAGCGTGTTGAAGGGTTACCGTTCACAGTTTGGGGCAGAATAGATGCCAGAATTCTTGTGAGCACTTCAGAGATACTGTTGGTCTCCAATGGGCACTAGAACATCTGAGAATATCCTAATGTATGCAGAGCTAGAAATGACAACTATGGTCATGGTTATATTTTTTAGATGACTTTAAAAAAAATATTTATTTATTTGGTGTGCCAGGGCTTAGCTGTGGCATGTGAAACCTTTTAGCTATAGCCTTCAAACTCTTAGTAGCGGCACATGGGGCCTAGTTCCCTGACCAGGGATCGAACCCAGGCCCCCTACATTGGGAGCTCAGAGTCTTAGCCAGTGAACCACCAGGAAGGTCCATGGTTATCTTTATACTCAAACCAGAGACAAGATAGCATTGTCCTTGGTGTGAACACCAGCAGTGGAGCTGGATGACTCTGAGTTCAGATCCCAGCTCTTTTACTTCCTGAGCTGCATGGTCTTGGGAAAGTCCCTTCACCTGGGCATTGAATGGACATAAAACCTACTTCACTGGTTGTTGTGGAGATTACATAAGGTCATATGCACAAAGTGCCCTCTGGGGTGCCTGGCATGTAGTAAATGCTCCTTGCATGAAGATTCTTAATAATAATAAACCTGGGCACAGGTAAAAGTAGAAAAGGTGCTAGAATAGTAAGGGAAGGAAGAGTAAGGGCTCAGGATCCACTTGCCAGAGTTAACCATGTGGCCAAGTCTTAAGTCAGTGGGACAGGAAGTATACCCCTGACACAGTAAATCATGGCAAGGGTGCTGTGCTTAGTCACTCAGTCATGTCTGGCTCCTTGTGACCCCATGGACTGTAGCCCACCGGGTTCCTCTGTCCATGGGGAGTCTTCAGGCAGGAGTACTGGTGTGGGTTGCCATGCCCTTCTCCAGGGGATCTTCCCAACCCAGGGATCAAACCCAGGTCTCACGCATTACAGGCAGATTCTTTACTATCTGAGCCACCAGGTAAGCCCTGGGGTGGGGGCGGGGGGGAAGGGTAGGTAGCAAGAGGTGAGGTGAGGTGAAGTCGCTCAGTCGTGTCCGACTCTTTGCGACCCCGTGGACTGTAACCTACTAGGCTTCTCCGTCCATGGGATTCTCCAGCCAAGAATACTGGAGTGGGTTGCCATTTCCTTCTCCAGGGGATCTTCCCGACCCAGGGATCGAACCCAGGTCTCCCGCATTGGAGGCAGACGCTTTAACCTCTGAGCCACCAGGGAAGACCAAAATAGAGAAATGTGCCGTAGTCGGCAGGATACGAACCTGCGCGGGGAAACCCCAATGGATTTCCAGTCCATCGCCTTAACCACTCGGCCACGAGGGGTGGGGGAAAAAAAGAAAGGTTACAAAACAAATAACCTATAACCATTGGCTGTAGGTACTGCCTCCCTTAATTCTCATGATAGCTGCATGTGATTATATCATTTGATAGGTTTAAAAAAAAAAAAGATAAAAAATGAGGCTCAGAGGTTAGCAGTTTGACTAAACCTTGACTAAAGAAATTTCATTGGACTTCATTGTTCCTTAATTTCACATTTCCTTTAGTCCTCCTGCCACGTTTGCACATATTTATTTTTCATGCAAAGAAATGTTTTATGATGCTTCCTCCCAGAAGCTCACCTATATGCGCACAGCATTTATGTAAATACTTACATGATTAATATTACATGAGCCATGCTCCTAATTTACTACGAAATCCAAGCTTGTCATCTTCAGAGCTGTGTCTCGCATAAGTAGAAAATTCCACTCAGCAATGAAACAAGTAAATATGAATTTATGTATGTAGTAGATACCGTGGGAAGTCCGCTCTCAGCCCACACCCTTTTTCTGCAAGCTGATGACTTCCTAGAGCAAGCATTTGCAACTCTCCACCCAGTAGCTTCCCCTGCCTTAGCTCACAGGGTAGACCAGAAGTCCAGGAGTACCCCTCAGCTAATGATAGGCTGGAGTTGGAAGTTACATGTGTCACTTTGTTATCCGTCTGGAGAAATGACTCCAAAGCAAGTTCTCTATCACTTCTCAGAGATTCCCCCAGCAGGATTGAGCCTCAGTTCCCCAGCGGTAATCTGTTCATGAATGCATTTGTATTGACCGCTTTCCTTCAAATTTTTCTCCACCCTTACTGGTGCTTTCTGGAATCACCTCCCCCCCCCCCCCCCCCCCCCCCCCTACCCCCCGCCCCCCCGCCCCACCCCAGTCAAAGCAAAACAAAACAAAATACCAATTACTGGCACTTAGATCTTTATCTGAAGGTCTACTTTGGGGCATCCCCACCTAAGTCAACAGATGAATGGTTGGATGGCATCAGTGACTCAATAGACACGAATTTGAGCAAACCCAGGAGATTAGTGAAGGACTGTGAAGCCTGGCATGCTGCAGTCCACCGGGTCGCAAAAAGTGGAACACAACTGAGCAACTGAGCAACAGCAACAAAAAATGTATTTGGCATTCTCCATCTACTTGCTAACAGCTTGCACTTTTTCATTTGTTTATTGCAAAATATTATTACCTTTCCCAGAAAGGGATTACTGAGGCTCTGTTGCAAGCGCTTGATACTGTCAAGAGAACACTGCACCTTCCAGGACACTGTTCCAGGATACCAAGTTGATTTATTCAATATGGAAACAAGAGAGAGAGAGGAAGCCACAGGGAAGCGAGTCCAGAACTCTAGGCACAGGGAAAGCTCCTGAACAACTCCCTTCCGTTTCTGGCTCACCTGGGTTTGGGAACATCATCCTTCAGAGCTCTAAAAACTAGACTAAGCACAACCCAGGCGAGGACCCGCTGTCAGGAAATTCCTGGTTCTGCGACTGGGAGGGCGCCCGTGCTTGTTTAGGTTGCTTATCTGCTGGCCCCGTGTTCACCTCTTCCATGGTTCCCCCGACGCCTTTGCCTTCCACAGCGTCACCACCGACTTCAAAGGCTTCTCCACCCTTGGAAGTGACTCTCGGGTGCGTGGGTGGCGGGAAGAGAGAGAGGAAGCGAGACTGCAGCCGCTGGCGGCTTGGCGAGAGAGGAAGGCTATTGCAGAGGCCAGAACTGCTCCCTCCCGCAAAGGGGGCCAAGATGTCAGGGTAAGTTAAGCAAGCACCACCTACCCCCCACCCCTGCCACAAGGCCTGGCCTCCCTTTCCTCCACGTAGATCTTGACACTGTGAATTCATCATCCTGACCTGGCAATTTGATAGCTGGAGGGGAAAGTGGGCTTTGAAAACAGCCAACCAGGCTCGAATTAGAATCTAGAGATCAATAGAGAATAACTTCTCTAGGACTCATTAGGATCATCCGTAAAATGGGAAATGACCGTATGGGCTTCCCTGGTGATCCAGGGGGTGAGAATCCTCCTTAAAATGCAGGAGACATTGATCTGATCCCTAGTCCAGGAAGATCCCACATGTGGCGGAGCAACTAAGCCCCAAGCACCACAACTACTGAGCAGCAACTACTGAAGCCCACAGGCCCTAAGTCCATGCTCCACAACAAGAGAAGCCGCCACAGTGAGAAGCCCGCGCGCTGCACCCAGAGAGCAGCCCCAGCTCCCCGCAGCTAGAGAAAGTCCACGCACAGCAACAAAGACCCAGCGCAGCCACAAATAAGGAAACAAATATTAAAAAAAAAAAAAAATAGGAAATGACTCTCTTGCCTGATGTTTGAAGGGCCAAATGAGAAAATGAAAATCATCCAGTGCTGATGACAGCCTAGCACATAGTAGGTGCTTCCTAATTACCAAACTGCATCGCTGCTCCTGTTATTACTACCTCCCCAAAAGGCTCTTGGCTGATTTCCCTTACTATGCTTAATTCCATTTTTATGTTTTCCTCTCCTTTCCTTGCAAACCAGAATAAGCCATTCATCTTACTCCCCTCCCAAATCCTTCCTCGCTCAAATATTCTCCTGGGGTTTTCTTAGAGCTACCACCTGGAATTATCCCAGTGGCCCTTATGTGAGGCAATAAGATCTCTCTTTATGAAAAAGACAGCCCCAGAAAAAAAAAAAAAAACAGTGGAAGCATTCTAGATGGGCCCCTCAGTCAGCCCAGAACAATATCCCCTCTATTGGGACTGTGTCGTAAATATCTTACTTGCTTATCCTAGACTAGAAAGTTGTCTCCCGGGCCAAGAGATTGCTTTTTTTTTTTTCCCCCATTTATTTATGGGGAAGACTTAAAACCTCACTCTTTGGGTCTGTAAAGCCTATTATTGACATGGAAGATGGGAAGGTTCAACTAAGTTACCTTATCCCTCAGTGCCTCAGTTTGCTCATCTGAAAATCTGGCATGATCTACTGTTACTAATTCTGAGCACTAATCATAAGACAATTAAGAACCATTAATAATTATAGTAAGAGTAACAGTTCTCAGTTACGAAGGATTTTCTGTGTTCCAGGGAGCTGTGCTAAGTATTTTGCTTCGCTCATGTCCAACCACCTTCTGATTTGGAGAGTATCATTAGCATCCCCATTTCTCAGATGAGGAAACAGGTTCAGACAGGTCATATAAACCTAATCAAAGTTATGTGGTAGTAAGAGCTGGAGTCCCTTGGACTGCAAGGAGATCAAACCAGTCAATCCTAAAGGAAATCAGTCCTGAATATTCACTGGAAGAACTGATGCTAAAAGCTGAAACTCCAATACCTTGGCCACCTGATGCGAACAGCCGACTCATTGGGAAAGACCCTGATGCTGGGAAAGATTGAAGGCAAAATAAGAAGACAGCTGAGGATGGTTTAGACAGCATCAGCAATTCAGTAGATGTGAATCTGAGCAAACTCTGGGAGATAGTGAAGGACAGGGGAGCCTGGCGTGCTGCAGTTCATGGGGTCGCAAAGAGTGGGGCACAACTTAGCGACTGAACGACAACAAACAAAGAGCTGGAGCCAGGACTTTAACCTAAGTCACTGAGACTCAAACCCTTAATCACCCCCAACAAGCCACCACGCAGCACTGTTGCCATAGTGACCAAGCATCCAATAAGGAAACTCACAGAACATCAACAGCACCATTGGGTGGGTTGGGATTTGTCTTTTCCTTCTATTATTTTTATTATAAGATCAGCTTACCCTAGTAACTACCAGCGCCTGCAGCCCAAACAGGCGGTAACCAGGGCTCACTGTGTGTTATCATCAGCCTCACCCAAGAAATAATAATACAACATCTGCGCCTTTCCATGACCTTCCAGTCCCTTGGAGCTATGAGCAAGCTCATTCCTCTATAAAAAGAGAGAAGCCAAATTGGTTTTAAAGCAGCTGTCTTCATTATCTGGAGGCAAGGAAAAGCTTACAGTAGCCCCCTCGGCATCTGGCCCAGTTTGTCTGCTCCTCTGTGAACAACCCCAAAGTGGGTAAATGCTGAGTGAATTCTCTTAAGCTCAATGGAAGGTGGACACAGGCCGACTCCAGCCTTGGTTTCATGATTGGCATGTCCCCCAAGGTCCGCTGAGCAGATATAGGATGACCTCTGGAAGAACCTGCAGACAGAGGTTCAAATACACAGCTGGAAAGAGCTCCCTGGGGCCCAGATTAGACAGATTCAATGCTTTTGATTCCCACTGACTTAGGTTCAAATCCTGGTTCCAGCTTTTACTACTACCTAATCTCGATGAGGTTTTTTACAACCTGTCTGAAACTCAAGTTTCCTCATCAGAGAAATGGGGATGCTAATGGGGATGCTCTGCAAGTCAGAGAGTTGGAGGTGAGTGAAGCAAATTGCCAAGTGCTTTTGGGCTAAGTCAATAAAATTTCTCCCCTTAGTGTGCTCAGCTTGAGACTAGAAGCCTGACTCCTTCATCTTTCTGTCCTACAAGGAGACTGGCCCTTCACACCATTGCCTTCTTCTCAACCGTCAAATAGGAACCTGGTTGCCACCTCCTCTGGGAAGCCTTCCCTGATTACCTGACCTAAAGGAGACTCCCCCGAGTGTGCTCTATTACATCATCCAGTTTATTTCCATTTCACCATGAGAAATTACCTTTTTTGTTTAGTTGTTTGATGGCTTATCGCTAGTGTCCAATAGAGTAAAAGCCACAAGTGGGCAGGTTCCTTTCCTCTCTCATTGACTTCCATGTTTCCAGAATCTAGAACAACACTTGGCTTGTAAACAAGATTTGTTGAATGAATGAATTCAACAAATGAAAAACTGCCTAAATGAGAGATGGGAGATGAGCACTTGTTGCCTTTAAGCTGGTGAAGGCAAAGAAAAATTGACAGACCAATAGTCCTGTGAGTTTCCAGAACCTTCCTTGCCTCCTTACATCCCATCCCTGGCCCTTTTCTCTATCTCTCTGGGATGGTCACTCCTGCAGACTGTGAGCTTTTGGGAACAAGGGCCATTGTTTCCTTTGACTTTAAAAAAAATTTATATATATATATAGAAGTATAATAGATTTACAGTGTTGTTAGTTTCAGGTGTACAACAAAGTGATTCAGTTGGTTGATGGTGGTGGTGGTTTAGTCGCTAAGTTGTGTCCAGCCCTTGCAACCCCATGGACTGTAGCCCGCCAGATACCTCTGTCCATTGGATTTCCCAGGCAAGAATATCGGAGTGGGTTGTCATTTCTTTCTCCCGGGGATCTTTCCAACTCAGGGATCAAACCCAGGTCTCCTGCACTGACAAGTGGATTCCTCACTGCTGAGCCCCCAGGGAGCCCTAGTCAGTTAAACATACATACATTTTTTTTTTCAGATTCTTTTCCTTTATAGTTATTACAAAATATCGAGTGTGGCTTCCTGTGCTGTACAGTAGGTTCTTGTTGGTTAGCTATTTTATATATTGGTGGTGGTGGTGTTTAGTCCTTAAGTCGTGTCCGACTCTTTGAGACCACATGGACTGTACCCCACCAAGCTTCTTTGTCCATGGGATTTCCCAGGCAAGAACACAGGAGTGGGCTGCCATCTCCTCCTCCAGGGATCTTCCTGATCTAGGATCAAATCTGCGTCTCCTGCATTGGCAGGCGGATTCTTTACTGCTGAGCCACCAGGGAAGTCCGATTTTATATATAGTAGAGCATATATGGTCATCCTTTTGGCTTCAGTCCCTAATGCCATCACAAGGCCGGGCACCTCATGGGGTGAGAGCAGGGCTGGCACAACAGACTTTCTGGGTTTAAATCCCATTTCCTCATTGCCCTAGAGACCCTGACTTTCTAGCCTGGAATAAGCAGGTAAGATATTTGACTATCTACTCATGCTGTCTAAAGCTCAGCTCTAGTCACAACCCTCTGGAATTTTTTCCTGGATCATTCCAGAAAGTGATTCACTGATCACTCTTTCCAGAGCCACTTCCAGTCTCCGTTGTACTGACTCCATGAAGAGCCCTTATCAGATTATAGTTTCATCCATTTGTTTGTTTAAACCTCTCCTCTACTGATCTATAAAGATATATACAAAGCAGCTTTCCAGAAGACTATCCTCTAGATAATAGGAATTAAATATGGATTTATCCAGGCTCACTTCTCCCACTGGCTGATAGGACCTTGGCCAAGTTGTGCAAAATCTGCTAAAGGAAGCCGTACATCTCTTGTGGAGATGCAAGAGCTTATCTCTGTCAATGGTAACAATGTGTTTGTAAACACTTTCTTATGTGTGCCCTTTGTTGTTGTTGTTTAGTCACTAAGTTGTGACTAAGCCACCAGGCTCCTCTGTCCACGGGATTTCCCAGGCAAGAATCCTAGAGTGGGTTGCCATTTCCTTTCCAGGGGGATCTTCCTGACCCGGGGAGCGAACTCATATCTCCTGCAATGCAGGTGGATACCACCCTGCTGAGCCACCTTAGCCATATTTGGTGTAAATATTAGCAATAGTCATTATTTTATGCCTCATTTGTTGAGTTCATGCTGTGTACCAGCTCCAGAGATGAGCACCTTACCTAGATCATCATCATAATTCCATATGATATTAAGAGGTAGCTATTACTTATTTCATAGGTAAGTGAGCCTAGAGTCTCTCAGAGAGGTCAAGTAACTTTCTCAAGTTTACACAGTTCAAGTGGAGCCAGGGCTCTACTTATGTCTAAGACCCTTGACCTTAAGCATTAAACTAGTATTATGCTTATATTCTTGCAATTGAGACAAGCAAAGAAAACCTACCCCTCCCCAGATGGGTACTTGAGGTATAGACAATCACTAGGAAATTCACAAGAAGTCACCGATTTGCCCAAAAGGGCCTAAGGATCAGCTAAGCTCCTGGAAGAGAATATTCATATTAATTCAGAAAAAGAGAACGAGGTTCAGAGGGCAGCAAGCCCACAGAACACGCAGTCATCCAAAGATGCCTGGCTTCAGACACGTGTGTGAATTAAGCACTTGGCACCGGGTAGACACTGGATGGACGTGAGCTGAAGCGATGGACGCCAGCAAGTGCGGAGGGCTCCTGACAGATGTGATATTTCACTCGGGACCATTCGTCCGCATGATGAATGTGAGGTAGCCAGGCTGAGCCCCAGGTCCCACCAAAACCAGCAGCCCTGGGAGAAGCGCTCGGCATCCCACAGCCCGCTCCGCACTTGGCTTGGGAGCCGGCTCTCCCAACAGTGACTGTCTGGCCCTCCCCCCTCCCTCCACCGCGAGCTCCACCGTGGAACGTTATCAAGTGTTTCCTGACCCAGCAGTAAGTACCTAACTTCGCCTGTACTCACCCTGCCCACCCCCTGCCCGCACACCTTGGCTACAATATCCCCTCCTCATAAATCACACAGCCGTATTAACTGTCTCTCAATCAATCTCTTCCAGGTGTGGGCTCAGACAGTCTCTCAAGGCGAGTGTCTTTCCCCTTGAGGCTTAGGCGCTAAGAGCCCCTTCGTCTGGGAATAGTTTAAAGCCAGATCGCTTTTCTTCCTTCCCAGGGTCTCTTGGTTCAGACCTGAGGCCCTCAGGATCCACAGACACCGCAGAGAGCCTCAAGAAACCTGGGAGAGGGTCAAATCAACTCATAAGGCATGAGACAGTGATCCTTATCAATGCCCAAAGGCTTGGTAAATATGGGCCATTTGATTTTTTTTTTTTTTTCACCAGCAAATATTCTACGTAGGGAGTCTAAAGTTTAGAGCTTAAAGGGTAAAGGGATGGGCCTTCCAAACACAACTGTCAATATTAGCTAGTTTGAGAGAGTTCACGTTTCCCATGGTCTGCTTCCTTTTGGGACAGAGATAATGCTGTGTGTTCAAAAGATGCCATGTCAGTCTTTCATTTCCCAAGATCCCCTGTTAGGTTGAGGACATGTGACTAAGTCCCAGCCAATGGGAGGGAGGTACCGCTGCCAGGTTCAGTCATGACATTTTCTGTGCTTTTAGAATCTGCTGCTGTTTCTGTGATCACCCCGGAGACTGTATATTTAAGATGGAAAGAGGACTTCCCTGATGGTCCAGTGGTTAAGAATCCAGCTTCCAATGCAGAGGATGCCAGTTCGAGCCCTGGTCTGGGAACTAAGATCCCACAAGCCTTGGGGCAATGAAGCCCATGCGTCACAACTAGAAAGAAGCCCTTGAATTGCAATGAGGAGCCTGTGGGTGGCAACTAAGACCCAACACAGCCAAATAAATAAGTAAATGCTAAAAAAAAAAAAAAAAAGGAGCCTGGAATCCTGAATCACCACTCAGAGGAGAATGACCAAAGATGCCCGACCCATATTAGACTCTAATGAAAATGAAAGTATTAAGCCACTGAGTTTGGAGGGTTTGTTATCGCAGCATTATTAGCCTACCCTGACTAATGCAATTCCATTTAGAAAAGTCTATTAACTTTCAAAATATGAGTGCCACCCACTTATATATCACCTTCCCTAACTCATCTTTACTTGTAAATGCCACCGATGGTGTGATTAGCAGTAAACCTGGTGGGAAAGAACATGAACTACTGGGATTATACTCAGGGAATTGCAAGTCAGGCTCTCAGCTTGTTCCATAATTAGACTTTAAATTCCATCAGGGAATAAACGATAAAACTGCTCCGGTATATGGACTTCCTAGACATGAGTTAGAATGTGGTTTAATTACATATTAATGTGTGGATCTAGTCAAGGCTTAGTTTTCACCTCCTCATTTGTAAATAGGGGTGCTTGTAGCACATCTTGTTGGCTGTGTGCTGTTGTGGTTGCTGTCTATGCCCCCCTCTTCAAGACTCTACACTGGAAAGATTGCAAGCTGATAGCCCTCAGCTGTCAGAAATTGCCTTGTCATGGGACTTCCCTGGCGGTCCAGTGGTTAAGACTTGTCTTCCAATGAGGAGGATGTGGGTGGGGGCTAAGATCCCTCCTGCCTTGCAGCCAAAAAAATCAAAACATAAACAACAGAAGCAATATTGTAACAAATTCATTAAAGACTGCAAAAACGGTCCATATTAAAAAAAAAAATTGCCTCATCAGCAGAAAGTTATCTCATCCAAGGTCATAACCCCTTCCTGGGACAGCCCACATCCAATGACAAGTCCATGGAGAAACAGAAAGACCTAACCCCCTTGACCCAACTCAGGACAACTCTGAAGAGCCATCTCAGCCTCAGAGTTTGTGGTGGATAAATAATAAGATGGATTTCCTCATCATTTCTGCCCCCTGGATCCTCACTTTCTTGTATAATCCTCTCTCCATGAGCATGGGTAGAACATATAACTTGCTTCTAGCAATAGAACATAGCAAAGGTGCCATAAATGTCACCTGTGAGATTACATCACATAAGACCGCAATGTCTGTCTCACTAGCAGACTCACTCCCTTGCTGGCTTGAATGAAGCAAGTGGCCATGGTGGCAGGTGTGGGGGTGGGGGGCTCACACAGCCAAGAGCCAAAAGTGTCCTCCTGCCAACAGCCAACAAGAAACTGAAGCCCTCTGTCCCATGACTGCAAGAAACCAAATTCTGCCAGCAGCAAAGAGACCTTAGAAATAGATCCTTCCCCAGTTGAGCCTCGAGATGAGACCCAACCCTGTCTGGCATCTTGATTGCAATCAGTTAAGAGACCTTGAATCAGAGGACAAGTGAAGTTGTGCATGGACTCCTGGTCCACAGAAATGGTGAGATACTAAATGTGTGTTACATTAAGCTGCTAAGTTTGTATGAACACAAGTTTCCCTGAGGGGTCGGCTAAAACCTTCATTAAGACAGCATCACAGCCCAACTCCTCTTTTTGCCCATCTTGCTTCCTCTCCTTCCTCTCCTCAACCGTCAGTACCAAGAGCTCTCCCTCATAAAACTCTTGCACACTAATCCTCATCTCAGGTCTGCCTCTGAGAATCCCGCTTGTGACATCTATTCAATACCCATGTGTTTCCTTTTCTACTTTATTGACACACCCTGATTTTGTTGACCTGATCTTCCTCCAAGGGATACTACACTTCCAGTGCATTCCCTGCTTTAGAAAGGGAGGCAGACCTCAGCCCCTGGACTACATCCTGGTTAGACTAAGCCTATTAAGAAAACCCCATTCTTCTTGCTTTTAGGAAGAGATCCTTGAGCCAATTCTGACCAATGAGGTTTGAGGTGTGGGCCAGGGCTTCTAGGAAATATCCTTGAGAAGGATAGACCCTCTTCTGCTTACCCTGGACATTGTTAAGTCATTGTACAAACTGTAAATCTTGCAGTCAGCTGGCATCTACGCAAAGAGCTGATCAGAAGGCTTAGGACAGGAACTCTGGCAGTCTAGCGGTTAAGACTCCATCTGCCAATGCAGGGTGCGTGGGTTCGATCCCTGGCTGGGGAACTAAGATCTCACACACAGAGTGCAGCCAAGATTAAAAAAACAAAAACAAAAACTCAGGACAGCAGAGCAAGACAGTGGAAGAAGCTAGATCCTTGCTTGGATTGACATCACCAAGTTAATCAACCCTGGTGCTGCCCTGACTTGAGACTGCTATGAAACAATACAAGTTTTCTTTAAGACCGCCTAATGCATTCTAACTAAATCAGTTTAGGTTGCCACTTCATAGGGTGGATTAGAGAATTGAATTAAATTGATGGTGATAGCCTTGGGAATATACCTCACAGAGTCCCAACTACAAGGAGAGTAATTGGCCAAGGGTTCCAGCTGCCACTCTTTGAAACCCATCACCAGCTGTGCACCAAAGTCACTTGTCCTTGGGCTGCTTCTCCAAGGACTGAGCACAATGAGATACTAAGGCAGGTGTATTCCCAGGAGACGTGGGATTCCTCTGATGGATGACCCTCATTCACGGACTCCTCATTGACCTTGTGGAACCTCATTGGACGCTTGGATGAATGTGCATCTACCTAGGTGGATGACTGACAACTTCCTTCCTTACCCCCTGATGTCTTTACACCCAGATCTAATGTCTCTCAAATTCTGACCCATTGGCTTAAGCTAACACGTGTGGTTGTTTTCAAGACTTTTTATTTTCCCAATGTCAATGGCAACAAGAAACTTGACTTCTGACTTCTTCCCTGATATACCTGACATCTCTGTACAGGGGAAATGGAATGAGAATGTACATTTCCTGAATGTTCTTGTTATCCACTGAGACCTTCTCATGGAAGGAATGTGGACAAACAGGAGTGCCAGGCTGGGATTTCCTAGGTTTCCATTTAGACCAGTGAGGCAGAAGTTCTGGCCTTCAGCTCTGCTAGTGGCTTTCTTCGTGACCTGCACCACCCGCTCCTCATCTCTAAGCACTGGTTTCTGTTCTGTTGTGATGAGAATTGAATGAGATTATCTCTGAGGCTCTTATCTTTCCTATTATGCTCTGTCATTCACGATATGTTTAGCTGCAAATAACAGACAAACAGAGCTTCCCAGGTGGCTCAATGGGTAAAGAATCTGCCCGCAGGAGATGCAAGAGACACAGGTTCGATCCGTGGGCCAGGAAGATCCCCTGGAAGAAAACATGGCAACCCACTCTGGTATTCTTGCCTGGAAAATCCCATGGATAGAGGAGCCTGATGGGCCTCAGCCCATAGGGTTGCAAAGAGTCAGAATCAACTGAAGCAAGCATGCACGCAGCAGACAGATAAGCATAATGACATTAAAATATATTGTGTATTACGATGTCACATAACAGGAAATCTGAAGGTAAAAGTTTCCAGAGCTGTTGCAGCTGCTCAATAGCTTTATCACATTATTTCAGTTCTTTCTTTTCACCATATTTGATGTGCTGGCTTTCAGTCTCATCCCTTTGGTCTCATGGTCACATGATAGCTGCCAGAGCACCAAATATCACGCTTCACTCCAGTGTCCAAATCAGAGAAGAATGGGTCAACCACAAGGTGTTTCCTTTTAAAGAGAAGGAAAATTTTTCCGAGAATCACCCCCAACAGGATCCGTCCTTGATTCTTTAGCCAGGACTGAATCACGTGGCCACTTCTTACTGCAAAGGAAGCTGGGGAAACTAGTACATGAGCCAAAAAAAAAAAAAAAGGGATTGCCATGGGCATTTTGCTGCCTTAATCAGGGTAAGAAAAAAAAGCAAGGAACTGACAGTGTCTGCTTGAGAGGCCTCAAAGGTGGGTATCCGGTCATCCATACCCCAATCTACTCAGAGAGACAAGGCAGCCAGGCATGAAACAATTTGAGGCCACATGTGGGCACATATCAGAAAACAGGCAAAAACAAAACACCTGAGTGGCTGAGTGTGTGTGGGTATTCTGGCAGCTGTTGAGAATGGTGGGGTATGGGGGCGGTTGGCAGGGGGGTCAGGGGTGGCAGTTGGAAGGGAAGGAGCAGGAGGAAAAAGGATGGGTGAAGGGTACCCTCCTTCGGTAACCACCTTTGCAGTTTACTGAAATGCCCCACGCCCCTCCTCACTACAGAGTGAACTTGGCACAAACCTCCCTGGCTGGAAACCCTGCCATGTTTCTCCATGTTCGAAAGAGTAAAGACCAAATTTGTTACTGGCATCTCCAAGGCCCCCTGTGACCTGGCCCCTGCTCATTCCCTAAAATTCTCCACCTCTCTTACCTCCAGGCCCCCTTACTCCAGCCACACTGAATCTTTCTTTCTGCAAATTAAGTTCAGTCCCACCTCAGGACCTTTGCACACACCGTTGTTCCCTCTGCCTAGAGAATCATTTCCCCTACTTTTGTTAGCTAACTCCTACCTCTGGAGAAGGAAATGGCAATGCATTCCAGTATTCTTGCCTGGAGAATCCCATGGACAGAGGAGTCTGGTTGTCTATAGTCCATGGGGTGGCAAGAGTTGGACTCGACTGAGCAACTACACAACATCAGCAACTCCTCCTTAGCTTTCAGATTGAACAAATACTTCCTCAGTGCACCGTGACATAAATCAGCCTCTTCCCCATTGGCTTAATCTGAGTCTGTCTAACTTTTCCACTTCCCAGCACACACACACTTGTCTTTTAGCTCCAAGAGAGCAGACATGGTGTCCACATTCCTTAAAGCATTATTCCAAAAGCATAATGGAGTGAGGAGCTAAACTACATGTGTTTAAATCTCAGCTATTCCACATATCAGCTGTGTGACCTTGAGCAATTTCCTTAACCTCTCTGTGCCTCCAAATATTTCTTCATGTATATAAGGATAAGAATAAACTCTGCTTCATAAGACTGTCTTAAAGACTAAATGAGTGAATGTACATTAAAAGCTGAGCATGGCACCTGGCATATTATATATTAAGTATTGTATTATATAGGTGTTGTTATTAGTATTGGAAATGTGGATCCCCAGTACCCACCTGTGTGCTGGTACATAGTTAGTGCACAACAAATACTTGTCAAGGAGAGAAATGAATGCTTTTTCGTCTCCCTAAGTGAAGTGAGCCTGCCAGTCACCTCTGTCCAGGGAATTCTCCAGGGAAGAATACTGGAGTGGGTTGCCATGCCCTCCTCCAGGAGATCTTCCCAACCCAGGGATGGAACCCGGATCGCTTGCCTTGCAGGAGGATTCTTTACCGTCTGAGCCAGTAAGGAAGCCCTTGCCTCCCTAAAGGCAGAGATAATTATACGCCATTTCATTTCTTTATCTTCATCACTTGGCGCTGGACCAGGCACATAGTAAGTGTGCAAGTTGTCCCTGCTGCCTCTGGCTGCTGGTTCAAGCCCTTCCCGTCTTCCTTCTCAAATCGAGGGGAGGATTTTCAGCTCCTTGTGGTGGGACAGCCTCCCCAGCCCCCTCTCATCTCACCATTTTACCCAGAGATGCAGAACAGCTTTGATCACTGACAGGAGCCTTCTAGGAAGAAAGAGAGGGAAAGAGAGAAATCTGGCAATTTAAGCTCTCTGGACGTGACACTTATTAATAAAATGAGTGGCTGTCAGCCTCTGCTCCAATCTGCTGTCCATTCTCAGGAGGCCCTGGGCAGCCGCAAACCTGGGAGTGTAGCAAAGGGAGCCAGGGAGAAGCCGCTGCCTCCAGATAGAAATGCATAAATAAGCTCAGGCCACAAAAATATCAGACCTCACTGGATTTCGATGGTTTTAAGTGACCACAAACCCAAGTTTCTCCTCTGATTTCCTATTGTAATGAAGTTTTACTCCTACAATCGTGAATACGTTCTTCTTTTTTAAAAAAATTAACCTGGTAGGTCAGTTCACGTGGACCCTACCCTCATCTTAGTCCATTCGGCATGTCCCAGGGGCAATCCTGGGACTGCATTTCGTGATGTTTGAATCTTTCCAGAACCCGTGAGATGCTTTACATACCCACACACTGGTGGTGGTGGTGGTTTAGTCGCTAAGTTGTGTCCAACTCTTGCAACCCCATGGACTATAGCCTGGCTCCTCTGTCCATGGGATTTTCCAGGCAAGAATACCGGAGTGGACTGCATTTCCTTCTCCAGGGGACTTCCAAAGCCGGGAATTGAACTTGGGTCTCCTTTACTGCAGGTGAATTTTTTTCTGACTGAGCCACCAGGAAATCCCTTATTTTGCCTGTGTATGTATTATTGACATGCAGACTTTTCCGGTGGGATAGGTTGATTTGTTTTGTTTTGTTTTCTGAATGGCACCACCTTGAACCTATGATTCTCCAATAGTTTTTTTTTTTTTTTTTTTTTTTCAGTGATGTATCTGGGAATCTTGCCATAGAGGTGCATACATGTCAGCCTCATTCTTTTTCACTGTCACATAGCACTTGTAAATGTAGAGAGAGCCCAGTTTATTCAACACTAACTGCGTTAAAATACCAAGGTGTGTGTGTGTGTTGGTGCAGGGCTCAGGGGGCATTCTTTCTAATATGAATGCCCAGGCCCATCCCTGGGCAAATGGAATGAGAGTTCTGAAGACAGGATCTAGGTACCAGAATATTACAACTCCAGCAATTTTAACTTGCAGACAAAGTCAAGATTGATTCATTTGTCTAGTCCCCTATTCATGCATATTTAAGCTATTTCCAAGTGGTTGCTAATTTTTTTAAAAAAAGAAAAAAGCCTGCTGGGCGCTTTGTACATTCCCCCTTATGCATTGGTGCTGGTATTTCTCAAGGGCAGGGTTTCTCCACATGGTTGACGTTTGGGGGTGGGCAGTTCTTGGCTGGGGGGCAGGGGTGTCTGTCCTGGGCAATGTACGATGTTCAGCTGCATCCCTAGCCCCCACCCACTAGACGCCGAGGGCACCCCCCACACACATCACACCAGTCAAACATGCCTCCAGACATTGCTAAATATCCCTTGAGGAGCCAGATCACCCCTGGCTGAGAACAACTTCTCCGGGGTGGGGGCCCAGAAGGGACATGGCTGGATTTTACAAGACGTGTACACTTTTTTCTTAGAGTCCACGTGGCTCTAAAATTCCTGCACTAATTCATCATTTCTCATTTTCCAGGAATATCCTGCCGGTCAGCATCCTGTCCCCTCGTTTCTGCAAGTCTGGACTTAGAATTTGGGCTTGAACCCAGAGCATCTTTCACTTCACACTGCCTTCTGCTGAAGCCCAGGGATACTATCATGTCTGGAAGACAATTCCAGAGTCTAGAATATGAGCCCAGAAGTTTGGAGTCAAAGAGACTATCAAACAAGGGCGAAAAGGAACTGATTTCTTTGTATCTCTCCATTTCTTCCTTCCTTCCTTTCTCCTTCCCGCCCTTCTTTCCTGTCTTTCTCTTTCTCTTCCGCCCTCCTCCTCTGTCTTTCTTTCTTCTGTTTCTTTCTCTCCCTTCCTTCCTTCCTTTCTTTTTTCCTTTTCTTTTTTAAGGTCATTCTGCCGCGGGGAGGGGAAGACAGTCCGCTCATTCCTTCCCCCCGGCTCAAATTTCCAGCGTGTCCTTTCAGGCTTCTGAAGATCACGGTCTGTGTCCCGGTGGCTCTCTGAGTTTTCTAGGTGATGAAAAGAGTGGACAAGAGGGAGGAAGACATGGAAAGCAGTCTTAAGAAACAAAGAAGCTTCCCAGAGTCTGTGTGCATGTATGCTTGCGTGTGTGCACACACGTGTACGTGTGTCCGTGTATGTGTGTGCACGCATGCGCGTGTGAGCAAACATTAAATTCACAGGCTGGGAAGGAAGAAGAGGGGGAGATGCAACAGACCCAGTCGGTCATGTCTCTTTAAGCAAGATAAGCTGCCGGCCCCATCCATCTCTTTGACACTATCAGCCTGTTGTCTAAAGTACTTACAGCTCGCTCCTTGAGAGGAGTCCTAACTGGGCGATGCTGGGGGAGGGGAGCAAGTGAGCGAGGCACCCTGGGGGCCCAACTTCCCCAAAGAGTACCACATGGTTTGCAAGGTGGGGGAGAGGTCACCCCACCCCATCCCCCAGCCCAGGCCAGGCCTGTTTTTAGCTCAGCCCTGAGTGCTAGGGAGATGGTCCCGCCCTGACTCTCTACCTGGGGCCCCGTTCCCAGGGGAACCACTTGAAACTGAAACTTGTCTTTCTCAAGTGGCTGGGGGAGAGTGTGAAACCCAGGAAAGAGAGAGTGAGCAAAAGAGAAAGGCCTTCTGCAGCTGTTCAAAGGGACCTCGGCCATCCCGCCCCAGGATCCTGTAACAACTCGCCATGGCTCTTGCTACGCTAGGAGGTGGGGGCCTACTTACGATTCTCCCCATCTCAGAGATAAGGAAACCAGGCCCAGAGAGGTTAAGTAACTCATCGAGGGTCACACAGCTGCTCAGAGGTATCGGGGGAATTTGAACCTGGATTTCTCTCCATTCCAAAGTTGACTTCTTACCTCTCTAACCAGGGTATTTCTTGCAACTCCTCTGTTATGAGAAATCATAACCGTGAAGGATTTGTTCTCTATTCACTCAACGAATACTTTCATTGCCTCCGTGTCAGGTTCTGCTGTGTGCTGGCGATAAAGACTTGACCCTGGGGGTGGGGGGAGGAATCGGGAGGTTGGGATGTAGCCTGGTGGGCTACAGTCCATGGGGTCGCAAGAGTCAGACCCGACTTGGCGACAAAACCAACCAACATAATATTTGCTATTGGGCTTCATTAATCTTAATGCATCCTCAAGAAAATCACCAAAACAAATTACACAGTATTACGTCATCTTTACAAGAACCCAAGGGAAAACTCCCTCCTGGTTTTTAGCAAACACCTCAATTTGTTTGTCTTTTATGAACTCTGCGGGCTCCTGTAACTAACTACAGTTCTCTCCTTGTTTTGGCATTTGGAAGCCCGGAGCCAAAGCTATTTCTATTAACTGCATGGGATGTTCCAGTTCCAAAAGCTGAGAAGCAAAATATCCTAAAACTTAGTGATGTAAAACAACCCTTACCAATGCTTCTGGATGCTGTGGGTCAGTGATTGAGCTGGGGGACGGCATGGGGCAATCGGTCGAGTGACCTGAAGGCTCTTTACTCACATGTCTGGGGCTGGATGCTGGCTGTGGGCTGCTGGCTTCATCTTTGCTCCACATGGGCTGTTCCTCATGCAGTGTTTCCCACCGTCGTTTGGGCTTCCTCACAGCATGGCAGCTGAGTTTCAAGAGTGAGTGTCCCAGTGCAGGGGCAAGTTAGGTGAAAACCGTATAGCCTTTTATAACCTAGCCTTGGGAGGTCTTCCGGCTCGAGAGGTTATCACTTGTACCCCTACCTGGGGCCTGGTCTGTATTTAGCTCAGCCTGGGTGCTGGGGAGCATTTTTACACTACCGTCACCATATTGTATTTGCCAGAAGTAAGTCCAGCCCATAATCAAGGGGATGATCAGATTCCAACTCTTGATGGGAGAGAAGCATCATGGCCCTGGAAGACAGTATGGGACAAAAAATATCGCTGTGGTCACCTTTGGAAAATAGTCTGCCACACACATCCAAATGGAATTCACTGATGTGTGCAGATCACTCTTGGGTTTTATTATTTTATTGATTGCCATTTCCTCCTTCAGGGGATCTTCCTGACCCAGTGATCGAACCCATACCTCTTATATCTCCTGCACTGGCAGGCAGATTCTTTGCCACTGCCACCACCTGGGAAGCCCCATAACACAGGAAACTCTCCCCAGTGCTCTGTGGTGACCTAAATGAGAAGGAAATCCCAAAATAGAAGCAACATATGTATACACAGTCAAAGATTCTTTTTTATATATACTTTTATTTATTTGTTTATTTACTTTTGGCTGTGCTGGGTCTTGTTGCTGCGCGGGCTTTCTCCAGGCGTGGGCTGCGCCTTGTTGCAGCGTGTGGTCTTCTCATTGCGGTGGCTTACTCTTGTTGCAGAGCACAGGCTCTAGGTGCACGGGTTTCAGTAGTTGCAGCTCATGGGCTCCGTAGTTGTGGCCTCCAGGCTCTGACCACAGGCTCAGTAATTGTGGTGCATGGGCTTCGTTGTTCTATGACGTGTGGGATCTTCCTGGATCAGGGATTGAACCGGTGTCTCTTGCACTGGCAGGTGGATTATTTACCACTGAGCCAGCAGGGAAGCCCAGTCTAAGATTCTTGATGGAAACAGGCAGGAGACAGACAGTGTCTGTCATCAGTGCCAGTTTCTGAGTATTTGTTGTATGCTGAGAGCCATGCAAACAGGTCCTTCCGTATGCCTTCACTGCCTTTATTCACAAACATCCTCCTATCAACATTTCACAAGCAGAGGGACTTCCCTGGTGGTCCAGTGGTTGGGAGTCTGCCTCACAGTGCAGGGAAACTGGTTTGATCCCTGAGTGGGAGGCTAGGATCCCACTAATCCATGGGGTAACTGGGCCCCCCGCATGGCCACGAAAGATCTACAGTACTGCAACTAAGACCGAGTGCGGCCAAATAAATATTTTTAAAATATTTTACAAGTAGAGAAACCAGAGCACAGGAAATGGAAGGTGTTCACCAGATTTGGCATTGTGGAGCAGTGCCAGAGGCGGGGTTCCCTTCTGGGCCGCTTGATCAGTGGTCCCATGGAGTCACCCCACCCTACATGCCTCCATTCTTTAGCTCTGAACCTCATTCCAAGCAAGAACCTGAGATAATACTGGGACACGAGGGTTCTGCAGGATTCAGCTGTCTCCTCTCCGAAATGTCTCCTCTGACCACCAAGTCACCAAGTGTTCTTTTTTTAAAACATGGTCTTTTTTTTTTGGTCTTAGATGTGGCATTCAGGATCTAGTTCTCTGTGTGCATGTGTGCTAAGTGTCTTCAATCATGTCCATCTCTGTGTGACCCTATGGTCTGTAGCCCACCACCCCCCAAGCTCCTCTGTCCATGGAATTCTCCAGACAAGAATACTGGAGTGGGTTGCCATGCCCTCCTCCAGGAGATCTTCCTGACCCAGGGATCAAACCCTTGTCTCTTATGTCTCCTGCATTGGCAGGCGGGTTCTTTACCACTAGTGCCACCTGGGAAGCCCATCTAGTTCCCTGAGCAGGGGTCAAACCCAAGCCCCTGCATTGGGAGTGCGGAGTCTTAACCGCTAGACCCCTGGGAAGACCCCCCAGGTGTTCTTAAGTGCAACTTTCTCTGAGAAATAAAAAAGTATTCATTGACTTCCATGTATATATCAAGATTAACATTCTCTCCAAGTTAGATCAGCCATCCTGTTGCAAACTGGGGGATTTGACAGGAAGTTTCTGAGCACCCACTTCTGGCCAGGCCCTGAGCTAACCCTCAGGAATCCAGACACAGGACGGACATGTAACGTCACACTGGACTGAGGTCCACTGGAGGGCGGGGACTATGCTATTTTGGCTTTGCAGTGAGTACACTGTAAGTGTCCAACATTGGGGACGGAGGAAGTAGAAGTGTTTGTCTATTTCAGCTATGAAAACTTGGCCGAGTGACAGACCCTCTGAGTCTCTATTTGCTCACCTGTAAAATGGGGACTAGAATGACCCCTGTGCACCTCCCAGGTCCATTTTGGGAATCTTTTGTAGATCTCCCTTTTAGCTTTGACTTCTAAAACACTCAACAGTAGGGACTTCCCTGGTGGTCCAGTGGTTAAGACTCTTTGGCTCTTCCAGTGAAGGGGGTGCAGGTTCAATCCCTGGTCAGGGAACTAAGGTCCTGAACGCTGCATGCACGATACAGCCAAAATGCAAAGAAATTAAAAAACGAAAAATACTCAATAGCAAGTGTGGAGCTTAGGCATAATAATCACATAAAATGCTCGAAAAAAAGTGAAAGTGTTAGTCGCTCAGCTGTGCCCAACTCTTTGAGACCCCAGGCTTCTCAGTCCATGAGGTTCTCCAGGCAAGAATACTGGAGTGGGTGGCCATTTCCTTCTCCAGGGGATCCTCCCAAGCCAGGGATTGAACCTGGGTATCCCACATTGCAGGCAGTTTCTTTACAATTTGAGCCACCAGAGTGCTCAGCATGTAACAAATCCTCAATAATCAGAACTGTGAAGCACTCTGGAGCCTAAACTCCAAGCTTAACTGAAGTTGATAAGGAGAGGGAAAAAGGGATTGGGTGAAATGAGCCTCCTCTCTCTCCCACCTCTGGAAGTGACAGCCTCGATATAATGCAATGAAAGTTGGGGGGAGGGGAGGCAAAGGTGGGGAGACGGCCTGATGTTTAAAAAACAAATGGAAATCTAAAACTCTTTTTACCAACTCTTAATCCATCAAACCAAAGTTTTGGGCCACATGTCTGAGTCAGTCTACACTGATTGAACAAAACGCTGTCCATGGCTTGGAGCTGGCAACTTCGTTGGGGTGTATCTGGTTGAAGGTATCAGAGGAGAGGTTAAAGTGGAAGTCTGTTTAAAGGACACAAGCAATTAGCTCAACTTACTAGCTGTTGTTTTACCTCTCTCTGCCCACTTAGCCTTGATCGCTTATTTTGATTTTTCCATGTAGGATGTGGCTGGTGAGTCAGGAAGAAAGGAGAGCTTTCGTTATTTGCCCTTTGCTAAGTTCTTGGAAATATCAAGAATACTTGGCCCTCAAGACAAACCCCAGCTCTGGGCCTAAAAGCTCAGTCCAGATATGTTATATATTTATTCAAGGCAGCAATTGGCCAGGAAACGACTATAAAACACACATTTTGAATAAAAGAGGGAGATTTATGGTGCATTTTCGAATCTGAGTCATATCTCCCTGCCTCCCCCAGGCCTGGAGCCCTTAATCACTAACATACCCCCAGCTTGTACATTCGGTGGGCACAGAATTGCTTCCTTCTGGTCCTGTCCCAGTTAAAGATGTGATGGGGATCGTGCTACTTCATCTGACAGTCAGTAAATGAATTGCCAATTCATTCTGAACGGAGATGGGGGCTGGTTTTTACCTCGGGAAGCAAGAAAAAAAAAAAGTGAGGTCTTTTCATACGTATCTTTGATCAGTCAGGACTTGACAAATTATTTTCCTAGGAATTTCTCTATCCTTAATGCCACAGGGGGAAAAAATGGATTTACTCAAAAAGAATAGCTTTTATGTTTCAGAAATTAGAGCAATGTAAAAGCTTTTCTTAGGTTCCTTTATATATCTCTCTGCCTCTCTTTCTCTCTCTCCCCTTCTTTTTCTGCAAATGTTTTTTTTTTTTTAATCTTTTGTAGATCTCCCTTTTAGCTTTGACTTCTAAAACACTCAACAGTAGGGACTTCCCTGGTGGTCCAGTGGTTAAGACTCTTTGGCTCTTCCAGTGAAGGGGGTGCAGGTTCAATCCCTGGTCAGGGAACTAAGGTCCTGAACGCTGCATGCACGATACAGCCAAAATGCAAAGAAATTAAAAAACGAAAAATACTCAATAGCAAGTGTGGAGCTTAGGCATAATAATCACATAAAATGCTCGAAAAAAAGTGAAAGTGTTAGTCGCTCAGCTGTGCCCAACTCTTTGAGACCCCAGGCTTCTCAGTCCATGAGGTTCTCCAGGCAAGAATACTGGAGTGGGTGGCCATTCCCTTCTCCAGGGGATCCTCCCAAGCCAGGGATTGAACCTGGGTATCCCACATTGCAGGCAGTTTCTTTACAATTTGAGCCACCAGAGTGCTCAGCATGTAACAAATCCTCAATAATCAGAACTGTGAAGCACTCTGGAGCCTAAACTCCAAGCTTAACTGAAGTTGATAAGGAGAGGGAAAAAGGGATTGGGTGAAATGAGCCTCCTCTCTCTCCCACCTCTGGAAGTGACAGCCTCGATATAATGCAATGAAAGTTGGGGGGAGGGGAGGCAAAGGTGGGGAGACGGCCTGATGTTTAAAAAACAAATGGAAATCTAAAACTCTTTTTACCAACTCTTAATCCATCAAACCAAAGTTTTGGGCCACATGTCTGAGTCAGTCTACACTGATTGAACAAAACGCTGTCCATGGCTTGGAGCTGGCAACTTCGTTGGGGTGTATCTGGTTGAAGGTATCAGAGGAGAGGTTAAAGTGGAAGTCTGTTTAAAGGACACAAGCAATTAGCTCAACTTACTAGCTGTTGTTTTACCTCTCTCTGCCCACTTAGCCTTGATCGCTTATTTTGATTTTTCCATGTAGGATGTGGCTGGTGAGTCAGGAAGAAAGGAGAGCTTTCGTTATTTGCCCTTTGCTAAGTTCTTGGAAATATCAAGAATACTTGGCCCTCAAGACAAACCCCAGCTCTGGGCCTAAAAGCTCAGTCCAGATATGTTATATATTTATTCAAGGCAGCAATTGGCCAGGAAACGACTATAAAACACACATTTTGAATAAAAGAGGGAGATTTATGGTGCATTTTCGAATCTGAGTCATATCTCCCTGCCTCCCCCAGGCCTGGAGCCCTTAATCACTAACATACCCCCAGCTTGTACATTCGGTGGGCACAGAATTGCTTCCTTCTGGTCCTGTCCCAGTTAAAGATGTGATGGGGATCGTGCTACTTCATCTGACAGTCAGTAAATGAATTGCCAATTCATTCTGAACGGAGATGGGGGCTGGTTTTTACCTCGGGAAGCAAGAAAAAAAAAAAGTGAGGTCTTTTCATACGTATCTTTGATCAGTCAGGACTTGACAAATTATTTTCCTAGGAATTTCTCTATCCTTAATGCCACAGGGGGAAAAAATGGATTTACTCAAAAAGAATAGCTTTTATGTTTCAGAAATTAGAGCAATGTAAAAGCTTTTCTTAGGTTCCTTTATATATCTCTCTGCCTCTCTTTCTCTCTCTCCCCTTCTTTTTCTGCAAATGTTTTTTTTTTTTCCAGGAAAAGAAGGCAGATACCAGATAGATTTGGGAAATGCCACTGGCAATAGCTAAGCTTTTGGCTAGTTATTTCAAT
Source organism: Cephalophus harveyi (assembly GCA_006410635.1). Lineage (NCBI taxonomy): Eukaryota > Metazoa > Chordata > Mammalia > Artiodactyla > Bovidae > Cephalophus > Cephalophus harveyi. The sequence continues at coordinate 248,237 of SJYT01067703.1, forward strand.
TGCATGAAAGTAACAGAAATGAGGCTGACTCCGTGATTACAATTGGTATTAAGAAAGCAAAGTCAAATCTCCTGCCCCAAGTTTCCCTTCTGTACCTGTTTTTCGTTTTTGTTTTGTTTTTTTCTCCTCTGGATTCCTGTTTTAGGGACAAACTTCAACGTTAAGAATGCCTGAAATGTTTTTCAACTATCTCATGCTCATGGTTTAAACATTCACTTACCTAACAGCAGAAGGCTATTTCCATATCAAGGTTTTTATCCACTGTGGTACAATCTTTTAAAAAAGTGTTGAAAATATCAGTGGTACAGGGCTGCCATGGACAGTTGGGCAGGCTGTGCACTGCACTACTTCAAGTGGGCCCCATTTGGCCAGACTGTCAATGTGAATGACCTGCTATGAGGGCTGTGCTCTGCTAGGTCTTTATAAGTGGGGGTGGCAGCTTTGAAAAGGAATTCACATTACCGAAGGAAAGCCTGGAGAATCGTAATGATAATAAAGGGACAATCTGGGGGATGCAGGTGGAAGGAACTAAAAAGAGTTTTATAAGGGACTAAACTGCATGTGCACTAGTGGTTTTGGTCTGTTTCTCTCTCCACTCAAGACTCTCTCTTGGAGAGGGAAAGAAAAAGATGCAATAAGCCTTTTTGGGGCATGTGCTCCCACCCTCTTGTCTAAGAGGAAAGCTCTAGATTACCAGTGTTACTCTCCTAGTGCAGGTCTCCTCCAAGAAGACCCTAAAACAAGGATTTGGGTGCGGTGGTCTACTTGAGTGGAGTGAGACTCGAGATAAAGACAGGAAAGAAACCAGTGAAGGGTGTGGCAACAAGCAGGTCAAGCTTCCCAGGGGGTGCAGTGGTAAACAATTCGCCTGCAAGAGACGCAGGGGACCTGGACTCGATCCTTGGGTCAAGAAGATCCCCTGCAGAAGGAAATGGCACCCCACTCCAGTACTCTTGCCTGGAAAATCCCATGGACAGAGGAGCCTGGTGGGCCACAGTCCATGGGGTCACAAAGAGTCGGACACGGCTGAGCAACTAAACAACAGCAGGTCACCTTTGTGAGCAAGTGGGACTCAGTCCCTCTAGGGATCCCATAAGAGACTGTAAAACAGGCTCAAAGTGGTCCCATCAAAGGGACAGAAAGCTGAGATGTTTACAAGGTAGTACTCTGGTCCTTCATTACTTTTCCCTGACCGAGCACATGCCTAAGGCTAGAGAAAGACGTCAAAAACAGACAGACTCAGATGCAGGAAGCTAGACCATCCACCCAATCTGCAAGTAACCGGAGGATGGACCCAGGAGACGGAGCTGGGCACTGACCCAGCCATTTGCTGTGCCCACCAAGACTACACACAATGAGAAAGATATAAACCCTCCCAAAGATTCAGGGTGCAATCTCCAAAAGAAGGAAGAGGAGATGCAGGGAGGTCACAAAATACCAAATGCCCATCACCCAAGGAATCTAGAGCAAAGGCAGTGTGTCTGGCTGTTGGCCCCATCTCTGCCACTAAGTAGCCTCTTGGTCTTGGGCAAGTCGCTGCCTCCACCCTGGAGATACCCAGACCTTCGTTTCCTCTTCTCTAAAGATCAGTAGAGTATGAATATCTGACATTTCCAGGGACCTAAACCTCAGGATTAGAAATGGGGCTCCCTGGAAAAGAATCTGAAAGAATAAATACATATAAACTGAATCACGTTGCTGTGCACCTGAAACCAGCACGACACTGTAAAGCAAATCCAATTACAAATAAATAGATAAGGGATTGCTTTAGTGGTCTAGTTTGTCTATGTGTATGTGTGTGCACACGTGTGTATGTGTGTGCACGTGTATGCTTGTGTATATGTGTTTTTGTCTTACGTGTGTGTGCTTGTGCCTTTGTATATGTGTATATACGTATGTTCATGTGTACGTGTGTACATGTGTGCTTATGTCTGGGTGTGTATGTGCTTGTGTGTATTCATTAACAGCAGACCAGTTCTCTCAGGACAATAGTTTGACACAATAAGAGCACCAAGCCTCCAAAATTCAACCCCAAAAAATGGAGCCAGAGCAATATCCAGATGCCTCCTCATTCCTGCCAAGGAGAACATCCCACACTCAGCAGGCAGCCACCTTGGACTGGTACCCAGCTCTATCACTGCCCACTGCCACCCCTTACAGAATCTCCATCTCTTTATCCTCAAAGCAGATACTGGTGCCTCACCTTCCTCACAAATTCCATTTGGTCAATGACCAAAAAATAAATGTGATTTTGTTTCACTAGTTCTATTCCTAATTATAAAGAGAATTCATCTTCACCTCAAAAAGTAGAAAATGTCCAAATACACAGAGAAACTTCGAACACCCACAATTCTCATCAGTACCAACAATTCTCATCACTGTTATTATTGCGTTCTGCATCCTGGTTTTTCTCCTCTGAGCATGAATGAATGCAGATGTATTTAATAAAATTAAGATGCTGGTGGGCTTGCTACTTGTGACCCATTCTTTCACTCACAATGGATATTGAGCATCTCCTTCAAGTTGTCTTCATAAATGTGTTTCTTAACGGAAAAGCGGTATTGCACTGTTTGCTCGGACATTAATTTATTTACCCCAACTCCAGTTGTTTCCAGTTTTGTATGATTAAAGCAATCATAATGAACATCCCAGAAAATAAATATTTGAGCACACCCCAGATTATGACCTTAGGACCAATTCCTTAAAACAGAGTTGTCCAGGTAAATGATTAGCACATTTTTAAGGCTTTTGATCTATTTTGCTAGACTCTCCTCCTAAATGGTTTATCTATCTTCATTCCAGCCAGGAGTTTATGAAATTTCCTATTTTCTCATTAGCAACATTATTATTATTATTTGGCCATGGCAGGTGGTTTGTGGGATCTTAGTTCCCTGACCAGGGATTGAACACAGGCCCTCAGCAGTGAAAGCTCCATGTCCTAACTGCTGGACCACCAGGAAATTTCCTATATTGTTATAATTATTATTAAAATATGCATCTGCTAAGTCAATGAATAAAAAGTTATATATAACTTGCATTTCATGGATCAAAGTCTTTCTTTATTAAGCATGTACTGAGATAGGGACTTAACTGGACATGTCCAGAGATAATTATCTCAAACCTCACAACAGTCCTTTGGAGCAGGTAAAAGAGGTCCTTTTTGTGACCGAGGAAGCCAAGGCTTGGACAGACTTAGGTTCCATGCTGAGCTCTGCCACACACACCAGCTGTGTGCTGTTGTGAGTGTTCCCAACCTCTCTGGGCTCACACTAATGGTCAGAGTCTCTGATGGCTCTGGTGCGCCTCTGTCTCATAACTTTAAGTCCCACACTTGAGTGCTCAGTGTCGGACAAGGAAGCCAGAGGATGCGGTAATGTTCCTCTCCCAAGTACAAAGAAGCCCACCAGCTCACGAATCCTGTCTGTCCTCGGCATCTGCGGTGAGAAACTGGAAAAGACCTTACCACCACCTGTAGGTCCTCAACAGGTAAGAGTATCTATCACACGGGCTGGGACTCCAACACATGCTTGTTGAACAAATGAATAAATGTAGACTCGGTGATTACTATCCATTCATGAACCTGTAGCTCATTCCTCCACCCCCATTTCTGACTCAGGACCTTTGCACAAGCTGTTCCCACTGCCTGAAAGGTTTCCTTCCCAACTTTTCACGTGGCTAATTCCTACTCATCATTCAGGGCTCAAAAACCAGGTTAGGACTCCATGTTTTATTTATTTATGACATTATGCACACTGCTTTCATAGTTCTCCCTGCCTTTGCAGTTATTAATTAAGAAGATAATTACCTAAGGGCTGTTTCTCCCTGTGAATCATAAACTCCAGGATGACACAACCTCTACCACCTTGTTCATCACTGTATCCCCTGTACTTATCTCTTGTCAGTCCAGAGCAAGCATCCATGAAAGATATTACAGAAATATACTAATTTGTGTTGTGTCTTTTTTAATTTTTAAAGGTTTTTTTTTAATGTGGACCATTTTAAAAGTCTTTCTTGAATTTGTTACAGTATGCTTCTGTTTTATGCTTTGGTTTTTTGGCCATGAGGCATGTGGGATCTTAGCTCCTCAACCAAGGATCAAACCCACATCCCCTGCCTTGGAAGGCAAAGTCTTAACCCCTGGACCACAAGGGAAGTCCCCAGTGTTGTGTCTTTTGACATCTAAACGATGATAAAGACTACATGAATCTTTGGATATGACATCCTTAAACCTACCAATTTAGTATAAAGATCCTTTATTACCACTGTTTGGAACCCGAAGAGGTCAGTTAGCTTCTGTTATGGAAGGACAGTGTCCCTTTTTTGATTTATGAAGCTTGGATATATTTTTAATGACTCTCCAAAGAAGTGACCGTTTGAGTGCTGGAGACAGGAGTGTTAACTCAGTATTCTTGTGATGCTCTTGAGAAAGACTAAGACTGCTTGTGTCGTTGGTTACTTAGTTGGGAAGGTAAGTTTTCCAAGCCCCCTTTATTAACTCATGAGAGTAAATATCTATTTAGAGTACAGTCAGAACTTCTCCAGTAAAACTTAACTCATTCATTCTCTATGGGGACAGGAAGGCCATTGACCTAGTTTCTCCATCGTACTTGAGAGAAGCTGAATTGTCATCTCTTTATAATTAATTCACACTTCCTGGGAGTTCTCTGCTAGGAAAGGTCCAGGGGGACTCGATTAAATGAATAATTTGGAATCAACAAGCCAGTTGTCCCCGTTTTAAGGCAATGTGACATATTTGATGGTTCTAGATCATTTGAAAGGTATGGGCACCAAAATTATAAAAATAGAAGAAAAAAATGCAGCACTAAACTCGTTACTGGCTTGCAGCTCTGTTTTGCCCTGACTTCCCTGGTGGCTCAGATGGTAAAAGCGTCCGCCTACAATGTGGGAGACTCGGGTTCAATCCCTGGGTGGGGAAGATCTCCTGGAGAAGGAAATGGCAGTCCACTCCAGTATTCTTGCCTGGAAAATCCCATGGAAGGAGGAACCTGGTAGGCTACAGTCCATGGGGTTGCAAAGAGTCGGACACGACTGAGTGACTTGACTTTGCCCTATAAGTGTCAGGACAAACTCATACAGTCTAAATTTGTGGGCTTTGAGTAAATATCCACAGAAGGTTCAGAAAGTTACCTGAATTGGGGACCTCCAAAACAAGTAATTGCAGTAAATTAACTCAAAGAAAGCTATCTTTCAGAAAACCAAGTATTATTAGGTATGGCCAATGTCATTTTTTATCAGTTAGGATTCCTGATTTTTCCAGTGCCAACTCAAATTCACTTAAAACAAATATCTCCATTCCAGAAGTCTAAGGCAGTGGATAAACACATTCAGCTCCATCACGCTTGAATACAGGATTCCAAACACCCCTGAGAACAGCTGGAGAAAGCAGATGGGGCGAAAAATTCACCTGCCAGACAACTTCTCCTTCTGTTTCCTCCACTGAATTTCCTCTCAATTCAGTCCATTGAAAGAACACAGGGGGAAAAAAAAATGGGTGTTCAAGTCCCTTGTACTTTTTAAAGCACATGGTATTTATTAGGCATTAACTGGCACACAAATATACGAAACGAGTACTTAATTCTCATCCCACCCCGCCCTTAGCAACATAAAAAGACATAATCGCAGAAAGACACTGACATGACAGACAGACTCACACACTCTTACGTACTTGAACATACGCAGTCTCACATATTACCCTGTTCTCTTTATTAGGGTCAGTTTAAAACAGAAACAATAACTTTTTTTAATCATGAAAGCAAAGCACATTTGAAAGGGAAGAAAAAATGCAAACTTGGTTTTGAGAATCAATAAAGTTAAAAGCTTTTGGCCAGCTCCCATGCTGGATTCCATTTCAGGTTATTACTTAATTAGAACTCCTATTTATAAATAAATAGTACCAGTAAAATATTACATCTGAAGAACCCTGCAATAATGTTTTACTTACACACTTTTTTTTTAATACCATCTTCTGCTTTCAATCACCACAGTTTAGGGTCTGCATTTGGTGCTGGTATGATGTCTTTGGAGAATGCTCCTCAGTGAGTAAGTCTGGCTTCTTCTCTAGGGATGGTGGTGTCACTTTTGCATCCAGTTTGGGTCATCGGTGGCGGTGATGGAGATTGGAAGCTGGGGGCTGGCTTTGTTGTTGGTTTTTTGGTTTTTTTTTTTTGGTTATCAGGACGAATATTTATTTTGGCTTTTTCACAACACTTGTCAGCACAGAGCTTGCGCCTTGCTTATCACAGTTCTGCCCACATGTAAACTGGGGCTTTTTAAGTTTTTCAAAGCGAGATTTCCGGTTGGAAGGTATAGGCCACATTTCAGCGGGCGGGAAGGACGCGGAGCCGGGGAGACGGGAGGGCAGAGTGAGATAGGACGCCAGATGGAGTCCGGCGTTATCCTGACCCCACTGGTGGGCAGGAGGCAAACCTGGACTCCGTGAGAATGGGGAAGGGAGGCCAAGATCGGAGAGAAGCTGGGACACAGGGAAGCTCGGCAGAAACATCCCTGGCAGAGGTAGGTAATTTCTTAGTCAAGAGGGAGGGTGGCCAATTTAGGTTTAGGGGGTTGGAGGAGTATTTGAGGGGAACCCCACAAGTACATATCTTGAAACATACATTCCTCAGACCTCCCCCAGAATAAGGGACTGGGTCCCATTAAGAAAATTGGAAGAAAAAAATATATTATTATTTATTATATAACAACGTCAACATTAACACCAAGACAGGGAAAGACTCCAACTACGCATGAGGATCAAACACTCCAGGAGGCAGGACTTTCTGGAGAACAAAAGAAGAAATCAGGGAGGGTGTCCTGGAGGTGGTGTGATTGTGGCTGGTCGAGGGCGGTGGTCGTGGAGGGGGGCGGAGACTCAGCTCTTCTTGTCGTTTTTTTAGTTTTGAGACAAAACAAAGTCACATTTTTTGAATTGTGGTTTCAAGCGACTGATTATATCAGTGTCGGGGTGGGGGGAGTGGGGGCAGGGGCAGTTCTCAAGTGCAGACGTGAACGCGGGGTGAAATGAGACATCCCGTCCGTGGGGCTCTCCCTGTGGCTGTCTCTCTCTCCCTCTCTCTCTCCCCTCCCTCTGGAAATGGCAGCAGAGGAGCAGGCCTGGCCTTAGCTGTTGTCATTCCACTCTGGAACCATGCCGACTCCATGCACGGCGGAGTGGTACTGATGCGGGGACAGGGTCCTTGATACACCGTGAGAGTACAGAAACTCCGACGCCTGAAGGCTGCCCGGGGGCTGGAGGCCAGTCTGAGGCCCGCACTGCCTGACCACAGGCTGGTGGGCCACGGAGGTCTGGTGCTGGAACATTCCCTCTCCGAGCTGCGGGGAGCCGTGGTTGGCCATGCCGGCCAGCCGGGGGACCAGGGGCCCCGAGGTGAAGTGGGCGGAGAGGTGCTGATACGGTAACCTGTCCATGGGCTGCACGGTGGTGACCGTGCAGCTGCTGTACGAGGACATACTGGGCCAGGCGTTGCAGCTAATGTCCTCCAGGCTGGGCACAGGCTCGCTGGGGGGCGCGGAGCTGGCGTACATGCAGGCCTGCCGCTGGGCTGACTCTGTCCGGTAGGAGGCACCCAGGCCCTGCTGCTGGGGGTAGCCGGAGCGGTAGAAGGGGTCCTCCTCGCTAGGTGATGTCTCCATGTAGGGCTTCTTATAGGGATGGTCTGTGCTGGAACATTCTTCATCTGCGGGAAGACAGGACGACAGATACCCATGAGGCCAGGGACCAGCGACCCCACAGCTCAAGGCTGAGACAGCCATTTGGCCCAGGGATGGAAGGATTAAGTCTGGAAGATGGTTAGCTCCAGCCTCCGTTCTGATCATTAAGGGGGTGGCCTGTCTCGGCTAAGACTTTGGGCTACGGAGCCCTAAGCAAACAGTTTGACCTTTCCGAGCCCAGTTTCTTTTTTAAAAAATAAATTTCAGTGTATTCCCTCAGTAGAACATTAATGCAATTGTTATGGAAGACGCTTTGTGTAGTTTCTAGTAAGCTGGGGAGATTGAGCTCAGCTTCTTCACCTATAAAATGGAAGGTCATAACGGTACTAGAAAGGGAAGCTCTAATGAAATAGGAAAATATAGCTTAAGTACTTAGTCCAGAGATTGGTACAGGAAACACTCAATAAATGACAATTATTATTATTCTCTTCCTTCCTTCCCAGCATGTAAATTTCAGGAAGCCAACATATGGTCTGGAGTATCCATCACTATCTTTCCAGAACCTGGGGTGTATACCTAATAACAACAATAACAATAGCATCAACCATAACAATAAAAACACTACGGTGCTTACTGTCCGTCACTGTTCTGAGTACTCTTCATGAGGTCACCCATTTAATCTCAACAACCCCATGAGGTGGGTTCTCTTAATACCCTCATCTTACAGATGAGAGAAAGGAGACACACAGAGTCTGCCTGTTGCACCATGGTGACCTGCATAGGAAGTCCAAAAAGGAGGGGATACGTGTGTGTGTGCGGCCGATTCGTTTTGCTGTACAGTAGGAACTAGCACGGCATTGTAAAGTGACTATAAGGAGAAGGGGATGACAGAAGATGAGATGGCTGGATGGCATCACCAATTCAACGGACATGAACCTGAGCAAATTCCGGGAGACAGGAGGGGCCAGGAGGCCCTGGAGTGCTCGGTCCACAGAGTCGCAAAGAGTCAGACATGACTGAGTGAACGACAACAATAAAAAAAACATGCCCACAGTCCTCTATGGCTGATAAACAGTGGAGTTGGGATTAGAATCCTAGGAATCTGATAAAATCCCTGCTCTTCAATCCATGCTAGACATTAAGACACGCAGCAAATACTTCCGCAATGGATGGAACAGTGAGTGGACAGACGGATACATGGATGGAAACTGAAATGAATCCCCAGATCCCTTCCTGACATCTCATGTGAACAAGGACCCAGTTAGGATCGGTGGGGTTGGTAACTGACACGGTAATTAGTACAGTACAATGACTGGGTCACCGTTTCCTCGCCAAGCAAGTCACTTCCCTCCTGTGGGCGCTAATTAATCCCTAAGAGAGAGCAATGGAGAGAGAGTTCTGTCTCTGAAAGAGGGTCTTCCTTAACCACTTTGGGGTCACCGACCCCCTTGGGTTCTAACAAAAGTGTTGGGCTCTCTCCTAGGAAAAAAACACTAAAACACGACATTTTGAGAACTGTAGGTATAGACAGAAGCGATCCATACAACTTCAAGGGGCTCAAAGACCCCCTAAGATGCAGACCTCAGTTAAAAAACCTAGACATGCATGAGCCTGACCCTGGCCCTTTTACTTAATATCGGCGGGACACTACCAAGGTATCTGCCATCTCTGGGACTCCTTTGTGACATCTTTGAATCAGAGTCAGCATACTTACCTCGCCGGGCATCTCAGGCATAGTAATATCGAGCATGGAAATCTCTTGTATCCATCACCGAGGGCAGCTCGTGTTGCCAGGCTAACACCACCTGTGTCCTGGCAGACCCCATCCGTAATAACACACCTCCAGGTGTTTCCTTCAGGGGAAGCAGTCCCAGGGAGTTTCTACCGAGGCGTAAACCTCACACGGATTCATTCCTTGGCTGGGATTTTACTCCCCAAGCTGGAGATTTTTCTTTCCTCACTTCCGATCTCTTTCTAATGAACAACGCTAAGAAATATGCTGATAATAATTGAGAACTAGACTTAGAAAACAGAGTCTTTTCCCAGCTGTGCTGTCAAATGGTGATATGGTCTGGGTAAACCACTCTATCTTTCATGCCTAAACTTTACAATAAAAGAACATACTTGCCTCTTTAAAAAAAATTTTAAAAAGTCTATATAAAAAAAAGGAAATATGCCATGTTTGGGGTGTGAACAAAAATGAAACCCTGGGACCCTCCCACACCTGTGACCACAATGATGGTTGATGGCAGGACACAGGACTAAATAAGGAAGGAAATAAGAGCTGGAATTCATTGAACACCTACTAAGTGACCTAACTCCAATCTCCCCGTCATTCCTCGAGGTGGCTGTTCTCATTCTCGGCTCTTAGAGGCAGAAGCCAAAGCTCAGAGAAGTGACCTGCTCAAGGCCATGCAGCTGGCAAGGAGTGGAGGCTGGAATCAAAGACGTGACTAATTCACTTTGCCGACCGCACCTTGCCTCCAGCTCTCTGGATTTCTATCCAATGCCACTCACTCAGCCTCCCAAGAAATACTGACTGAGCCCTCACCAAGCCTCTACCAGGCGCTGGTCAACTGCTGCGGTCCTGTTCAGAGCACATCCTTGGCCCCTCTCCATCCTCCCCCGTCCAGGGGCAAAGGAATGAGGGCAGAGCCTGCAAGAGCAGGAGGCTGACACTGTGATACGCAGGTAGTCCTTAGGGGTAAAGCTTCAAGTCAGTCTTCTCCCCACAGTAAGCCCTACGGCTTAGCACTGGACTATAAGCTAACAGCCCATGCCAAGAAGGATAGCTTGAATGTGGGTTCCACCCAACACCTCCACTCTCATCATTCTCCAGGTGATACCCCCAGGTACATCCAAAATCTCCCCCAAACATGTGTCTTCACATCTAGCTTGCACCCACCTAATAGCAAGCACTTATTTTCAGCAAAACTCTTTCTGGGACCCATAGGACACTCAAACACTGGTCCCCAAAATTGAAAAATGCAATCATCATTCTTCCAGGTGTTCTAGCTACATGATGCCAACCATCCAGATGTTTGAAGACATCCACATGAGCAAGGGTCCATATTTTTCACTTTTCAACCTAGCATTTTGGGGGCTTCTTAAGGACACTGCTACACATCACTTATTTAGTTTTTTAATCCTGGCCACCTCCTCCTTCAATTCCTTCCCTCCATTCTTCCTTCCCTCCACTCCTCAGATCCATAAATCTGAATGTTTCCATTGTTGCTGAAATCATAACCTTTGGGTTTTCCATTTAACCAGGGCGTTCCCCTTTTCAATAATAGAAAGTACAGCTGCAGGGTACCCTTGGCAAGAGAAAAAAAAAAAAAGGCAAACTAACCAGTCCCAAGTTTCTGATCCCTTTCCAGATTGGTTACAAGTAAAAAGAGGAAGGATAATATGAAAAAGGCCAGAGCCACATTTTGGAAAATCGTAAAATTACGCATTCCAAGGCTTAATACTCCAAAGATCTGATGCAGAGTCCTAAGAAAAACTCGATGCTGGGTTATTGACGGAAACAGGACTTTAGCATTCTCCAGTTTCTCTTGATCCTCATCATACTGTAATGAAATTCCAAAGCCAGGATCAAAACTTGACGCTGGTCATGATAAATGCTTGGGATGTAATCTCTGTGTTTATTTTTGTGATGGTTTGGTTTCTATCTTTTTATTGGGAGCCTGATAACTGATCAACAGCAAACACATCTGTCCCAGCCGAGTCCTGCTTATCTTACACAGCTGGGGGAATGGGCTGCAGTCAAAGGTCAAGTCCTCGACGAGATGAGTCCACGGCTTGCTTTCAGAGAGCTGGATACGGGTGGTCAATTATACTTCAAATGTCCGAAACCCAGCTGAGTCCCTTGGATAACAGTAAAGCTCTTCCTGATTCTGACCACAGATCACCACGCCACACCGTGAAAAACCCTAGTGCCTGGCATGTTTCCGGATGTTGCTGATTCTGGATAAAATGGCTTTAATGATGAATCCAGGATACAGATTTTAGGGCACTGAGTTATGTCTCTTGACTCACTGGATACATAACCTTGGGCAAACTCCTAGACCATTCCAATCTCAGTTCTTGTTTGTATTATACACAGGGTGCTAATGTGGTAAGTCACTTCAGCCGTGTCCAACTCTTTGAGACCTCATGGACTGTAGCCCACCAGGCTCCTCTGCCCGTGGGATTCTCCAGGCAGGAATCCTGGAGTGGGGTGCCGTTCCCTTCTCCAGGGGATCTTCCCGACCCAGGGATCAAACCTGCATCTCCTGCGGCTCCTGCATCAAGGGCAGACTCTTCCCCACTGAGCGGTCGGGGAAACCCATTATACATGGGGATGACAGATAAACTTCATGTAGGAATTGAGACACTAATAGTGCAGTCTAGTTTCTATTTTCCTTCTATTTAGACTAAATATTCCAATCTTATCTGTCCAAGTAACACAATTCTACTCTCTTTCCCCTCTTGGAAGACTGGATAGATGGCTCTGTGAGGGTCGTCCAACACTAGAAGGTACTTGGGTGAACTCCAGAGCTAGGAAACTCACAGAGCTAATTTCAAGTCTCTGATCCCATTGAGCAAAGCTTGTTACCAGTGCCAAACGGATCACTTCCCTTGCTGATGGAGTTCATCCAGATGAAAGACTGTGGGGCAGTCTTCACAGATAAAGACACTGGAGGCAGAGAGATGAAATGCCACTCCTGAGCTGAATGACCTCTGCCAAGTCAGAAGCAGAACTCCAATTCAGGCCTTACGACTCTGAAGAGTGCTCTTTCTGATAGATGGCCCCAGCCTTTCAGCCTTCAGGAAACCCAGTGTTCAGAGACTATGAAAAGGTGGTAAGCTTGATTCTTTGGATAGATGAATGGATGGACGGATGGATGGATGGACAGATGGATAAACAGATAGATGGAAGGACAGATGGATGAAGAGATGGATGGGTGGGTGGATGGATGGATGGAGAGATGAATGGATAGATGGATGGACAGATAGATAGATGGAAGGACAGATGGATGAATGGATGGGTAGGTGGATGAACAGATGTATGGATGGACAGACAGATGGTTGGATGGACAGATGGATTAGTGTGTATGTGTTTGTCCCCATGTTCTTAGCTCTTAACCTTAAAGTAAAAAGAACTTGAACGGTACTGTGGGAAGATTGGGAATCAAAAGACTCCAGTTCAAATTCCAGATAGCCACTATCCAAAGCCATGGGATGTACTGACTTGCTTGCTATCGGTCTCCCCCAGTGAGAATACAAGCTTCCTGGGAATAGAGACCTTTGCCATCTCTCTCCCCTTATCTTCAGCATACAGCATACAGCATACAGTACAAAGTAAGTGTGCCATTAATATTTACTTGATGACTGCAGCCTGGATCGGCCACTCATCAGCCACATAACCTTGGGAATCTATCCCAAGCTCTTATCCCTCTATTTGCCTCCTGTTTGCCACGGGGGTGGAAGGCATCTCCTGTGACTCAAAGACTACAGGGAGACTCCACTGAAAGAGAGAGTGTGGGGTTGCTCTCAAAACCAAGGAGGCTGAGGAAATGCAAATTTCCTTGACGGCACCCAATTCCGCTCCCCTTTCCCTCTCAGTATCCAGTGCGGTAACTGGCTTGGCTAAAACCTTTATTTGGGTCGCCTCTGGTTTCCAGTGGTTGGGGAGGGCTGTCAGGGTGGGAAGGAGAGAGAAAGACAGACAAGTGGTCTCCCAGGCCTGGGTGAACTGGATGTGATTGAGTGGCGTTGATAAAACACTTTCCCAGCTTTTTTAGCTCCTCCCATCAGGAGAGATAGTTTGGAGACAGCTGGGTCCAAACACAAGGGGCCCCCCGGCCGGCCTGGTCCTTTGACATTTCACGGGGGCTGCCTCCTGGGCCGGTTGGAAAGGAGACAGACAATGAGGGGAAGTCAGATAGTGGGGCAGGCAGGGGCCAGGGTGGGAGAGAAGCCACCCATGGAGTTATCACTTAACGGGAGTCCCAAACTGGAAGGAAACCTCGGCTGATTCCTTATCGCTTTACAATGGAGGCTGATGATGAATTGCTTTTTGTCGTCTCCGAGGCAGGCAGGCAGGACAGATGGAGCTTGGCTGGAATGTTCTCTGTCCCTAGGAGCTGTCTTTTCTGGGTGGAAGGAGGCAAGAGGGGCAGAGATTTCTGCAAAGGTAAAATGAGCCCTGCACCCCAAGTGCACAGACCTCAGAATGAATCAGGGGGTGGAGCTGCTGACTCGCTGGCTGACTCTGTGCCAGTTACTCCATCTCTCTGAGCCTCAGGGTCCACATCTGTCAAAGAGGGGGCAATCCTTCACCTTGTTATCTGCGACCAGTCGCAACGTCCTGACTCCTCTGACATCTCCAGCTCTTCTCCACACTCCTTGGTCTGAGCCATCACCATCTCACACACTTTGGAGCCTATGAACCATCCCTGGCATCAATTCAATCACAACAAAGGGACTGCCTCAAAACAAAACCAGAAGCACATCCCTCGTGGATTCAAACCCCTGCAAAGGCCACCTGTCAGCGTTAAGATAAAATCCGAACGCTTCACAGGGCTCACAAGGGCTGGCGTTGTGCTGGTCCCTGCCGTCCGCAGCAGCCTTCTCTCCCATCGCTCTTCCCTGCTCTGTGTTCAAACCATGCTGGCCATATGGCCACTCCCCCAGTGAGAGGGGGCTCCCCATTTTCCAAGGGTCTGCTCTTCTCTATGCCTGGACACCCACTTGGCTCCCCAGTCTCATAGCTGACACCCACTCTCCACAGACCTGAACTGCAATTCTTCCTCTACGCCCCACTCTAGTCCAATAATCCACTTTGCTGTTTTTTCTAAATAACTTTTTAAAAACATTTATTTATTTGGCTGTGTCCGATCTTAGTTACAGCATGATGCCCAGACTCAGCTGCCCCATGGCATACAGGATCTCAATTTCCCAACCAGGGATCGGACTCACATCCCCTGCATTGGAAATGTGGATTCCACCACTGGGCCACCAGGGAAGTCCCCCACTTTGCTTTCTGTTAGCACTTTGCGTGTCTCCTTCATAGCATTCGATCGCCACTGCCATCAAACAAGTCAGTAACAAGTCATAGTAATGTCTGCACTGCTTGCAACGGTGTGTGTTTCCCAAAGTCAGGGTGGCTGTGAGCTCACCTTCAGTAGAGGACTTATGGGTATCAGGTTCTCAACTGCGTCACCGGGATTATCTCATTTCATCTCATGACAACCCTGTAGCGTAAGCGCTATTATCTTCCCCCATTCTGCAGAAAAGCTGGCTGAGGCTCAGAAAGCTGAAGCAAGTTACCCACCATCATGCTGCTGGGAAGGATCAGCTGCTGGGAGAGACCGCAGTGGACCAGCCACCGACTCCAGCTTTCCCGGGGGCCACCTCAAGTCGATTCCAAGTTCACGCAAGGATCCCAGCAAAGCACCACATGCAGGACAACTACTCCCATCACCCAAAGAGGTTCACAGCCTTGCATTCAAAGCCTTCCTCCTGTATCCTCCAGGAGTGCATTTCCAAGGATGCTGCTATCAATATCGAACTAAAACAGCACCCTGATTCTTTGTAACTAGGTCTGGCATCAATTTAATCAAAAGAATTCTTTAATTCAAACCTGTGAGCTCTTCATCAACAAATAGGGCCCAATCTCAAGAGCAGATCTCTAGTGGGATGATGAAATTTGGAGACTGCAGCTCATAAGCAAAGGTAATGGAGGCAGATAGGGTGATGGTTCACGGTCCAGGCAGTCTGCAGGCCAGGCGTGGGTTCAAACTCTGCCTTCAAGAACCATCAGTTCGGACCTCCCTGGTGGTCCAGAGGTTGAGAGTCCGCCTGCCAATGCAGGGGTCACAGGTTTGATCCCTGGCCTGGGAAGATTCCACATGCTGCAGGGCAACTGAGCCTGTGCGCTAGAGCCTGGGAGCCACAGGTACTGAGCCTGCGTGCTGCATATACGGAAACCCGCGCTCCCTAGACCCTGTGCTCCCCAACAAGAGAAGCCCAAGCACCGCAGCCTGAGAGTCGCCCACACGCAGCAACGAAGACCCAGTGCAGCCAAAACATGTAAGTAAACAAAAACAAATGAAATATTTTTAAAAGTAGCTTTTAAAAAGAAGAACATCAGTGAAGTAAGTCAGAAAGAAAAACACTAATACAGTATATTTAATGCATATATGTGGAATTTAGAAAGATGGTAACGATGACCCTATATGTGAGACAGCAAAAGAGACAGATATAAAGAACAGACTTTTGGACTCTGTGGGAGAAAGCAAAGGTGGGATGACTTGAGAGAATAGCATTGAAACATGTATACTACCATATGTGAAATAGATCACCAGTCCAAGCTTGATGCATGAAACAGGGCGCTCAAAGCCTGTGCAGTGGGACAACCCTGAAGGATGGGATGGGGAGGGAGATGGGAGTGGGGTTCAGGATGGGGGACACGTGTACACCCGTGGCTGATTCATGTCAATGCATGGCAAAAACCACTACAATATTGTAAAGTAATTAGCCTCCAATTAATATAAATTAATTAATTAAAAGAAAAAAAAAACAACCATCAGCTCACAATTTTCCCTCAGGTTCCCTATTTGTAAAATTGGTTTATATAACAGTGCCTACTTAATAATGTTCCTGAAAAGGTTGTAGCCTGGAACTTCGGCAGGGCTCTCTGAAATATAATATGAAACAGCATCCTGCACCGGCATCTATGCTCTACAGAACATTCTTAACCCCTGTTGTGCCTGAAGAGGCATATTGCAGGCATCTCGGCTCCGGCCCATCCAGCAGCGGGCGTGCTGGGAGTCGGGCCAGGGGGCCGGATGGGCTGATGCTGCTCAGGCCTTCCAGATCCAAGGCGTTTGGATGGGCTTCGGGTAAGTCTGGAAAGCCTGGTCTCACCGGGTCAGCTCCCCAGCCCCATGTTTGGACCCATGACAGCTCTTCCCTCTTTCAAAACGTGACTTTGGTAAATGTCAAATAGCCAAACTGTGTTCCTTTTCTCAGGTCAAAAAAGAATGTCCAGGCGCCACTAGATTTTCAAAGGCGTCGTGTTGGCTGATGGGGCTTTGAGGTCCAACAGGGAGCACTCTAATGACGGGGCCACAGACCGTCTGGAGCAAAACAGAGCAGGTTTATTAAGTCAACCTAGCGCTTATTTCATAGCCTCTTCACCCAGCCGAGGAGACAGGTCCAATTGTGGGCTCCAATCTACAGAGGTTTGTTGTGAGGTTTAGAGGCACTGACTAAGTAACTTTCCCGTAATCATAAACATGTGAAAATGGCAAAGGTCAGATTTATCTCACTAGTCTGACTCTGAAAATCACAGGCATAAGCAGGAGGTTGCACAGTCCCCTCCCCTTATGTCTGTCTTCCCGAACCTTCACCTAAATGAGCAGCCGTCTCTTTACTTCCTCCTGGGGTTCACTTCGCAGAAGATATTAAGAAGAGGTGGCAAGAATACACGGAAGAACTGTACAGAAAAGATCTTCACGACCCAGATAATCATGATGATGTGATCACTAATCTAGAGCCAGACATCTTGGAATGTGAAGTCAAGTGGGCCTTAGAAAGCATCACTACGAACAAAGCTAGTGGAGGTGATGGAATTCCAGTTGAACTGTTTCAAATCCTGAAAGATGATGCTGTGAAAGTGCTGCACTCAATCTGCCAGCAAATTTGGAAAACTCAGCAGTGGCCACAGGACTGGAAAAGGTCAGTTTTCATTCCAATTCCAAAGAAAGGCAATGCCAAAGAATGCTCCAACTACCGCACTATTGCACTCATCTCACATGCTAGTAAAGTAATGCTCAAAATCCCCCAAGCCAGGCTTCAGCAATATGTGAACCGTGAACTCCCTGATGTTCAAGCTGGCTTTAGAAAAGGCAGAGGAACCAGAGATCAAATTGCCAACATCCGCTGGATCATGGAAAAAGCAAGAGAGTTCCAGAAAAACATCTAAACCCAGATAATCATGATGATGTGATCACTAATCTAGAGCCAGACATCTTGGAATGTGAAGTCAAGTGGGCCTTAGAAAGCATCACTACGAACAAAGCTAGTGGAGGTGATGGAATTCCAGTTGAGCTGTTTCAAATCCTGAAAGATGATGCTGTGAAAGTGCTGCACTCAATCTGCCAGCAAATTTGGAAAACTCAGCAGTGGCCACAGGACTGGAAAAGGTCAGTTTTCATTCCAATTCCAAAGAAAGGCAATGCAAAAGAATGCTCCAACTACCGCACAATTGCACTCATCTCACATGCTAGTAAAGTAATGCTCAAAATCCTCCAAGCCAGGCTTCAGCAATACGTGAACCGTGAACTCCCTGATGTTCAAGCTGGCTTTAGAAAAGGCAGAGGAACCAGAGATCAAATTGCCAACATCTGCTGGATCATGGAAAAAGCAAGAGAGTTTCAGAAAAACATCTATTTCTGCTTTATTCACTAGGCCAAAGCCTTTGACTGTGTGGATCACAATAAACTGTGGGAAATTCTGAAAGAGATGGGAATACCAGACCACCTAACCTGCCTCTTGAGAAATCTGTATGCAGGTCAGGAAGCAACAGTTAGAACTGGACATGGAACAGCAGACTGGTTCCAAATAGGAAAAGGAGTACGTCAAGGCTGTATATTGTCACCCTGTTTATTTAACTTCTATGCAGAGTACATCATGAGAAACACTGGACTGGAAGAAACACTGAACCCATAACCCTTCATCAAATCTAAAATATCTGTAGATCGTCCTCCTTATTTAGCTGTGTGTATGTGTGTACATGTGTGCTAATTCACTTCAGTTGTGTCTGACTCTATGCTCTAATACCTATTAAAAATACATATAAATGCTGGCTTCCCTGGTGGCTCAGTATTGGGAAGCCCACCTCTCAATGCAGGAGATGTAGGTTACATCTCTAGGTTGGCAAATTCTCCTGGAAAGGGAAATGGTTTCAATATCTTTACCTGGGAAATGCCATGGACAAAGGAGTCTGGTGGGCTACAGTCCATGGGGTCGCAAAAGAGTTGAGCATAATTTAGCAATAAAAACAACAACATCATATAAATGATGCCCATTTTCAAGAGAACTCTGAGGACTATAAATTATTTAGATTTTCCCTATTTATTGGGAATGCTTTATTTAGGGATTGAAATCATTGTGGTTAATTTTTCTGCTGTGGCTGAAGGTTCTTTATATAAGGCTTGTCAAAGAAAAAGATAACCAATAAAATAGATGATTCTTTAACTTATACAAAATGTACACAAAGTATATGTGTGCATAAGGCCATAAAAAACTGGAAGAAAATACACCAATTTGTTATAATAGTAACTTCTGAAGAGAAATGAGAAATGGGATTGGGTTAAAGAAGAGGACTAAGTACTGTTTACTTACAAAATTTTAAAAATGTTTTCAGGTATTTCTGGTAAATATTTAATATGAATAACAGTAAGTATAAATATGTCTCATTAAAATTAGTTTTTTCAATATGTATCACCTAATAGTATAGTACCCTGGCTGACCTTGAGATTGCCAATGGTGTTCAGCAGCAGGTTGAAAGGTTTGTGGTTGTGGTGTAGAATATTAGCTGAATGAATATATTTTAACTATCTGAGGATCTGCTAAAGAAAATAGTAGATTTGGTTATCACTACAATATTGTGTTTTCAAGAACTTAGAGCTCTGTTTCCATGAGGTCTTATACTATATATCAATCTGTCTATCAATATATAGATAGATATCTCATTTGCCTTATGATTGGCCCTCAAAATTTCTTTCTCCAAGAAAGAGATAGTGTTCAAATCCAAAGACTATCTGCTGGTAGTATTTCCTCTTACTCAGGGAATGTCAGCCTTTTGCTCCACTCGGGTCTCCAGCTGATTGTGTCGTGCTGTGTTCAGTTGTATCTGACTCTTTGGAACACCATGGACTATAGCCCACCAGGCTCCTCTGTATATGGGATTTTTCCAGGCAAGAACACTGGAATTGGTTGCCATGCCCTTCCCCAGGGGATCTTCCTGACCCAGGGATCGAATCTATGTCTCTTACGTCTCCTGCATTGGCAGCCAGGTTCTTTATCATTAGTGGCACCTGGGAAGCCCCTTCAGCTGATTAGATGTGACCTATCTGATTTATGGAAGGTGATATGCTTTATTCAAAGTCCAGTGACTTAAACATTATATTCATGAAAGAATACCATCATAGAATCATCCAGAATAATGTTTGACCACATAACTGGGCACAGTGATACAGCAAAGGTGACACAATGACTAAGCACTCGTTATCATTTAAGATCAACTTAGTTCCCAATATTAAGATATAATAGTAAGATATTTTGGTTCCCAGAAGAAGGTATTGCATATCACTTCTTTTCCAAACTCTAGGACTTATTACAATAACTTCACATGCTCTCTTACTTATGTAAATGAGCCAAATAAATTTAGTTCAAAGTATAATTCAGAGATCAAATTGCCAACATCCATTAGACCATAGGAAAAGCAAGACAGTTCAGGAAAAACATTTGTTTCTGCTTTATTGACTACACTAAAGCCTTTGACTGTATGGATCACAGCAAACTGTGGAAAATTCTTAAAGAGATGAGAATAGCAGACCACCTGACCTGCCTCCTGAGAAATCTGTATGTGGGTCAAGAAGCAACAATTAGAACAGGACATGGAACAACAGACTTGTTCCAAATTAGGAAAGGAGTATGTCAAGGCTGTACATTGTCACCCTACTTATTTAACTTATATGCAGTATATATCATGCAAAATACCTGAGTGGATGAAGGACAGGCTGGAATCAAGATTGTTGGGAGAAGTATCAATAACCTCAGATATGCAGATGACACCACCCTTATGGCAGAAAGCAAAGAACTAAAAAGCGTATTGATAACAGAGAAAGAGGAGAGTGAAAAAACTGGCTTAAAGTTCAACATTCAGGAAACTAAGATCATGGCATCTGGTCCCTTCACTTCATGGCAAATAGTTGGGGAGACAATGACAGACTTTTGGGCTCCAAAATCACTACAGGTGGTGACTGCAGCCATGAAATTAAAAGATTCTTGCTCCTTGGAAGAAAAGCTATGACCAGACTGACAGCATATTAAAAAGCAGGGACATTACTTTGCCAACAAATGTCCATCGAGGCAAAGCTATGGTTTTTCCAGTAGTGATATATGGATATGAGAGTTGGACTATAAAGAAAGCTGAGCACTGAATAATTGATGCTTTTGAACTGTGGTATTGGAGAAGACTCTTGAGAGTCCCTGGGACAGCAAGGAAATCAAACCATTCAATCCTTAAGGAAATCAGTCCTGAATATTCATTGGAAGGACTGATGCTGAAGCTGAAAATCCAACACTTTGACCATCTGATGTGTAGAAATAACTCATTGGAAAAGATCTTGATTCTGAGAAAGATTGAAGGCAGGAGGAGAAGGGGCTGATAGAGGATGAGGTGGTTGGATGGCATCACCAACTCAATGAGCACGAGTTTGAGCAACTCCGAGAGCTGGTGATGGACAGGGAAGCCTAATGTGCTGCAGTCCATGGGGTTGCACAGAGTTGTACACTACTGAGTGACTGAACTGAAATGATACTTCAGTTTAAGTATCAGTGGTGGCTGGCTCAGTGGTAAAGAATCAGTCTGCCAATGCAGGAGACTCAGGTTCAGTCCTTAGGTTGGGAATATCCCCTGCAGGAAGACATGGCAACCCATTCCAGTATACTTGACAGGAAAATCCACTGCACAGAGGAGCCTAGCCAGCTACAATCCATTAGGTTGTAAAGAGATAGACATGACCTAGTAATTGAGCAACAACAGCAAATACTTCAGTTTACCAGTAGACTTGCTCATAAAGACTTTTGTGTACATTGAATTGTTCCACATGATTATCTTTGTAGTGTCAGATACATTTTCTCTATATTTTTCACTGATTTGCAATTGAGTATGGCTCTTAGACTTTCAGCCTTAAGGTTTAGATGGTTTATATTTCCATTGATTAAGATATTAATTCATGAATAGCCTATGACTAAACAACTAAAAAAATGCTGAAGTCCTTCAGCATTTCATAATAGTGATTTACTACAATAAATGAAAAAAATCTGTAAAATATTCAAACCATTAATTATTTAGTGGATGATATCAAATGGAGTTTAGTGTCTTATGCGAGATGAAAGTTAGAATTCTTGTTTTTAACTTAGGCTTTTATACGATATATAGTACTTTTAATTATAAGTACTCTGTTATATGTTTTCCCTGACTGAGTGATTAATTTACTCATTGAGAAAACAACTGAGAGACTGCTATGTATAAATAACTATTTCAGATGCTGTGTGCATGCTCAACTAGTCGTGTCCAAATCTTTGTGACGCCATGGACTGTAGCCTGACAGTCTCCTCTTCCCATGGATTTTCCAGGCAAGAATACTGGTGTGAGTTGCCATTTCCTCCTCCAGAGGATCTTCTTGATCAAGGGATCAAACCCATGTCTCCTGGATCTCCTGCATTGGCAGGTGGATTCTTTAACACTGAGCTATCTGGGAACCCCTTTCTGATGATAAGGATACCAATAATAGGAAAAAATATTCTCTCTCACCATAAAAAATCAATGCCATGGTAAAACCTACACTTAAAATAATAATAAAACTACGTATGTAAAATATATAGCAGTTTTTAATAATAGAAAAGGAAAAAAGGAGTGAAATTGCAATTACAAATAGAGTTGGATCAAAGCAAGACTTGTTGAGAAAGTGAAACTTTCTAAGTGGTGGAGGGTAAAAACAAAAAAGCCAAAGACAGAAGTGTCCACTGCGGTTTCTTAGAAGGCCAAAGCTGGCCCATGTGGCTGTTGAATAGTAGCTGTAATAGCAAGAGATAAAATCAAAACGATACTGAAGCATTAAGCTTTGCAAACAAATTGTGGAGTCTTGTTAGAGACACTGTTTTTTACTCTGAGTGATGTGGGCACATCTGGCAAGTTCTCAACAAAGGTGATATTCAGTTCAGTTCAGTTGCTCAGTTGTGTCCAACTCTTTGCGACCCCATGAATCGCAGCACGCCAGGCCTCCCTGTCCATCACCAACTCCCGGAGTTCACTCAGACTCACGTTCATCGAGTCAGTGATGCCGTCCAGCCATCTCATCCTCGGTCGTCCCCTTCTCCTCCTGCCCCCAATCCCTCCCAGCATCACAATCTTTTCCAATGAGTCAACTCTTCACATGAGGTGGCCAAAGTACTGGAGTTTCAGCTTTAGCATCATTCCTTCCAAAGAAATCCCAGGGCTGATCTCCTTCAGAATGGACTGGTTGGATCTCCTTGCAGTCCAAGGGACTCTCAAGAGTCTTNTGATATTTCTCCCAGCAATCTTGATTCCAGCTTGTGTTTCTTCCAGTCCAGCATTTCTCATGATGTACTCTGCATATAAGTTAAATAAGCAGGGTGACAATATACAGCCTTGACATACTTCTTCCCCAATTTGGAACCAGTCTGTTGTTTCATGTCCAGTTCTAACTGTTTCTTCTTGACTTGCACACAGATTTCTCAAGAGGCAGTTCAGGTGGTCTGGTATTCCCATCCCTCTCAGAATTTTCCACAGTTTATTGTGATCCACACAGTCAAAGGCTTTGCCATAGTCAATAAAGCAGAAATAGATGTTTTTCTGGAACTCTCTTGCTTTCTCCATGATCCAGCGGATGTTGGCAATTTGATCTCTGGTTCCTCTGCCTTTTCTAAAACCAGCTTGTACATCAAGAAGTTCACGGTTCAAGCATTGCTGAAGCCTGGCTTGGAGAATTTTGAGCATTACTTTAATTGCACTTTGAGTGCAATTGTGTGGTAGTTGGAGCATTCTTTGGCATTGCCTTTCTTTGGGATTGGAATGAAAACTGACCTTTTCCAGTCCTGTGGCCACTGCTGAGTTTTCCAAATTTGCTGACATATTGAGTATAGCACTTTCACAGCATCGCCTTTCAGGATCCGAAACAGTTCAGCTGGAATTCCATCACCTCCACTAGCTTTGTTCGTAGTGATGCTTTCTAAGGCCCACTTGACTTCACATTCCAAGATGTCTGGCTCTAGATTAGTGATCACACCATCATGATTATCTGGCTTGTGAAGATCTTTTTTGTACAGTTCTTTTGTGTATTCTTGCCACCTCTTCTTAATATCTTCTGCTTCTGTTAGGTCCAGACCATTTCTGTCCTTTATTGTGCCCATCTTTGCATGAAATGTTCCCTTGGTATCTCTAATTTTCTTGAAGAGATCTCTAGTCTTTCCCATTCTGTTCTTTTCCTCTATTTCTTTCCATTGATTGCTGAAGAAGGCTTTCTTATCTCTTCTTGCTCTTCTCTGGAACTCTGCATTCAGATGCTTATATCTTTCCTTTTCTCCTTTGCTTAATTGCCTATGATTTTAATAAATTCACTTGGGCAATAGGGAAACCCATTAGAAGAATACTATAGTAATCCATGACCCAGATAAAAAGCAATGGTGGCTCAGACTAGGGATGTAGAAGAGGGTGAAGAAGACAGCTAATTGGAGCTATACTCTGAAGAAGCAGACTTTTGTATTTGCAGGGAAAAAAAGCTGAAAATCAGAAACCACTCCAATCATTTATAATTCATATCTGGAAGCCAGGGAAGAGTGTGAGAAGAACAAATTCCAGATTTTTTTTTTTAACCAACTCTTTTAAACACAATGGTCAAATGAATAAAAATATATAACTTCTCTTGCCAAGCTTTATGCATCTTGTTGGGACAATCAGTCAAAGTTCCTAAATCAATAATTCTTTTGATTATACCGTTCCATAGAAACAATGTATAAAAACATATTCCAGTGCAATTTCTCTGTAATCTGTTCCTCCTGTTCCATCAAGTGTGACAGTGTATTATTATATATTGACAGAAAACCTCAATATGGATGATGTTAGACAGTGGGAGGAAAGCATTTTGCTGTGCCAGTTTTGTCTTCATAATAATGGCATTGATCTGTATTTCAGCTTACCCCTTGTGGAAGCTCATGGTTAATTTGCCCACATCTACATTGGTATGAGAAGCAATGTGGTGAATGTCAGGTGGGATCTGCAATTCATAGAAACAACTTTACTGTCTAAAGATTTTTGTCAATTGCAAATTAATTATTAATCTGATTTGTCCTTCTCTGTTCACATTTCTGCAAATGTTAGAAAATCAGTCTGCTCAGTCTTTTAGTAGAATTGGCCTGATAATAAGCAGTCACTTTTTCATTTGCTTACTTTACTCTTGCTTGATTAAATAAACTATTCAGGTATTTTTATGGCTTTGGGATTTTTATAATCCTTTACACAAAATGGATTGTCTGCTTAGTGATTTTCTTATTCTTTGCCCTTCTGTGAGACTTTCACTATTTTTTAAATAACATGAAAGCTTTCATCCTATTCTTTGTCCACCAAATCATGGTAGCAGTGAGTAGAGGGAATTGAATGTTGAATCTACCCAATTAATAGCTAAAAGTATAGACAAGTATTTATAAGAAGCATCATGTTCCTTATTTGTGTATTGTATTAAAAATACTTACTTTACAGTCTTTCAATAAATATTTAATAAGATAAAGTATATAGAACTCCATGGTTTCTGAAAATTGCTTTGTTAGTGTGCCTATTAGGGTTGGAATGGAAGACAGATCATATGCTCTTTAAATCAAGTCATTTTTATTCAAAGATGACTAAAGATGTGACTTCCCATTTACATGCAGTGTGTTGACTATTTTTATCTATTTAGCTGGGATTTTGGTCAAATTATTAATTAAAATTATGGAAAATCAACACAATTGGCATACATAATTATATTAAAAATCATTATCACATTATTTGATTCATTTATCTTCCATACATCACATCTATAAGGAAAACTGTATTAAAATGATTTGCATTCTCCAGTTAATAGCTAAGAATCTCTATATCCTGCTGCGTTAAGTTGTTTTGCTTTTTCATAGTATGTAGTCTGATTTTGAAAGCAGCTAGGCAAG
Source organism: Cephalophus harveyi (assembly GCA_006410635.1). Classification (NCBI taxonomy): domain Eukaryota; kingdom Metazoa; phylum Chordata; class Mammalia; order Artiodactyla; family Bovidae; genus Cephalophus; species Cephalophus harveyi. Next base: position 273,929 of record SJYT01067703.1, read on the forward strand.
AAGGCTGAGAGTGCCATGTTAAATTCCAGCTTAACTGAAGTATGAACTGGGCTTGTAGAGCTTGTTCAAAACAGCCTGGCTTCCCAGTTCATACACATGAATGTGACAGCAGAAAATCAGACACCTGGCAGCTACAAGTGTTTTGGTTTTATGTTTTTAGATTCATGGCCAAGATTACTTTGTGAGTGCCAAATTGCTACCTTAATTTAAAAGCAGACAAACAGATTCAATTTTTACCACCTAGAAAATCAAGCTATATTCTTGCTTAAAAACATCTCCATTAGCAGGGAGAAGAAAAATAAATTTTTTCAAAATTAATTGCCATCTGTTTTGTAGGCTTTGGACCTTGAGAAATGTCTGACAATACCACTAAACTGTAGGAATGGTTTCTGTTTTGAAATGTTAATTTCATTGCTGGAAGACTATTAAAGAGTATGACTGAATGGCTTAGGGGTTGATGGTGTTAAATGAAAGTCAAAGGTCTGTTAATTTTTTTTTTTCTTTTTTCTTACAGTGTGGTTTTATTTGACTTTTCCAGTACACAAACCTCAGATTTTACATAGGATGGGAAAAAAAAAAAAAAAACTTGTTATAAAACCTTTATTAACGTATATCAGAATTTTGTACATGTCATACCTAACTCTAATACCCACTTTTAAGAAACAGAAAACATAGTGCATTTTGGGTAGTACTGTTAGTTGTTCAGTTGTGTCTGACTCTTTGTGACCCCATGAACTGTAGCCCACCAGGCCCCTCTGTTCATGGGATTCTCCAGGCAAGAATACTGGACTGGATTGCCATTTCCTTCTCCAACAGTGCATTTGAGAAAAACAGAATTCAAGTGGTAAATATGTCACGTATTTTTGCTGCAAGGTAGTTAATAAGAATTTAATGATGACACATCTGAAAATGAAGAAAAAGGAAACTGGTGACCAAACAATGTGAAAAATGCATATTACTATTTGATAACAAAAATGCACACTTAAAAAAATGAGGTTAGAGCCTAATTGCTAAAAGAAGGTTTTTTTTTGTTTGTTTGTTTTTATGTCCTTTTTGTTACATTTTCAAGTTTGCTTAGGCTGATCAATTGTGACATGAATTTGGTTAAACAAAGACAAATATGCTTGGCAGTGCAGTTGGGGCTTTTGAGTGCTTCTTCATTTACACTGTTATTCCCTGTCCATCTATTTGCCTACATAATATTACCAAAAATTTGCTCTCAGCAGCCAGCTTTCCACACCACACTCCTCTTTCTCTTCCACATTCCCATTCTATTACACCTACTGACCCAAAGCTGTTCACTCTGCCCACTTTCACTGGCCTTCCTCTTAAGTCAATCACATTGGTTTAGGGAATATTAACAGCTTTGGCTCCTTCCACAGATCATTTTCCTGAACTTCCAATTCTTCTCTAAATTTCTTCCATGCAAGTCAAATGCAGGATTTGGTACTCTTAGAGATAGCTCTGGGTATCTCTACTGACATGGCAACAGCTCTTTATGCCTATTATTGGCATCATTTTCATTGTGACTTCTCTTCTGGTTTCCTCTCTAAGTTTCCATTGCTAACAGATTCTGGAAATTTTCAAAACTAGAGACCTTTAAGGTAATTAGAAGAGCAGGAGAGATCCTGTTATCTGCCTTCTTCTGTTAGATGCCTTCTTTCTGTTGCCCACATAAAGGCAAGTAGCCTTAGCAAGTTATCCAAGATCCTTCCTGTTCTGTCCAAAATCTTACTTTCAAGTCTTGTTCCCTGTCCCTTCCCCAGGGTACCCCACACATCTTCCCTAATATATACACTATTGTAAAAACTTTGTTCCTCTGGCTGGTGTTCCTTTTTCACTGTTTCTTACCCAGCAACTCCTATTTATTGTTTACACTCAACTTTAATATTGCCTTCTCTGTGAAGTCTTTTCCTATGCTGAAATGTTGTACTTACAAAGGCAATTACTACTCTTCCAGAGTTGCTACTATAGTACTTTGAACAGCCAGCTCTAGGAGAGCCCTTAGAATCCAAAAGGTGGATGAGTCCACTCTGAATGAAGTTATTCAGAATGTATCAGCAATGAAGCATGGAGAAAGTGTGAATCTACTTCACCCTAAGCAATGCAAGAAATGACTCAGAAAGACAACAGAATGCACCTTATCAAAAACATATGAATGATTTTATTCTCAAAAATATATTGAGGTTCAGAAATTTAAAATTCCCAATACAAAGACATTCTCCTTGACATGATTAGTAAAACTGTATTTTATAATACTCTACTAATGTTCTAATAAGATTATGGTTTCTTGTCTGGAGTTGAAGGAAATTACCTTGACAAGATGGTTGTTAAGATTCCTGACAAGGGAGTTTCACCAAGTCACTATAAAAAGGAGGGATATACTTAAGGAAGAAATGTATGCCTGATTAAGGACTGAAACTGAGCAGAACTCTGCAGGGCTCTGAGATACAAATCATTTCTGTGTCCTGAGTGTTTCTTATTTATAGGAAATAGGCTTCATTCAGGTTCCATGATCTTCTTTGAGGTCCAAAGGTAGGTTCAAACAGTTGCTAATCAAGGAAGAGTGGGAAAATAGTCAAGAAACAACAGTGTAGGCTTGGTGCAGGGTCCTATTTCCTCCTTAAGGAATATATTGATACATAACAGTATCTTTTAGCTCTACTGCAGAACTAAGGGCCCTGCCAGGTGGAGGATGGCAACTTCAGGTGGACCACAAGGTTCTTGGAACATTTCCTTGTTACCTCACAACCAGCCAATTAGAAGAAAGTCACATAACCTACAGCCCTCACCTCAAATTGATCCACAAAACTTTTCCACAAAAGCCATCAGAGAGTTCAGGGTTTTTGAAATTGAGCCACTGATTTTCCTTGCTTGGCCATTCAATAAACATTTCTCTGCTCCAGGCTCTGATATTTCAGTTTATTTGGCCTCACCAGGTATCTGGCATATGAAACTTGTTTGTTAACAATTACTTTGTTTGGTATAGTGAGTGTGACACTTTCACAGCATCATCTTTTAGGATTTGAAATAGTTCAACTGGGATTCCATCATCTCCACTAGCTTTGTTCATAGTGATGCTTTCTAAGGCCCACTTGACTTTGCATCCCAGGATGTCTGACTCTAAGTGAGTGATCACACCATCATGGTTATCTGGGTAATGAAGATCTTTTCTGTATTTCTGTGTATTCTTATCACTTTTTCTGAATATCTTCTGCTTCTGTTAGGGCCATACCATTTCTCCCCTTTATTTTCCCCTTCTTTGCATGAAATGTTCCCCTGATATCTCTAATTTTCTTGAAGAGATCTCTGGTCTTTCCCATTCTATTATTTTCCTTGATTACTTTGCATTGATCACTGAGGAAGGCATCAATTACTTTGCATTGATCACTGAGGAAGGCATCTTATCTCTCCTTGCTATTCTTTAGAACTCTGCATTCAAATGGGAATATTTTTCTTTTTCTCCTTTGCCTTTTGCATATTTTCTTTTTCCTCAGTTATTTGTAAGGCCTCCTCGGGCAACCATTTGCTTTTGCATTTCATTTTCTTGGTGATGGTCTTGATCACTGCCTCCTGTACAATGTCAGGAACCTCTGTCCATAGTTCTTCATGCACTCTGTTTATCAGATCCAATCCCTTGAAACTATTTCTCACTTCCATTGTGTAATCGTAAGGGATTTGACTTAGGTCATACCTGAATGGTCTAGTGATTTTCCCTACTTTCTTCAATTGAAGTCTGAATTTGGCAATAAGGGGTTCATGATCTGAGCCACGTCAACTCTTGGTCTTATTTCTGCTAACTATATAGAGCTACTCCATCTTTGATTGCAAAGAATATAATCAATCTGATTTCAGTATTGACCATCTGGTGATGTCCATGTGTAGAGTCTTCTTTTGTGTTATTGGAAGAGGGTGTTTGCTGTGACTAGTGTGGTCTCCTTGGGAAAACTCTGTTAGCCTCTTCCCTGCTTAATTTTGTACTCCAAGGACAAATTTGCCTATTACTCCAGATATGTCTTGACTTCCTACTTTTGCATTCTAGTTCCCTATAATGAAAAGGACATCTTTTTTGGTGTTAGTCCTATAAGGTCTTGTAGGTCTTCATAGAACTGTTCAACTTCAGCTTATTCAGCATTACTGGTTGGAGCATAGACTTGGATTGCTGTGATATTGAATAGTTTGCTTTGGAAATGAACAGAGATCATTCTGTCATTTTTGAGATTGCATTCAAATACTGTTTTTCAGACTCTTTCATTGACTATGATGACTACTCCATTTCTTCTAAGGGATTCTTGCCCAGAGTAGTAGGTAAAATGGTCATCTAAGTTAAATTCACCGATTCCAGTCCATTTGAGTTTGCTGATTCCTAAAATGTTGATGTTTACTCTTGCCATCTCTTGTTTGACCACTTCCAATTTGCCTTGATTCATGGACCTAACATTCCAGTTTCCTATGTGACATTGCCCTTTACAGCTTCCATCACCAGTCACATCCACAACTGGGTGTTGATTTTGCTTTGAAAATTAAAATTTCTAAATTTTAATTTCAAAAATAAAATTTCTAAAATGAAATTAAAAGATGCTTGCTCCATGGAAGAAAAGCTACGACCAACCTAGACAGCATGTTATAAAGCAGAGACATTACTTTGGCAACAAAGTTCCATCTAGTGGTAGCTATGGTTTTTCCAGTAGTCATGTATTGATGTGAGAGTTGAACTACAAGGAAAACTGAGCACAGAAGAATTGATGCTTTTGAACTGTAGTTTTGGAGAAGACTCTCGAGAGTCTCTTGGGCTGCAAGGAGATACAATTAGTCAAATCTAAAGGAAATTAGTCCTGAATACTCATTGGAAGGACTGATGCTGAAGCTAAAACTCCAATACTTTGGCACCTGATGTGAAGAACTGACTCACTGGAAAAACCATGACGCTGGGAAAGATCAAAGGCAGAAGGAGAAGGGAATGACAGAGAATGAGATGTTTGGATGCCATCACTGACCCAATGGACATGAGTTTGAGTAGGCTTCAGGAATTGGTGATGGACAGGGAAGCATGGTGTGCTACAGTCCATGGGGTTACAAAAAGTCAGACACAACTGAGCAACTGAACTGAACTGAACCAACTTTGTTTGGTAACAGTGTATTGTTTATGACCATGGTTTTCTCAGTTCTGATTTTTTTTCACATTAACTAGATTATAAAAAAGACCAGGGAAGCATTAGCATTATATGAGAGACCTACTCCTTAGTAAAAAGATTGAGTAGACCTTTCATCCAATTAGAAGTGGCACTCCTTTGTTGTTTTCTCTACCCTTTTTTTAATCATAATTTTTTTTTTAAATTAGAGGATAATTGCTTTACAATAATGTGTTAGTTTCAGCAGTATGACAGTGTGAATCAGCTATAAGCATACTTATATCCTTCCCTCCTGAGCCTCTGTCCCACCTTACCCTCTTTGTTGGTAGACGGCTGAGGAAAGAAACTAGGAAAGAGGGGCAAAAGCAGAATCTCACACAATTTGTTAGATAAGAAGGGAGGTTTGACTTATGAAATGGATCGAGAAGTATTGTCTAAATAAAAGTATTAGAGAAGAGGGAACTGGCCTTTAGTAACTTGCAATATATGCTGCTCAGTACTGGCTATGTGTTGGTCAGATAAACAGTGAGAAATATCAGGGAAACAAAACAGGGCTAAAAGTCAGCTATGGGCCACTGAACCCAAAGACAAATTATCTTAGAAAGGTTATTCAAAAATGAGACCTTTATCAGGCAGTGCTTATGTTCCTGAGAATTAGTAAAAATTGATTTCTCTTTTAGAATAGAACTGAACCTATAAATGGGACAAGCTTTTGAAAAATGAGGAAGATGGAAACAAATTGAGATGGGGGCTTAGAGTAACAGTTTCTGTTAACACATAGAAAGGAACTGTAGAGGACTAATAAATGAGTGAACTAGGAATATTTATGAGAAGATTTAGATTGAACAGATGATTTTAGAAAAACTAGTGGGTTTATTTCAACACCAGTAAGTTTGTCCAAAATGTAACATGAAGTAGGAAAACTCTTAGTAACAAGTTACATACCTATCACCTCAACAGTGAACTCTTTTCTTTGGTCATGAAATAATGAATAAAGAGTAAGAATTCTTTCAACTCTTCTGGAAAAAATGATATAAGGCCAATAAATGAACTGTCCAAAATGGTATTGGCTGACTCCTGACACTCAAGGAAAGATTCTGGTATTGTATATTCCAAGGTATATTTTCCTTATGCCAAATAATTCAAATTTTTCCTAATTTGTTTATATCCTTAAATGTATGTTGAGGTTTGATTTTCAAAAGTTTAGCTATAATTTGCATGCTTACTTGAGCAACAGGCTTTTTAAATGTTTGGGTCAATATGTTTTTCTTCCTTTGTTTTATTTTTCTCACTACATTTATGATCTTTCCCTTTTCTGCTCTGTTAATATCTACAAACTTCTGATCTGGCTGATCTACTTCTGATCCACTTATCTTATTAATCCTCTTCCTTTTCCACTGGATCATGACCTCTAGAGCGTAGAGGCTGTTTCTTTTTATCATGTGCATGATCCCAGCATCTATTATGGTATTTCATATATTATTAATTATTCAGTACATAATTATTACTTGATAAACAAATTCTATAATTTATTTTAAATAAAGTTCTGGAACATAGGATGTATTTTTCCATATAAAATTTTGGGAAATAAGCTGCTTCAGTCATGTATTTATGTACAACAAATGGTACAACACTTAGGGACTTAAAAATACCACAATTTTGTGGCTTGGAAATTTACACAGGGTTCATATGCATGACTCTGTTCTCTATTTGGCAGTATTTACCTGGTTACTGGGACTTCCCTGGTGGCTTAGAGGTTAAAGCATCTGCCTCCAATGCGGGAGACCTGGGTTCGATCCCTGGGTCGGGAAGATCCCCTGGAGAAGGAAATGGTAACCCACTCCAGAATTCTTGCCTGGAGAATCCCATGGACAGAGAAGGCTGGTAGGCTACAGTCCATGGGGTCACAAAAAGTCAGACACAACTGAGTGACTTCAACCCCTCACCCTCACCTGGTTACTGGACCAAGCTGAGCTGGCTCCCTCCCTCTCAATGAAGTCTCAAGGCCCCTCCAATAGGCCGGTGAGACATTTTACATGATGTTTCAGGGTTCCTAGAAACCAAGGTAAAGACTGCCTATCTCCTTGAGGTCTAGGTTCAAGTTTGAATAGTTTCACTGCAGTGGTACATGATTGGTCAAATTAATCACAAATCAGCCCAAATTCAAGAGAAGCAAATATAGACTGCATCACAGGGGGAAGAGTGTAAAGAAATTATAAATATTTCCAATCTACTATACGCGAGGGGAAGAAACAGAAACTTGTTTTATACTTATTCTCACTTTCTGTGCCTACATTAGATCTTCATCTATAGATGCTTGAATAGAAATATAATTTTTAGAAAGGCAAAATATTCATTTATCCTGTGACTCAAGCAATGCTGGCATCAATTTCTCTGGCCTTGGCTATTCTAATTGCTTACGTTCCTTCAGTGTCCAAAGTTCTTCTGATTTATTCTTTGCAGTGCCTGTGTCATTGTCTTTTACATTTTCACCCTGAGTGCTGTCAGCCCCCAAGAGCTGGTCAGGTCCATAGTGGTCCATTAATTAAATCAATACTTTTCCAGATAGAAGTAAGGAAGATAAGTTCGAGGCTTTTAGAATCTTCCTCCACTAGTCCACTGCCCATTGTCCATGTCATTTTCAGATTTTCTTTATTCATTTATAAATGTCTATATTATTCTTTCATGTGCCCCCTCATAAACATGTCAAATGAAGTACTAGCATTTCCATTTATATTTTTAAATTTATTTCTAGTGCAAATTTTTAAATGTTTTTATAAATCAGATACATTTTAACATGAGATGATGTGGAAACAAATAAAGAACTAGTTAAATATAAGCCAAATTTAAAAATTTAATCTAGCATACAAGAACTTTGCCAGTTAGTTTCACACTCTTCCCATGAATAAAAGATTCCACTCCGTATCTGTGTGATATTCTTCAAGTATACTTTGCATTCTTCCAGATCTTTGCTTTGTCTGACTCCATCCCCTTTGTCTCCTTTGGCTCTATCTGTGGAATCACAGTTATGTTTTAGCCTCTGCTCAAATGTCACTAATTTTATGAAATTCTGACTGTCATGATTAAAAATTATAACTTCTTTCTAAAGATTCCTAAACAGCTTTCATTGTACTTCATACTATAGTTCTCATGTTATAAATCCTTTTTATCTTGATAATTACAAAGAAATTTGTCTTTGCAAAATAAAATTCTCTATATGAATTGAAATTGTTTGATTGCACAGTGTAAAAACTCAGTAAAGACTGGAATTAATAAATGGATGAGGGAAGCAAAGATTCAATAGTACTTTTAGAAAATAATTGCTTTTTAGTTGAAAATATATATACTATATCAATAAAGCAATTTTTGGAGAAAAACTTGGGAGAATGTCCAACAGAGAATTCAGACATTTGTTTAAGTAAAATCAGTGCCTATGTTCTCCAAAGAAGGGAAGAGCATTTTATCAGGCACTGAGTAATAGAATACTCCACTTTCTATAGTAAAATTCCAAATGTATATGTAAAAATGAATGTTGAATTATACTTCATAAATTCAAGTATTTTGTGGATTCTTAAAGTGTATGCACAAATGTCCTTATACATCTTTATCAGTTTGTTCAAACGTTTCATCTTAAGAGTTAAGAAAATGAATATAAAGTTTTGCTTTGTAAATGTAAATATCTTGAGCATTCATTATGTTTTTATAATTTACAGTGTAATGAACATGCATAGTTTTCATTAAAGCTAATGTACAAAATGTTTTGTTTGAATTTCCTAAATATTCCTTTTGTCTAGATTGAGATATGACTGAAATTAGTAGAGAAATGATTTTTTTGTATACTTTATGAAGCATAAATCTTTAACTTTATATAAGAATATCTTCCTTTCACTCTATTTTGAACAAATGATACTATGTGGAACTAGAAATAGGTAGCCCAAAACATCTATATGAATTGTGTTGAAATTTCACAAGAAGTTTAATTTGCTTTGATTTTCTGTTCCAGTACCACTAACTGAATTATGATTAACTAAAGCATATTGCTGGCTACCTTGACTTATGCAAGTACAAAATTTGGAGTTTTTGCATGCCTAGAATAGACATGAATGACTTTAAGATATTATTTAAAGTCTTTTAAAAGTCTTTAACATTTACAGGAATGTCTCACTTTGCTCTAATATAACCCATTTTCACTTTGTAAACGGTTCAAATGCTTTTAGTTCCATACAGACTGTCTCTTTAGGACAGCCCCTGGTCTCTCAAAGGCAGTATACATAATGAAATGGAAATTTCAATGACTTTTTTCCAGAAGTGTGGAACAATTTAGTAGTCTCTAGAAAATGAATATCAATAGATGCTTGGTAGTCATATGAAACCTGTTAAAATGTGGTCAAATTATAACTCCCTGCTGTTCCCCCTATAAAAGACTCTTGTATTTCTTAGAATGTCCTTTTTTCCTTTGAAATAGTAAAAGTCCTCAAGTTTATATTGCCTGTACTAATCTTTCCATTGACTAGTTTATAAATGCTTCTAGTTCATTATCATATCTAACTTATTGATGACAGGTCAAGTTTGGGTAATGTTTCAGACATACAAATAGGAATATTTATCATAATAACAATACTAAAACCTAATAAAACTAATGCTTAATTAATTAGTACCTAATAAGAGACATTACTTTGCCAACTAAGGTCTGTCTAGTCAAAGCTTTGGTTTTTCCAGTAACGTATGGATTTGAGAGTTGGCCTATAAGGAAAGCTGAGTGACAAAGAATTGATGCTTTTGAACTGTAGTATCGGAGAAGATTCTTGAAAGTCCCTGGTACAGCAAGGAAATCCAACCCGTCCATCCTAAAGAAAATCAGTCCTGAGTATTCATTGGAAGGACTGATACTGAAGCTGAAACTCCAATACTTTGTCAACCTGATGCGAAGAACTGACTCATTTGAAAAGACCCTGCTGCTAGGAAAGATTGAAGTTAGGAAGAGAAGGTGATGACAGAGGATGAGATGGTTTGATGGCATCACCGACTCAATGGACATGAGTTTGAATAAGCTCCGAGAGTTGGTGATGGACAGGGAAGCCTGGCATGCTGCAAGACATGGGGTCACAAAGAGTTGGACACAACTGAGTGACTGCACTGAACTGAACTGAATAAATATTACATCCATCCAGTTCCATCATTATCTCATTCCACATTCCACATTGGTAACAACATGGAAAGGAAGCTTTGATTTTCCCTTTTCTGTAGGAGAAAGACCTGAGGCTCAAGGAAGCTGGGCATCTGGACTAATTAAATGCCAATTAAATGGCTGAAATGATATCAAACTCAGACTTAGTATATTCTAAGTCATGTGCACATGTATAGCACACATATCATATAATTCATTCACTCAGTCATTACAAGTCTCAGTTTCTTATATGTGTCAGATGAAAAGAAAACACTAAAAACACAAGATTCATATATAAGTTTAATTTAGATCAATAGGATCTTATCAGCATTTGCTATAGGCATGCTGCGATTCATGGGGTCACTAAGAGTCAGACACAACTGAGCGACTGAACTGAACTGAATGTGTGAAATAGTAGTAGTAATTATTAGATATTTAGAAATCATGCAGTAAATGCAATAGAATAATATACTAGAGTATATAAGAGAACAGAGGAGAGATGGGTTGTACAAAGAATTATCAAAAGATGTGGATATTGAGTTGAGTTTAAAGGATACAGGAAAAGCAGACACTGGGAGGTGTCTCCAAGTAGAGTAATAGCACATGCAGAGGTACAGAGAAGAGAATATGTGCATATAAGCACTTCATATTTAAGGCATGATTTGAGTTGAAGCTGGACAGATAAACAAGATTGCATAGAGGAGAAAGCTTTCCCTGAGTTTGCACAACACACAGTGCTATGGTGTACCTCTGCCTTTGGTCTGATTTTCTTTCATTTGATAATCTGTCAAATTCTATTTGATGGAAATTGCAAATTTATACCTATCAGAGGTTGGAGAACCTAAGGTTTAAGATTATACATTCTAGAACCCTACTAACTGGATTCAAACCCTAATGTTTCCACTGTTTTTGTAACCTGGGGCCAGTCTTTTTTTTCTCTTTTACTTTGTTCATCTATTGTATGGTGTCATTTTGCATTAAAGTAATTAATAAATGTTATTATTATGTTTCTTAAAACTTCATCTCTTGCATGAAGTTTTCTGTCTCTGTAAAATTAACTGCTCATTTCTTTCTGCCTCCACTTAAACATACCTGTGTGTTAAATACTGAATAAAAGCAATTGAATAAAAGAATGGAGGTATGATTTTTCAATAGTATAAGCATTGCATATCTTGTGATTTCCTATTTTTCCCAAACAGCTGAAGTAAGTATGTAATCTGGGCTATTCCTCTAATAGCTTAGACATAGTACAGCATATCTCACACCATTTATATGTTTATGTGTGTGCACTTTGCATATGCAGTCATAGCTGACTGTTTTGTGACCCCGTGGACCATAGCCCACTAGGCTCCTATGTTCATGGGATTTTCCTGGCAAGAATACAGGAGCGAGTTGCCATTTTCTTCTTCAGAGAATTTTCCTGACCCTAGGATAAAACCTTGAGGTGCCTCTTGCATCTCTTCTATTGGTGGGCAAGTTCTTTACAACTGTGCCTCCTGGGATTGGAGGAGCTCCTATGTTCATGGGATTTTCCTGGCAAGAATACAGGAGCGAGTTGCCATTTTCTTCTTCAGAGAATTTTCCTGACCCTAGGATAAAACCTTGAGGTGCCTCTTGCATCTCTTCTATTGGTGGGCAAGTTCTTTACAACTGTGCCTCCTGGGATTGGAGGAGGCAATGGCACCCCACTCCAGTACTCTTGCCTGGAAAATCCCATGGATGGAGAAGCCTGGAAGGCTGCAGTCCATGGGGTCGCCAAGGGTTGGACACGACTGAGCGACTTCACTTTCACTTTTCACTTTCACGCATTGGAGAAGTAAATGGCAACCCACTCCAGTGTTCTTGCCTGGAGAATCCCAGGGACGGGGGAGCCTGGTGGGCTGCCGTCTATGGGGTTGCACAGAGTTGGACACGACTGAAGTGACTTAGCAGCCTCCTGGGAAGCCCTTGTACATATATGTGTTTCTGTGTGTTAGTCACTCAGTCGTGTCCAACCGTTTGTGATCCGTGGACTGTAGCCTGCCAGGCTCCTCTGTTCATGGGATTTTCCAAGCAACATTACTGGAGTGGGTTGCCATTTCCTTCTCCAGTTAGGCATGTATACACACCCACAAATTCAGTAAGTTCCCTACCTATGAAACTTCAAGTTGTGAACTTTCAAAGATGTAAATGTATATTCACATTCCCCAACCATATAAGTTAATTCACATTTCTGGCATACTTTGTCACATTCATGTATCCACTAAAAGTGGTTGTATTTTGTGTACTTTATACTTTGTTGACAATTATCATGGATTTGAGAAGGGGGATGGGGAGTCCAAAGAGGTCTTGAGCAGCATAGTGACCTTCAGCAAGATGTTGGAGCTAGATCTCCAAGAGAATGACTTTATTGAACTCCTTGTTGTGTGGCAGGAGGAGCTTACTAATGCAGACCTGATGGACTTGGGAGGCCCAGAGAAAGGACAAAGAGACAAGAAAAAGAAGTAACGAAAGAGACTGAAGAGACTCACAACGCAGGAAATGGCTGGGGATTCTCTTTATTTGAGGAGGCATTATTAGTTTTTAAAGCACAGGACCTGAATGTAGAACAGTACATAAAGGCTGCAGCAGCCAATCAGAGCACAATCCCAGGCTACTGTGTTATCTATGATGAGAAAGAAAGAGCTGCTACCCAGGCATGACTGGATCATTTTTTCAAGAGCGTGGATAGAACTGAATGAGTGAAATTGCAGCTGGCCCTCCTTACCCTATTGCTGATGATCCCTCCAGCTCTCCCAACTCCCACCTCTTCCATCTCCTCCAGTCAGTACCTCTTCTTGCCCATTCTCTCAATGCCAGCTCCTGTATGCCAACTGTTGTACTGTACTACTGTCCTTTTAAGGTACTGTACTGTAAGATTAAAACATTTCTTTATTTTTTGTGTTTGGTGACTTTTTAATGTATTGTTTGCAGGGAATGTAGTATAAACCTGTTACAACACCGTGCTGTATAATTGATGGTGTTAGTCGGGTAAGTAGGCTAACTTTGTTGGAGTTATGAACAGATTGTACTTACAAACACATTCTTGGAACAGGACTTGTCCATATGTAGGGGACCTACTGTACAATAAAACAGTAAACAAAATTATCTGTTGAACTTCTAAAAGCAGCTAAAGAATTATAATCTTATGTAATTCTTTCACTTCTTCATGTAAAATCTGATTGTGTCTCAAAAAAGAAAAAAAAAAGGATTTTCTTAAAAATAAAAAATATATTTAATGCCAGAAATGTTTTCCTGTGGAAATGATTTTCATAGTCAAAGGTAAGAAAGTATTATCCTTCAACTAACAGATGTAAAATTATACAGAGGAAGCAATTCTGAATTGGTCAAAATCTCATTAAAATTGCATGAGGAAAATTATGTATGCCCCATTTACAATTTTTTTATAGCAGAATATCAAGTAATCCATGATTTTGAGAGCAAACTTTAGTTTTATCCTAGACCTACTTGACCTTGTAAGTGTTTCTTGATTTTAAAGGATGACATTTAATTAAAACTGCCTTGCTGAAGTAAGGTAATTATTGGTGCAGATAAAAGAGATTTACAGAAATCCAAGGCAGTAGATTGGCTAGAGTAACACAGATTTTTCCTAACATCATGATGTATCATTTATAAATTGTGATATACTATCTAGGTTTGTATCATTTAAAACCCTATCAAGTTTGCTGGTTGAATTAGCACATACAATTGTGGAAAAGGCATTTTAATTAAACTGAAGTCAAACAGACTTCAAGAATTTTCTACTTTTATTTGTAACGCTGTACATAAAATTATTCTAGCATTACATTAAAGAAAGAAAACTCATGGAGTGTGAAATCAGACCAAAATCTCACCCTTAATAGATGATATCTTTCCTTCTTCATAGTTTGCTGCTCTTCAATGAGTGACACTTAGTAATATGTATGAGTAATTGCTGAGTTTACTGCTCATTACCTCTTTAAAAATCCAAGGAAGTAATAAGCACATTTTGATCCTTTAATGACAAAACAATTTCATTATAAACATTAAAACAAAACAAGTGATAGTGATTTTTATTTGTTATTTAATCTTAACTATGGATTACTTGTGATACCTAAATACATATGACTAACCTTTCATTAATATTTGTACAGACTGTCAAAAAATAAAAGGATTAAAAAAGGCAATCCATCCCTTTTATACAAAAAAATGCTTTTAGAATTCCTTACCAAACAATTCTTTAGTAGCAAAAATTCTCCTAATAAAAATTGCATCTGATTTATTTGACCAAAAATGTTTGAGAGATTTTGCATACAAATATTCACAATTAAAGATACTATTGATAATCATGTATGTATGTCAACTCTATAGGATTCATGTGTGACTGAGTGGTCTTAATGTGAAGTTCAAGATATAGTACTTAATAATCATTTATTGTTGTGCCCAAGATAGCAGATGTTTAGTATATTGTGTTCTGAATTGTCACCAAGGTATAATTTCCTTATCCTTGAGGTATTTAATGGATGTTTTCAGAATCACCCTAATGACTAAGATGATAAATGTGTTTTAAATATCATTAGCTAATTGTAACTTTTCTTATTTTAGTTAAAAAATGACATATCAGTTTGCCTATATAGATCCTGGGTTATAATTATCATTCAACTTGATTTGTATAATCTCTAAATCAAATAGAAGAAAATCATACATTATTAGAGTAAAACTTTGGAAATTCTTGCAGTAGTCGCAACATGGTGCTCATCTCATACAGGATAATCTATTGATTTTATGTCATGACTCTGGAGGGCATAACTTTGCTTCCTAGAAAGGTGACACAATATTAAAATAGCTTTCATTTTATGTTATAAATACGATCATGACAATAATGATAACGCTGAAGATCACTTTGTAAGCTGCTCATGAGCAATAATAAGCCTAGTTACTTTGATGTCCAGATTAAAATTAAAGAAGGAAGAAAAGATCCACAAATTAGGGGAAAATTAACCTCTTAAATATCAACATATTGTAGGTAGAGATCAGTTGAAAGAAAAAAATTATTTAATAAGGAATGCGTAACGATCATGACAATAATGATAACGCTGAAGATCACTTTGTAAGCTGCTCATGAGCAATAATAAGCCTAGTTACTTTGATGTCCAGATTAAAATTAAAGAAGGAAGAAAAGATCCACAAATTAGGGGAAAATTAACCTCTTAAATATCAACATATTGTAGGTAGAGATCAGTTGAAAGAAAAAAATTATTTAATAAGGAATGCGTGCTATTAAAGCCAATCCTCACTCACTATTTTTTTTAATCCTAAAATATCAGGCACACTATGAAATATTTCACCTAGAAAGTTTCTTTATAAATATTGAGGAATTTAGAAAGAATGGTAATGATGACCTTATATGTGAGACAGCAAAAGAGACACAGCTATAAGAGAACAGACTTTTGGACTCTGTGGGAGAAGGCAAGGGTGGGATGATTTGAGAGAATAACATTGAAACATGTATTACCATATGTGAAATAGACCACCAGTCCAGGTTTGATGCATGAGACAGGGCGCTCAGGCCCGTACACTGGGATGACCCTGAGGGATACAATGGGGAGGGAGGTGAGAGGGGGGTTCATGATGGGGGACACATGTACACCCATGGCTGATTCATGTCAATGTATGGCAAAAACCACTACAATATTGTAAAGTAATTAGCCTCCAGTTAAATAAAATAATTTTTTTTAAAGGTACAAATTCCTTTGGATTTCTAGACCACTACAAAAGCAGAGAACTCCATCTTATCACTGTGGAAGGTCTGGGGAGGAAAATGAATTGGAGAATTCCATGAGTCCATCACTATACAGATTGAAGATGGATTTAATGCTTCTGTTAAGTGAGTCATTTTCTAGAATTGATACCAAATTTACTGTTATAATTCAATGGAGACAATAAGAATAGAGTTTATCTTTTATTAGATACTACTGGGTAAGTCAACAGTGAGTCAGAGAGAACCAACCCAGTTGATGAGATATTAGTAAATAGTAAGAAAATGTCTCCTTGGTCATTTATCAGATCATTTATCACTTGTTAAAAACTGTTCTAAATGGATCAACTTTTCAGACCTCCAATAAACTATATCTCAAAGTCTTCATGACAGAGGAAAAGTTCCACAGACATGAAAAATGGGAAAAATTTAATATAGCTATTTTTAAAAAATAAAAGCAAAATGAGCTCTGGAGTTTTTGTTCAGAGGGAAATCTTATGAGGAGTCACCAGGCCAGTGTTGGGGAAGAGAGTATCTAGCATCCCAAAATTAGTTTTCTGTCTTTTGGTTCCAGTGGACACATTTCAGGCAAAGGAATCTCTGTAATTATGCCTGTGGTGCTCCTGGTAGGGTATGAAATGAAGGCTAGATTATACCATAATATATACTGTGATAGGATGTATAGGGTGTGATATAGAACAGAGACCTGGAAGCATTAATGTTCCAATCATAACTTTAGAGCACATGGTAGATAAAGAAAAGGCAATCATATTAGGCTTTAGAAGGTAGGAGATAAAAGTTTTATACAGGCAAGGACCAGAATAAGCATCTAAGTATTAGGAGTCAAAGGTTAAACAAGTAAACTAAAAGAAGGCAATGTAACCCCAGTGGACTCTGTCCTGAACCCCTCTTGTTTCTGAACAAATGAAACTGATCTCACAAAGAGGTTTATCTCCCTCTAGTAATATTGAGCACAACTGGTAGAAATTGTTTTATTTGGGTAGGTGAAGAAGGAACTATATTTCTAGAGTTTTACAATCACAACTCAAAATATTCTACTATTTAGATGCAGGTCCTGATCTGACAAAAAATGTCTATAAGAAAAAGTGAAGATATTTCAGCTGTATTTATTCCTTCAGTTCAGTTCAGTTTAGTTGCTCAGTTGTATCTGACTCTTTGTGACCCCATGAATCACAGCACGCCAGACCTCCCTGTCCATCACCAATTCCCGGAGTTTACCCAAAATCATGTCCATCAAGATGGTGATGCCATCCAGCCATCTCATCCTCTGTCATCCCCTTCTCTTCCTGCCCACAATCCCTCCCAGCATCAGGGTCTTTTCCAATGAGTCAACTCTTAGCATGAGGTGGCCAAAGTATTGGAGTTTCATCTTCATCATCAGTCCTTCCAATGAACACCCAGGACTGATCTCCTTTACGGTGGACTTGTTGGATCTTCTTGCAGCCCAAGGGACTTTCAAGAGTCTTCTCCAACACCACACTTCAAAAGCATCAATTCTTCTGAGCTCAGCTTTCTTCACAGTCCAACTCTCACATCCATACATGACCACTGGAAAAGCCATAGCGTTGACTAGATGGACCTTTGTTGGCAAAGTAATGTCTCTGCTTTTGAATATGCTATCTAGGTTGGTCATAACTTTCCTTCCAAGGAATAAGCATCTTTTAATTTCAAGGCTGCAATCACCATCTGCAGTGATTTTGGAGCCCCCCAAAATTTATTCCTTAGATCTAGTCAAATTACAGCAAGTATTGGGAAACATTTTCAAATTGAAATATACAAGCAACACAGATTTATTTTTAATCATTTCACTTTTTTCCGAGAAAGGCAGTGTAGACACAATAGGAAAAGAAACAAGTTGTTTGAAATTGCCCTCTGATATGAGTTCTGGTTCTGACAATTAATAAGTTTTGTACCCTTGAACTAGTTATCTCTCAGAAAAGTGAAAGTGTTATTTGCTCAGTCATGTCTGACAGTCTATGACCCATGAACTGTAGTCCAACAGGCTCCTCTGTCCATAGAATTCTCTAGGCAAGAATACTGGAGTGGGTTGCCATTTATTTCTCCAGGGAATCTTCCTGACCCAGGAATCAAATCCAGGTTTCCTACACTGCAGGTGGATTCTTTACCAATTGAGTCACTAGGGAAGCCCAGTTACCTCTCAGAGTTTTATATAAAATCTAGTGTGTAAAATGATACCATGTGATAATCTGTCTACGCTTTTGGAATTTAACTGCTGACAGCTTTAAAGTTCCACCTTTCTCTCTTCACCCTTTGCCTCACAACTGTGAAAACTGAAAAGAAAGCTTGCTTTTTTTCTTCTGCATTTGGTTTGGGCAGAAGTTTCAAGCTGTGCAGGATGTGTAACTCCAGTCCCAAGCCCAAACCACCATTAAAAACTCAGGCTGGTCTCCTTTCCCTGTTTTTCAAGCCATTTTCAGATCTGCTCGTGATTCACCTGCTTCCCCAAAAGGCTCATTGTATGAGTAATAGACGTTTTCACATTCTCTTGGTGTGTATGCATGAGAGTGTACCATCATCAGTTTTGATATCTGAACTAAATTTTGGCAAAGGGGACAATTTCACTTTTGTAGGTGTGACCCTGACATGGTAACTCAATAAACTCTGCCACATGCAATAAATGATGCTCAAAAATTCTACCAAGTAAAATATATGGGTTTAGTATTACCTGATTAAAAATAAGCAATATTTTGTCATTCAATATGTACTATTGTATAAAGCATAAAAATCAACCTGCATGTAATTGATGATGCACTGAGAAAACTCTAAGCAATTATGCAACCATCAATTCTAAACCCATCATTCCCTTTCCAACAGAATAGGAGACCATAAGCCCTCTCCTTTTTGAAAACATAGGTTAAGCCGAGGTTGGGAGCTAATAGAATACATTTGAATTATCACAGGGATTTTTTTCTATGGGAGTTTCCAATTCCGTACCACCTATCTTAAATAATGCTGTGAAAACTAAAGAAACAGTGTTTGTTCAAAACAGTATGCTAGCAGAGTGTGTTTTCCCATGTCTCCTCCCACCTCAATCCTAATTCTCATAAAATGTAGGCATTCATGAGCCTACAATTTCATAAATCTGGCCATTGTAAGTGAATAAGGTAATAAAGCCAGATACTTTCTATTACTTTTAAGAATAATTTCTAAATAAAGTAACACAGACTTTCATTTATAGTGACTACACCTATATGGTGATGTTACTCCATAGAGGGAATAGGAATTTAGATTTTACTAACTTTGAGACTTGGGGGAATAGAGCTAATAAAATTTCTACAGCATCTCTCTGGGAAGAAAATACAAATTCATGAAAATCTACCCTTTGATTTTTCAAATAGCATATGACTCAATACTCCTTTCAAAGGCCAAAGTCATGGGAATTGCCATATCAGGGCAAAAAGAAGTAATTTAAAAATCTGGTACCACTTGTTGACAAGCAAAAGAGTTTTTGTAAAAACTAGTTGTATTACCCATTATTTAGTACAGCAAGCACTTGCTCATTTGCTCACTCGCTCAGCTGTGTCTGACTCTCTGCTATCTTTTGGACTGTAGACTGCTAGGTTCCTCTGCCCATGATATTTTTCAGGCAAGAATACTGGAGTAGGTTGCGATTTCCTCCTCCAAGGGGTCTTCCCGACCCAGGAATCAAACTTGTGTCTCCTGGGTCTCTGGCATTGCAGGTGGATTCTTTACCACTGAGCCATCAGGGAAGCTCATAGCAAGCACTAGCATCAGTTATATTTAATAATTTTCAACACATGGATGATCTGGAAGTAGAAATACAGGTGAACTCACTTGTGAATGTGAATTCATTTCACTGAACATATATTAAGCACTCTCTCTATGCTGTTTATTGTGATGATGGTGATACCTGGTTGATGGGGGCAGTAGAGGGGGTAAATGAAAATGAAATTTAGACTCAATTCTCAAGTGATTTAAAATTCAGAAGGAGGGGAGGTTCGCTGAATAATTAATATCCTTAAGCACAGAGTAGATCCTAAATAAAGGTATAGGATCATACTCTAGACAAAAGAAAAGGAGAATTATCATTTAACTGAAGGTGTGAAGAATAAATAGCATGTTCTCATTTTTGTGCTCAGTTGTGTCTGACTCTTTGTGACTCCATGGACTGTAGCCCACCAGGATCCGCTGTCCATGGGATTCTCCAGGCAAGAATACTGGAGTGGGTTGCCATTTCCTTCTCTGGGGATCCTTCTAACCTAGGGATTGACCCTGCATCTCCTGTGGCCCCTGCATTGGCAAGTGGATTCTTTACCACTGAGGCGCCTAGGAAGCCCTTAAAAAGCATATTAGGCTAAAGAAATAATGAAAAGAAAAAAAAAAAAAAAGCCTAGAATATGACTTGAGCAAGCTGCCTTGGAATAATAATATGTGTTTGAAAGAATGTGAGAAGAAATGAAGCCAGAAAAAGTTAGAGGTACTCCAAATACAGAAGGCACTGAGTAACATAACTAGGAAGTTAATGTTTGTCTTTTTCCCTTTAAAGTTCTCTGAGATAACTGAAACTGTTTATTAAGAAGGTAAAACAGGGGCTTCCCTGGTGGTTCAGTGGGAAAGAATCCGCCTGCCCATGCAGGAGACATGGGTTCGATCACCAATCTGGGGAGACCCCACATGCTTCAGAGCAACTAAGCCCGTGTGCCACAATTATTGAGCCTGTGCTCTAGAGCCAGAGAGCCACAAATACAGCCTACGTGCTGTAGCTACTGAAGCCTGAGCATCTGGAACCCATGCTTTGCAACAAAAATGCCACTGCAATAAGTCCATGCACCACAACTAGAGAGTAGCCCCTGCTCACCACAGCGAGCGAAAAACCTGGCACCAACAAAGACCCAGCACAGTCAAAAATAAACAAATAAATTTAAAAAGTAAAACGAATTTTTGAAGATAAATCTATAAAAGAAGTTACCATTGTTGGGCATCTGTTAGACTCAGCATATAATAAGGGCTTTGTCATCCTTTTGAAAGGACTGTTTTTCCTCTCCAAAGTTTTCTCTTTATGTACTTTTTCCTATCATCTTTTTTTCACCTGCTCGCTCACTTCTCTCAAGTAGCAGAGGAGATATCTGATCTGCCTTGTGAATTTACAAAGAAAAAATGGCATATATAGCCCAATTACATCTGTCTCTATGATTCTAGAAGTGAGATATTCATGGGAACATGCATTCTTCTTTCTTCTGTGCCATAACTTTTACAGGATGTGTGCTCTGCTTCTATGTGGAGGCCTCTCCCACTTGGTGTTACTTGAGACCAAGTGGCTAAGTCTGTTTAATTCTGGGATCCAAATTTAGGATACTTCCATGGCCACAAATACAAGTCACACTTTTCAATATGACACTAGTAATAAAAGTCACATTTCAATTTCAAATCTATTAGAGATTTTCTAATTTCAAAATTGATCTTGAACATGATATGGAAATAGGGCTAATTTTCCTTTTCAATGCTTTACTATTCATTAGTTTTCCAGTAAAAAATACATAGCCATCTTCACATATTTGATGAAAAGGAATGAGCCCCTACATCTAAAATGTCATGCAATTAAACTTTTCCTTTTACAAATTGAGAGGCAAGTTTTATTATCTACATTTGAGAGACAATATCAAAGTTAAAAGTAACTAAGTATTGTTCCAAAGAGTTCCTTTAGTGCTTGAAAAAAAAAGACCAAAATTAGGATTATCTGAATCAAACTCTATGTTCTTTAACCATTAGCATAAATTTCTTCTCTATAAATAAAGATAAATATAGTTTAGAAAAGTTTGGGAAACAAGAACAAGCAAAGATGTGTATAAGAGACAGGGTTGGATCTCCTTGCAGTCCAAGGGACTCTCAAGAGTCTTCTCCAACACCACAGTTCACAAGCATCGATTCTTCGGCGATCAGCCTTCTTCACAGTCCAACTCTCACATCCATACATGACTACTGGAAAAAC